>JANAVB010004999.1:637621-1002621 GCA_029216955.1 Iris pallida | reverse complement strand
CCGAAGAAGATGAAGACGAAGAGATCAGATCTCCTCGAGTCTGGCACGGCGAGGTCAGAAGTGGTAGCACAGGACTCGAGGTTGGTCGGGGTCGCAACGTCGGGATCTGATCTTCTCCGAAGTTGGCAGCGAGATCGAGGGTTCAGATCTCACCGGGTATAGCTCGGCAATGCAGAAATGGTGGAAAATGGTGGTGGTTCACCGGAGCACGGCCGGGGTGCTCCGGCGGCGGATGGTGGCGGTGTTGCTCGGGAGAGAGAAAGTGTGAGGAGAGAGAGAGACTGTAGAGAGAATTGTTGTGTAATAAAATAATGGTCTGAATATTTAAAGAATAAAGTTGAGTGCTCCCCAAGGCTAGTGGCAGGATTTTAATATCTAGTAGATCTGGGGGTAATTGATAGGCAGCCCCAACTAAACCTAACAGATTTTGGCATCTAGCTACTAACATAGTTTAAAAATAATTAACTGCTATTTAGGCTACTAACCCAAATAGGCCCATAGTAATAGCTAACTTGGGCTGGCAGCCCAAGCCTGAGTATTCCAAAACAATTGGTCTTGGAAGCCCTGTCCACAAATGTAATATTAACTATTCATGAATAATTAGAAATAATAATAATAATTACTAATAAAATAATTTTGAATTTAAATAATTTAATTAAAGACAACAAATCAAAATTTGGCATTAAAAATAATTTTGTGAAAAAAAATTCAGAAATAATATTGATCTTCAAAATTAGAGAATTTTAAATTGGGGTTGTTACAAGTCTACACACCTTAAAAGAAATTTCGTTCTCGAAATTCAAAACATTCATTCAAACATAGTTCAATCATGGAAACATACAATGTAAGTCCCCTGAATTTCAGGGTTTATTTTAAATTTTCTAAATGAATTATTTTCGATAAATATTTTATATTAATTTAAATACGTATTTTGTAGCGTATTTCGTATTCTCTTGGTTTCCGGAATGCTTTAAATTTTTTCTAACTTGTAGATTTTCTCCTTGGCCGGCATACCGCCAGTATACCAGAGTATGCCGATGGCATACCGCCCGGACAGATTTTCTACACTTTAGATATTTTTTGTTTCTGATATTTTCATGAATAGTGTTTCGGATATTTTCGTGAATAGTGTTTAGATATTTTTGTGAATAGTATTTAAGATATTTTGTGAATAGTGTAGATACACTCTATTATCCAATGGATAATTGGTTTTATTTGAATGGCCATGATTGACCTAGACTTTCACATGGATCACGATCTACGGCTAAGATTAAATCTCCCTTCTATATATACCCTTTCACTTTCTCTCTCCTCTCTCTTTTCATTCTCTTCACTCTCTTTTCATTTCTTCTTCCTTTCTCTTCCCTTGGAGCTTTTTAGGAGCTTGGCCTTGAGGTCTAGAGTGTGGTTTCGTACCCCTCTTGGTGGTGGAGTAGAAGATTAGGCTTGGAGCTTAACCTAGGCAAGTGCATCTTGCTCAAAAGTGACATGATCATACTTTATTTTTGTTTTTTTATAGAAACTAAAGTTTTATTGGCCTATAATTTGCTTCTTTAAATTGTTAACATGTTTAGTATATAGCACTTTTGGTTTTGATCGACAATATTGCGTAGATCTGAGTTTCTAGATATAATTTTCGAGTATTTTGAGGTTTTGATCTATCAAATGTTTTGATTTGTGAAAACTAATACTTCCATGTTGTAGGAAATTCAATTCTATTCAATTTTGACTTTTGAAAGTCCGAATTTCGATTTAAAACGAAGTTTTTATGGCCGAAACAAGTTTTGAGTTCAAAAATCAACTTTCTGTGACGGTTCGGAAAATCCGTCGAAAATCCGCGGGAATCCGTCGGAAAATCCAAACTTGCACCACAAAACTTGTTGTGACGGATCGGAAAATCCGCCGGTAATCCGCTGTAATCCGCCGAAAAATCCGGTTAGGCTGTTTTGAATTTTTTTTATATATTTTAAGTGTTGTAAAAATTCTAGAAAAATTGTATTTAAATACTATGTTAATTTAGCTAATTTATTATAATTTTTCCAGCATTTAATAAGTACTTTTGGTATTTTATAAAAATAGAAAAACAGAACTCATTTTCAGGATACATATGTTTGCTAATTTTTAATAAATATTTATGAGGGTTTATAAATTCCAGAAAAATTAGTATAAATTTCTATAATTAACAAGGATCATTTTGGTACTTTATTTTATGTATAATTGAGCTTTTTGTCTATCTCAAAAATTATTGAAACTCATTGTACAGTTTGATTTATTTATTGAGTAATTATGACTTGCAATATTTTGTGTTGTTTTGAGTTATTGTAGTATTGGATCACCCCTTACACTAGTGTAAAGACCCTAGGAAGTTAGTTTATGTATAGTGGCACTCCACATTAAACTTTTATGCTAGGTCCCCACTTGGCTAGTATCCAATTAGGAGTCGTGTCACACCATTAGTGTAATATTAAACATAGCTTAGAACTGAGTTTGTATATCATTATTGACAGGACACCGGACATCTATATCTTCGTACTAGTATTCTTGCTTTGCTCGAGGCAAGTACATCTACAAACTCATTTACTGCCTTTTAATGCTAGAACATGTATTAACCCTGTTAAAATACTGATCCTTGAGATAACAAGTTAAATCTTCACATGTTCTATTACTTTCAGTACATGCCATGCTTAGGACAGTTCTTATATCTTCACATGTTTCTTACTGGTTCTCAATACATGTTTCACTATGCTTTATACTACTCGGAGTACTCACATGTTTCATACCGCTCTCAGTATCTGCCATGCTTATACTGCTCCCAGTATCTTCCACATGTTTTTACTGTTCTCGTATCTCTCACATGTTAGAATATGGGTTATAGAGAAACTGACAGTTGAGTACGTGATCATGACCCCCTTCTCCGTACGTATGTACCGAGCAAAGTTTTATTTTATATGAATACTGCGCCGTAGGCCTTATCTCAAAACGGATTTGTGCGTGTATACATCTATCGCCTTTTCACTTATACGGAAGTATATTTCATTATGTGCCCCCAGCACATTGTACATCTATTGATCGATCATGTACCTGCTCCAGTTTTAAACATTAGATATACATGTGTCACCTCGACAAATGTATTTTACCGTGATTCCAGTTATACCATGATTCCAGATATGCCATGTTCCCTATGTTACTATGATACTGTGATCCCAGTTGTACCATGAGACCATATTTCCAGTATTTCCTATTTTATAGACTTATCACACCATGTTTCTTGTTGTACATCTCTTTCATTATATATTCAGTACTTTAGTTGTAGAGGTTGTACTTGCTTTCGTCCTGACAGGATAACGTTGTAGGTTCACTTTCTGAGGAGGAAATGCTATGTGTTACATACTATGGTACTGATTTTGAGGATCTGGCCTTAGCTCCAGAAGAGGCCCCAGCGGGGAACCTTGCTTAGATATTTTTATGTGTTTTGAGACTTAGACTTTGCTCTGTACTTATAATTGAATACTGGACTTTGTCTCCAATTAGATACTTTGAAAGTGTATTATTAAGTCTGTACTTGTTTACCTTCGTTTATAGATGCTGTATTGTGATGAACCTTTAAATGTGATTTTAGAACTGTTAGCAGCTTAGATCCTTTATTGTCTATTCTTAGAACAGCTTACTACGCTTTAACCAAGCGTAGGCTGGACATGGCTCAGCCCGGCCCAACAATTTGGATAACGGGTCGTGACATATTTTTAGTGATGCCCCCATGCAGGTCCAGACTTAAGTTATTTGGTTACGTTATTGTACCAAGCATGCCTGCAATTAGGATCTAGGACAACTTGTTAACACTAGGGATAAACATTTAGAACACCTAGAGGATTTCTAGGATTGCAACATAGGAAACTCGTCACAACATAGGACCGTTTACTATATTTAGTTCTTGTTTGAAATTCAGTGGGTTACAATTTTGACCAGGATAGTACCTTTGGGATGGCCCCTGAGGATCTCACTCTAAATCTCACCTCGAAATCTGTTTCCACTTGTTTCCATTTACTCTTCTTTAATTCGTTGTTAAAGTTGATTTTTGATTTTTGATTTTCGTTGTTGACTTTGATCTTGCATCGTGATAAATTTTATGGATTGAATTGCTATATATCCTGATAAGGTAAATGTCTGCTTTATTCATGGAGTTTAGAATTTATCGCAGCTATATTAGCTGGTATGACAAAAACATAGAGCCTGATTTTGGATATACTATCATATTCATAGAATTTAGATTTTTTGCAGCCATACCGATTGGCGTGACAAGGAATCTAGATGATATGATTATAGGGTGTATACCTTAGTTTATGGACTCCCTTGTTTATTGCATATAAGCTTACTGGTGTGGCAAAAATTCTGGCAACATGATTTCAGGAAGACGTGTATGGTTATCAGATCATATCTCAGCTTGGTTCACTTCGTTATGATCGATTGAGCAAGAATAAATTCTTATTATCATTCTTCTCCGTCTTGATTAACTTTGTCCTATCTACATTTACAACTAGGATTATAGGTTCTCTAGGATTCTCCAACAAGATTGCCTTCATGTTATCTTTTGGACATAATTATTTTTGTGTTCCATCTTTTCTATGACTTAACTAAACTCTTTTTCGTTAACCTCTTGGGTAATTCTTCTCGTTATGCATTCCGTTGTCTTCGTACCATTCTTGGAGATATTCCGATAAACTTTTCTGTCTTGCTTGACCCTTTAAATTGTTTGGACACGGTTATGGATTGCTTAACCCAGTCTTAGGCCTTGTTACCTTCTATTTGATAGACGACCGAAATAGCCAAACCTTGTTGACTGATCCTGTAGTATAACTATAAATGTATTGTGTGATTGTGATAAGTGCTTTTCCTAGGGATTGGTTAGATTAAGCTTATATGACAAGTATGGGTGACTGACTGTAGTAGACTTGGAAACCATTAAGAACGATTGTATTGATAGTATGACTTGATGAAAGGGTATCTAAGATGGAATAATGAGATATTATATTGTTGTGACTATGGATTGAGGATTAGAATCTTGTGCTTAGCAGTTTGAGGATTTAGCATTTGTAGAATTTTGGTTGGTTATCTATAGCTAATTACATGTAATTAGAGGGTAGATCGATATGTGGAATGGTATATAATAAGTTAGAATGGGATATAATATTGCATACGAGATCGAGAAGATATCAGTTAAAAAAAAAGACAAGGAACGAGACAAAGACATATGTACATTGGTAATTAATAAATCGGAAGTTTTGAAATCGAGGATTTATATTCGGAGGAGTTATTAAGTGAAAAGAAGAATGCTCTACGCCAAGTATAAGTATTGAACGTATAATTTCAAGGAGAAACTGTAGGAAAGGATTGACGACAAATAATACAAAGGGCCTGTGGATTGATAAAATAAGGATACTTAGGATATGATAAGAAAATCCAGTATTTACAATTGATATTGAAAATATGGTTGATAATCAAGCATTGTAAGTTTATAAATATACCCAGAGAATGACCTATATATTTTAGGATATACATAAATGTTCCATGTTAGTATGGAAGATTCTAAAGGATATATGACTTAGTTTATGATAGAAGGACCTTGTTGAACCTAAACCAAAAAGATTGTAAAGAGAAACGGAAGAGATGATTACAAGGATAGCAGATTGAGTATCGTAGCCAGAGCAGCTACATATTATAGTTTGACCTATGGGATGATTTTAATTTCGAGGACAAAATTTTTGTAAGGTGGGTAGGATGTAAGCCCCCTGAATTTCAGGGTTTATTTTAAATTTTCTAAATGAATTATTTTCGATAAATATTTTATATTAATTTAAATACGTATTTTGTAGCGTATTTCGTATTCTCTTGGTTTTCGGAATGCTTTAAATTTTTTCTAACTTATAGATTTTCTCCTTTGCCGGCATACCGCCAGTATACCGGAGTATACCGATGGCATACCGCCCGGATAGATTTTCTACACTTTAGATATTTTTGGTTTCTGATATTTTCATGAATAGTGTTTCGGATATTTTCGTGAATAGTGTTTAGATATTTTTGTGAATAGTATTTAAGATATTTTCGTGAATAGTGTAGATACACTCTATTATCCAATGGATAATTGGTTTTGTTTGAATGGCCATGATTGACCTAGACTTTCATATGGATCACGATCCGACGGCTAAGATTAAATCCCCCTTCTATATATACCCTTTCACTTTCTCTTTCCTCTCTCTTTTCATTCTCTTCACTCTCTTTTCATTTCTTCTTCCTTTCCCTTCTCTTGGAGCTTGTTAGGAGCTTGGCCTTGAGGTCTAGAGTGTGGTTTCGTACCCCTCTTGGTGGTGGAGTAGATGATTAGGCTTGGAGCTTAACCTAGGCAAGTGCATCTTGCTCAAAAGTGACATGACCATACTTTATTTTTATTTTTCATAGAAACTAAAGTTTTATTGGCCTATAATTTGCTTCTTTAAATTGTTAACATGTTTAGTATATAGCACTTTTGGTTTTGATCGACAGTATTGCATAGATCTGAGTTTCTAGATATGATTTTCGAGTATTTTGAGGTTTTGATCTATCAAATATTTTGATTTGTGAAAACTAATACTTTCATGTTGTAGGAAATTCAATTCTATTCAATTTTGACTTTTGAAAGTCCGAATTTCGATTTAAAACGAAGTTTTTATGGCCGAAACAAGTTTTGAGTTCAAAAATTAACTTTCTGTGACGGTTCGGAAAATCCGTCGAAAATCCGCGGAAATCCGTCGGAAAATCCGAACTTGCACCACAAAACTTGCTGTGACGGATCGGAAAATCCGCCGGTAATCCGCTGTAATCCGCCGGATAATCCGGTTAGGCTGTTTTAAATTTTTTATATATTTTAAGTGCTGTAAAAATTCTGGAAAAATTATATTTAAATACTATGTTAATTTAGCTAATTTATTATAATTTTTCCAGCATTTAATAAGTACTTTTGGTATTTTATAAGAATAGAAAAACAGAACTCATTTTTAGGATACATATGTTTGCTGATTTTTAATAAATATTTATGAGGGTTTATAAATTCCAGAAAAAATAGTATAAATTTCTATAATTAACAAGGATCATTTTAGTACTTTATTTTATGTATAATTGAGCTTTTTGTCTATCTCAAAAATTATTGGAACTCATTGTACAGTTTGATTTATTTATTGAGTAATTATGACTTGCAATATTTTGTGTTGTTTTGAGTTATTGTAGTATTGGATCACCCCTTACACTGTGTAAAGACCCTAGGAAGTTAGTTTGTGTATAGTGGCACTCCACATTAGACTTTTATGCTAGGTCCCCACTTGGCTAGTATCCAATTAGGAGTCGTGTCACACCACTAGTGTAATATTAAACATAGCTTAGAACTGAGTTTGTATATCATTATTGACAGGACACCGGACATCTATATCTTCGTACTAGTATTCTTGCTTTGCTCGAGGCAAGTACATCTACAAACTCATTTACTGTCTTTTAATGCTATAACATGTATTAACCCTGTTAAAATACTGATCCTTGAGATAGCAAGTTAAATCTTCACATGTTCTATTACTTTCAGTACATGCCATGCTTAGGACAGTTCTTATATCTTCACATGTTTCTTACTGGTTCTCAATACATGTTTCACTATGCTTTATACTACTCGGAGTACTCACATGTTTCATACTGCTCCCAGTACCTGCCATGCTTATACTGCTCCTAGTATCTTCCACATGTTTTTACTGTTCTCGTATCTCTCACATGTTAGAATATGGGTTACGGGGAAACTGACAGTTGAGTACGTGATCATGACCCCCTTCTCCGTACGTATGTACCGAGCAAAGTTTCATTTTATATGAATACTGCGCCGTAGGCCTTATCTCAAAACGGATTTGTGCGTGTGTACATCTATCGCCTTTTCACTTGTACGGAAGTATATTTTATTATGTGCCCCCAGCATATTGTACATCTATTGACCGATCACGTACCTGCTCCAGTTTTAAACATTAGATATACATGTGTCACCCCGACAAATGTATTTTACCGTGATTCCAGTTATACCATGATTCCAGATATGCCATGTTTTCTATGTTACTATGATACTGTGATCCCAGTTGTACCATGAGGCCAAGTTTCCAGTATTTCCTATTTTATAGACTTATCACACCATGTTTCTTGTTGTACATCTCTTTCATTATATATTCAGTACTTTAGTTGTAGAGGTTGTACTTGCTCCCGTCCTGACAGGATAACCTTGTAGGTTCATTTTCTGAGGAGGAAATGCTATGTGTTACATACTATGGTACTGATTTTGAGGACCTGGCCTTAGCTCCAGAAGAGGCCCCAGCGGGAAACCTTGATTAGATATTTTTATATGTTTTGAGACTTAGACTTTGCTCTGTACTTATAATTGGATACTGAACTTTGTCTCCAATTAGATACTTTGAAAGTGTATTATTAAGTCTGTACTTGTTTACCTTCGCTTATAGATGCTGTGTTGTGATAAACCTTTAAATGTGATTTTAGAACTGTTAGCAGCTTAGATCCTTTATTGTCTATTCTTAGAACAGCTTACTACGCTTTAACCAAGCGTAGGCTGGACATGGCTTAGCCCGGCCCAACAATTTGGGTAACGGGTCGTGACATACAATCACACAACAAAAAGACTAGGAAAGCGCTCTCTCATCTCATCTTCGTGCTCCCAAGTCGACTCGCCTGGAGAGTGATGACTCCACGCCACTCGGACGAGAGGAATCGTCTGGTTGCGTAGCACCTTCTCCTGACGGTCTAAAATCCCAACAGGCTCCTCCTGATATCTGAGGGTAGGACCCACTCTGACCTCTGAATGGTCAATCACATGAGTTGGGTCAAAAATGTAACGCCTCAGCTGCGACACGTGAAATACATCATGCACACCCTCCAAGGTACCTGGTAGGTCAAGTCGGTAGGCGACGGCCCCGATCCTCTCAAGAATGCTGAAAGGCCCAATGAATCTGGGGCTAAGCTTCCCGCCTCGACCAAAACGGATAGTGCCACGTGTCGGGGAAATTCTCAAGAAAACCATATCTCCCACCTAGAAATGAAACCAAACTTAGAATATAATCCTTAATTAATAACTAGAGGAAAATTAAAATCTAAACTCATTACCTCAAACTCCAACGGTCTTCGGTGGCTATCAGTCCAGTGTCTTTGTCTGTCCTGAGCCACACGAAGTCTCTTCCTGATCTGCTTCACTTTCTCGGCAGCATCAGTAATCATCTCGGGCCCCAATAAGGCTCACTCTCCCACATCATCCTAAGGCAATGGAGTGCGACACCTTCGTCCATATAAGGCTTCAAAAGGAGTCATCTCAATACTGGCTTGGTAGCTGTTGTTGTATGAAAACTCTACCAAGTGTAGATAATCCTCCCAAGAGCCTCCGAAATTTAGCACACAAGTCCGAAGCATGTCCTCCAGAGTCTGGATGGTCCTCTCTGACTGTCCATCAGTCTGAGGATGATAAGCGGTACTTAATTTGAGCTGAGTGTCCAAACTAGCCTGTAAGCTCCTCCAGAAGTGAGATGTAAATCTACTATCCCGGTCAGATATAATACTCACATACAGCTCTGCAAGCCTCTCTGTAGATAATCCCACTTTGAATGGTAAGAAGTGGGCCGATTTGGTCAGTCTATCAACAATGACCCAAATCGCATCCTTTCCTCCAGGAGTACGTGGAAGTCCGGAAATGAAATCCATAGTGATATGTTCCCACTTCCACTCCGGAGTAGGCAATGGTTGAAGCAATCCACCTGGTCTCTGCCTTTCGGCCTTGACCTGCTGACACACTAAGCATCTGGAACAGAAGTGTGCCACATCACGCTTTATTCTATACCACCAAACATGATCTCTCAAATCCTTGTACATCTTGGTGGCTCCAGGATGTATAGAATACTGAGAGCGATGAGCTTCCTGTAATACTTCTTCTCGCAGATCACCACTAGGAACACAAAATCTAGTCCCATGCCTCAAAGAACCATCTTCAGCAATAGAGAAATCATCGGTCAATCCAGCCTGCACCTGAACTCGTAGACTCCTCAAGCTATCATCATGGTACTGAGCTTCTCTGATTCTGTCCATCATCCCAGGCTGAATCTGCATGCCCATCATCTGCATGTCAACTCCAGGAATCACAATCTCAATATCCAGACTCTCCAGATCTTTTAACAGATGTCGATCCATCGTTAGATACATAGCTACTGGATAACGGCTAAGTGCATCTGCTACCACATTAGCTTTCCCAGGATGGTACTGTAATGAGATATCAAAGTCTTTCATCAGCTCAAGCCATCTACGCTGCCTCATATTCAA
Source organism: Iris pallida (assembly GCA_029216955.1). Lineage (NCBI taxonomy): Eukaryota > Viridiplantae > Streptophyta > Magnoliopsida > Asparagales > Iridaceae > Iris > Iris pallida. Next base: position 992,250 of record JANAVB010004999.1, on the reverse strand, counting down.
TTCCTTCTGGATGAATACATACTTCAGACTTTTGTGGTCTGTAAATAATTCCACCCGTTCACCATAGAGGTAGTGCTTCCACAACTTCAGAGCAAAGATCACTGCTGCAAGCTCTAACTCATGAGTGGGATAATTTTGCTCATGGGGTCGTAGTTGTCTTGAAGCATAAGCAATCACTCTCTTGTTCTGCTCCAGTACACAAATCCCTTACCTGAGGCATCACTGTATATAGTAAAACCTCCAGTCCCTGATGGCAAGGTAAGAATGGGTGCTGTGGTCAGTCTCTTCTTCAGTTCATCAAAGGATGCCTGGCACTTATCAGACCAAACAAACTCCACGTCTTTCCACGTAAGCCTAGTCATCGGCTCTGCGATACGGGAGAAATTCTGCACAAACTTCCTGTAGTACCCCGCTAATCCCAAGAAGCTCCGAATCTCAGCTACTGAGGTAGGAGTGGTCCAAGATTCGACGGCAGCAATCTTCTTCGGATCTACTGAGATACCCTCACCAGTAACTACGTGTCCGAGAAAATCTACTTTGTCCAGGAAAAACTCACATTTGGAGAGTTTTCCATAAAGCTGCTCCTTGCGGAGGGTCTCTAACACGATCCTCAAGTGCTCTTCATGCTCTTCAGGGGTCTTCGAGTATATCAGGATGTCATCAATAAACACCACAATAAACTGGTCAAGGTATTGATGGAATACCTTATTCATCAAATTCATAAAAACAACATGTGCATTGGTCAACCCGAATGGCATCACCAAAAACTCATACTGGCCATACTTCGTCCGGAATGCAGTCTTCTGGATATCTTCCTTCTTCACTCTCACCTGATGGTAGCCAAACCTCAAGTCTATTTTTGAAAATACCCTGGCGCCGCTCAGCTGATCGAATAAGTCGTCGATCCTCGGCAGTGGCTATTTATTCTTGATAGTGAGGTTATTCAAAACCCTGTAGTCAATGCACATCCGTACTGACCCATCCTTCTTCGGCACAAATAATATTGGAGCTCCCTAGGGTGATGAACTAGATCTGATGAATCCCTTCTCAAGCAATTCATCTATCTGCTTCTTCACCTCCACGGACTCATGATTGTTGACTTTGTAGACATTTCTAGCTTCCGGTTCAGCTTCCGGAACTAAGTCTATAGAGAATTCAACATCTCGAACAGGCGGCAATCCCGACAGTTCTTCTGGAAAAACATCTAGGAATTTTGCAATGAGTGGGTGAGGCAACCCCTTGTCGTCAACCATAGCTCCGTACAGAATATCAGGCTGCTGCTCCACTGCTCCTCTAGAAAATTCAAATGTAGGCTTCCCCGGAGGACTGAATACAATACATCCTCGACGGCAATCAATAGAAGCATAATTGCTACTCAACCAATCCACCCCGGGTACAATGTCAAAACTCGGAAGTGGCATTACGAGTAGGTCAGCACGCAATTCCCTTCCACCCAGGGTTATGCGACGCTGGACGCAGAGATCTTTCAATAAAAGAATACCTCCGCCAGTCATGATCTTGCAGTTTCTATCTAAGGATGAAGCTACAATACTGTGTCTGAACACAAAGGCTGAAGATATAAAGCTATGTGTAGCTCCTGAATCAAATAAAACAATAGCTGGATATGAATCTAAAAGAATAGAACCTGCAATCACATCTTCAGGTGCCTCGGCCTCCTCAACAGTAGTCATGGCGAAGGCCTTGCCCTTCTGAGGTGCTCCCTTCTGTTGGTGCTGGGCAAAGCGCTGCTGCTGAGTAGGAAGAGGTCCCCTCTGCTGCTGTGCTGCAGGTGGCCTAGCTGGCTGGATAGAAGCCGTCCCCTGAATAGGACGAGCTAGTGGACAATCTCTCAGCTGATGTCCGCTAGAACCGCAGTACAAACACATCCCCAGCCTCTTCCTACAATGCTCCCAGATATGTCCCGGCTTCTTACAATAGCCACATGGTGGTCCTGCATGGTTCTGCTTCTGCTGCTGCATAGGGGCTCTGGCCGTCTGCTGCTGCTGAAAAGTCTTCTGCTGAAACTGTGGACGCTTCGCCGATCCAGAATTATAATTCTTCCCAAATGTATCTCGGCCCCTCTTGGTCCTAAGATCAAGATCCTCCTCAATCCTCCGCGCCTCTGCTAAAATCCCAGCATAAGTAGTCTTGCTCGAGGAGATGTGAACCCGAATCTCCTTGGACAAGCCTTGACGAAATCTGCGGGCCTTGACCTTCGGGTCCTGGACTACAAAATCTGTAAATCGGCCCAGCCTGCCGAATTCTGCAGCATACTCATCCACTGAAAGTCAGCCCTGGACCAAACTCAGAAACTGCGCCTCTAGAGCTCCTTCTGCAATCTCTGGATAGAACTTACTCTTAAAGAGGCTCTTGAACTTGTCCCAAGGCAAATCTGGAACTATCCGAGGCTCGCTCCGGAACCAAGTGTGGGCAATATCATGAAGCTGAAGACCAACTGCCTCAATCTGCAGATCCTTGGGGATCCTATCAAGCCTCATAATACGCTCGATGTCTTCAAGCCACTCATCTGCGTACAAGATTCCCTCAGTGCCCTTGAAGGTCCGAGGATTCATCTTCTTGAAGTCCATAATATCCCCCTCCTTTGGGGTAGAGGACTGCTGCTGCTGAGTCTGCTGAGGTGTAGGAGCAGCTCTCTCAATAGCAGCAAGGGCTAGCTCATGCGCCTTCTCAACACTGTCACCCATGGCAGTATTCTTCTCCCTCTGGGCCTCAGCCTGAATCCGCTGGGACTCAGCCTGAATGCGCTGGGACTCCATCATCTCACGGAGGAAGCCGAAAAGCTGTGAACTGTCTGCAGGCACACTCTCAGAGGATAAAGATACTTGTGTCCCTCGCTGAGATGGAGGAGGAAGACTCTCCGATGCAACTGAGGCTAACTCCTGAACTGCAGCCAAATCAGGAGCTGGAGGGTGAGTCTCAGCCATTCTCTTCTTGGAAGATCGAGAGGACGACCATCCCGATCGCTCAGAAGCTGCGGCAGCAGCTGCTACTAAGCCTTTAGATCGGGTCTTCGGAGGCATTCTGAAAAATAGAATATGATAGAGTTAAGAGATATCCCAAATTCAACAAAGACAATATTATTCAAGAAGGATAGCAATTCAAGATAGAAATTAGTCAGAATTGCTCGAAATAATCGAATTAGATCAAAATGGAATTCCTATTTTGTGATTGAGCTTTTCCTATGTGTTCATTTTCCTATCAATTTGTTGTAGGCTCATAGCGATACTATAATCCTAAGTACCACCATGACATCGCACTATTTGCGAAGACTGACCTGCATGGACCACCATAAAAACGTGTCATGACCCGCGTCCGGAAGTTCGGACGCAAGTGCGTAGAAGCACGCCTAGCCTACGCTGCAGAGTCGACGGTAGTAAGCTGTCAAATCAATAGTATAACTAATCCAATCCAGAAATGACATCACATGATAAAAGAATATAACTCAATCACAAATACTAGTAGCAAGATATGAAAAGGAAAGGAAATAATCTGCAGAGTACATCTCAAAAGGTTAGGTACAGTCATCCTCAAATTATTACAACTCAGCAAATATTCTGGAAAGAAAAGTCTAAATGACAGAAATAAAGTCTAAACTAATCTATGCATCCTCCAGTGGCTCATCGGTAATGTCATCTCCTGCATCCTCAGCTACACCATGATCCGTCTCAGGAGCGTCATAATAAGTGGTGCACCAGTTTTCTAAGTCCACTCCTAAAATATGTGGTTATCCCAGTCAGGATTGGAGCAAGTACAACACAGAAACTACTACCCATAACATGTTAATTATTATAAGACATGAAATAGAAGAGATAATACTGGTGTGAGTTTGTAACATGGTGAGAGTAGATAAAATCAACTTTAGAAAGACTATTCTAGATAAAAGCTCGTTAACAGAAATTAATTAATATAGTTATCCAAATTACTATTATTATTAATACACTATATATTGTATACATTAATATTTGTATCATAAATTATACACACCTATCACATAATAATTCAACCAGCATACTACTCATGCATACAAATGCAAGTGGCCTTTCAACCATTGAAAGGCCAAGTGACAAAACATTAATACACGAATAGAAGTGATCCTTTCACTTTCTGAAAGGTCACAAATTCCAATTCCAGGCTTGGCTATGAGCCAAAGGGTCAAAGTGACCCCTGGATTCAAAACCGGCCACATAGGTTGGCCTTTTAACAATGAAAAGGTCAAATGACCTTACAAATAGTCACAGCCACGTGAGTAGCCTTGAAAGAAACCATGGGTCAAGTGACCCTCCATTTCCCGAGAGGTCAAGTATTGACCATGGGTGACCTTCCAATACTTGAAGGGTTAGGAGTCCACACATGGCTCTTCAGTTTAAAGAGAACAGAGACTAAAAAATGAGAGTAAGGGAGAAAGAAATCATTATAGACATTCCTTTATTTCGAAAAGTCAGCAGTCTCTCTTCCCTGGAAGAGAGACAGAGGGAGGGAAGAAGGAGTAGAAGGGATTCGAGAGGTGAGAGTCGAAAGCTCACCGCGAGGAAGTCGGGGACGACGGAGCTCGAGCGGACAACGGCAGATTTTCACGAGGTGGCTCGTCGAAGAAGATAAAGACGAAGAGATCAGATCTCCTCGAGTCTGGCACGGCGAGGTTGGAAGTAGCAGCACATGACTCCAGGTTGGTCGGGGTCGCAACGCCGGAATCTGAGCTTCTCCGAAGTCGGCGGCGAGATCGAGGGTTCAGATCTCACCGGGTGTAGCTCGGCAACGCAGAAATGGTAGAGAATGGTGGTGGTTCACCGGAGCACGGCCGGGGTGCTCCGGCGGCGGATGGTGGCGGTGTTGTTCGGGAGAGAGAGTGTGAGGAGAGAGAGAGAGACTGTAGAGAGAATTGTTGTGTAATAAAATAATGGTCTGAATATTTAAAGAATAAAGTTGAGTGCTCCCCAAGGCTAGTGGCAGGATTGTAATATCTAGTACATCTGGGGATAATTTATAGGCAGCCCCAACTAAACCTAACAGATTTTGGCATCTAGCTACTAACATAGTTTAAAAATAATTAATTGCTATTTAGGCTAAACTAACAATTAAACTCTTCCTAACCCAAATAGGCCCATAGTAATAGCTAACTTGGACTGGCAGCCCAAACCTGAGTATTCCAAAACAATTGGTCTTGGAAGCCCTGTCCACAAATTTAATATTAACTATTCATGAATAATTAAAAATAATAATAATAATTACTAATAAAATAATTCTGAATTTAAATAATTTAATTAAAGACAATAAATCAGAATTTGGCATTCAAAATAATTTTGTGAAAAAAAATTCAGAAATAATATTGATCTTCAAAATTAGAGAATTCCAAAATTAGGTTCTAACAAGTAGTCCTAAAGTTACTTATTATCTCAAACGTTCTGCCAAGAAACTGATGCTTGACATTTGCTCCTATGTGCCCTTTTAAATGTCTTCTCCGCTCTCTCTATATATATTGAGGAAATAAGAACAATGAAAAAGATGCAGGAAAAGTAAGGCAACAATAAAAATGAGAATACCCAACTTTTTCTCAGTACTGCTCCTCTATATATATATATATATTGAGGAATGTATACATGTGCAGCTAAAAAACTACTTTTGCTGACGTGGCCCCCCATAGCTGTCAATTAGCCAGTTGGCTAGTAATTAGCTGAGGTGGCATTGCCTTTATTGCAGAATCATCAAATATCTAAAGGAGGAGGTTGGCCATGCCATGGTTCCTAAGGAGAAGAGATGTTCTCAGTCATTCAGTCCCCTGGCCAAGCCAATTAGGCTCTCAACAAATATCTAAAGAAGGCTACAGTATCTACTGCAGGAGGAGAGCCACCAACCTACACTAGAAGACCCTTGTCTATATCTCCCAGTGAGATAATTCGAAGGAAAAATTTGGGCTTATGCTTTATGTGTGATGACAAAGGGCACAAATGCTGCAAGGACACGAAGCTGTTTATGCTAATAGCAGATGAAGACACAAGCCCTATCAGGTATTACACACAATTCCACAATGAAGATTAAAGGAACTCTGTAGGAAATAATAATACCTTATTCTCATTGCTAGGATTTGTTACAATATATATAGTGTCTACATTTGGGCTTATGGGTATGGGCTATATTTACATTACCAATATAATCTAACACCCTCCCTCAAGTTGGAGCATTCAAGTCACAAATGCCCAACTTGGGAAGGAAAGAATCAAACACTTGCTTTCCAAGGGACTTAGTGAAGATGTCAGCCAGTTGAGAAGAAGTAGGAACATGCGAGGCTATTACGGTGCCATCTCTAATAGCATCGCGAACAAAATACAAATCGACCTCAATATGCTTACTGCGCTCATGAAATACCGGGTTCTGAGCCAGGTGCAGGGCTGACTAATTGTCACAATACACCGACATAGCAGCCTCCTGGCGAACGTCCAAATACACCAATAACTCCTTCAACCATTTCAACTCACAAACAAGCGCAGCAAGAGATCGGTATTCAGCTTCAACGGAAGATCGGAAAACAGTTGATTGCTTCTTGGTCTTCCAAGAAATAGGAGACCCCCCCAGAAACACCAACCAGCCTGTAACAGAGCGGCGAGTCAAGGGACAACTTGCCCAGTCAGAATCATACCAACCAGAAAGACGGAGATCACAATCAGCTTTCAAAAGAATACCCTGTCTGGTACATTTTTGAGATATCTGACAACTCTCAAAGCAGCATGCCAATGATCTTGTCGAGGCTTCTGTAAGAATTGAGACAAGATATGCACAGCATAGGCCAAGTCAGGGCGAGTAAATGATAGATAAATCAACCTCCCAACCAGTCTCCGATAAGTCTCTGCATCCGCCATCCTTGGACTAGTCGATTCTGGCAGCTTGTGATTGGGCTCCATGGGAAAACCAGCAGGGCGAGACCCCATCAAACTACATTCTGAAATGATGTCCAAAGCATACTTCATTTGACACAAGGAAATTCTTTTCGCACTCCGAGCCACCTCTATGCCAAGAAAGTACTTCAACACACCAAGGTCTTTCATGTGAAAGCAAGAACTAAGGTACTTTTTGAAAACATCTAGAGCACCTGTGTCATTACCAGACACAATCATATCATCTACATAGATCAAAACATGCAACTCTACCTTCCCCTTAAAAAAGAGAAAATAAAATAATCGGAATGTGATTGAATAAATCCATAGGATATCAGAGAAGCAGTAAGCTTAGCGAACCAACAACGTAGTGCCTGTTTCAATCCATATAGAGACTTACGTAGGCGACACACTTTATTGGATTCACTATGCAAAAAACCTGGCGACAACTTCATATATACTTCTTCTGTCAGATCTCCATGAAGAAAAACATTGTGCACATCCATCTGGTGCAAAGTCCAGCCTTTCACAGCTGCAACAGCCAAGAATGCCCGAACTGTAGGCATCTTAGCTACCGGGGCAAATGTTTCTGAATAGTCGATCCCCAAAACCTGATGATTACCGAACACAACCAGCCGTGCCTTTATTTTGTACACCCATCTACTTCCCAATGCTTTCTTTCCAGGAGGCAAATGGACAAGACTCCATGTCCCATTATATTTCAGACCCTGTATTTCAGTTTGCATAGCCGCGCGCCAGCCTGAATCTCACGAGGCATGACGATATAAAGTAGGATCAACACCTGCAGTGATGACTGCAAAAAAATCTCTGTGTCCAGCAGTAAATATGTCATAACTTAGAAATTATGTTAGAGGATACGAAGTACCTGAGGAAGTGACGAAAAAAGATAAACTGGGTAAAGGGGGGACTTTTACTTCGAACATCATTCGTAACAAAATCCTGTAATCGCACTGGCTGTAATTTCTTTCTCATTCCTCTTCCCAATACTACCTCGTCGGGCACCTCTGGCAACACTGTAACCCTTGTATCATTAGTAGTATCCGCATCACACCCAGCGGACTCTCCTGTCAATACTTCTGTATCTACCTATGCATCCTTGCCAGTCGGTGCCGAGCCACCAGCAACCACTCCGGCCTCAGCAACCATAGCCGACACAATCCCAAAAGCCTCTATATCGTCTCCCGGCACCTCAACAGATGTATTGCGTGTCGCAGAAGACATCTCGCTAGCAGAGCCACACCCAAGAAATTCTTTTTCATAAAAAGCAACATTACGGAACATAAAAAATTCACCAGTCTCCAAATCATACAGTTTTTATCCCTTTTTATCAAGTGGATAACCAACAAAGATACATTTTCTGCTCCTGCTAGCAAATTTATCATGTCGGGATTTCAAATCATACGCATAGCACAGACAACCAAAAATACGTAGATGATCATACGAAGGAGCCGAACCATATAAAACTTCATAAGGAGACTTAAAATGCAAGATACTAGAAGGGGTCCTATTTATCAAATAACATGCACCCAGAACACATTCCCGCAAAAATCCATGGAAGAGAACCCTGAAATCGCAATGCCCTGGCGATATTTAAAATATGTCGATGTTTTCTTTCCACCCTTCCATTCTGTTGAGGTGTCCCAACAAAGGATGTTTGGAACAATATACCTTGAGATGAAAAATAATCTCATAAACAATTAAATTTAGTGCCATTGTCACTCCGTACTCGACGTATATCAACCCCAAACTGACGCTTCACCATAGCAATGAATTGAAGAAACGCAGAATAAACAACACACTTATCTGTCAATAAAATAACCCAAACAGCTCTAGAAAAATCATCCACCAAAGTTAAAAAATACCGTGCCCCATTAGATGACGGAACACGATATGGTCCCCACAGATCATAGTGTATGAGTTCAAAGCATCTCAAAGCACTACTACTACTATCAGGAAAGACATCGCGAGTCTGTTTAGCTTGATAACAAATATCACAAGCCTTATGAGAAAACACACTACTACCAGAGAGAAAAGGTAAAGTCTGCATTACTTTATCTGAAGGATGCCCCAGTCTACTATGCCAAGCCTCGAAATTACTCTCTTTGCATGCCAGGACCATCGAAGCCAAAGAAGTTGGAACCTCCCCCAAGAAGTAAAGTCCATCCCTTTGTTCACCTGCTCTAATCACCATCCTCGTACTTCGGTCCTGAACAAAACACAAATCAGAAGTAAATAACATATCACAATTTCTGGCACCAATCAATTGTGAGACAGAGATCAAATTACAAGTCAATGTCGGAACATAAAGAACATCCGTCAACACCAATAAAGCAGCCAAAAATACTTTGCCTCTCAGAACAGCCTCAATAGTGCTCCCATCAGGCAAAATCACAGGACAGACAGGGCCCTCAAAGCAATCAACTAAACAGTCACGAGAGCCTGTCGCATGAAGAGTAGCCCCAGTATCGAATATCCAAGGGACAAAAGAATTCTTACCCATCAGACGATCAGAGTTTGATGAACCAGGTTTGGAAGGATTGTCATTACCCAACAAGCTCATCAGTTTCTGCCATTGTTCACATGAGAGTGACGAAGGATACCCTCCATGCATCATGTCTACCGAACTCCCAGTAAGACCAGCAGGGACACTATGACCAGCAGCGGCGACATGATGAACAACCCCTGCGCTACCAGTACCGCATCCCCTATCACGTTGCTGCTGTGGTGTCGTGCCTCTGCCACCGCCAGCACCACGTCCGCCCTCACGCCGAGGACGAGTCTCTCACCACTCTGGATATCCAATCTTGGCAAAGCAAGTGGCAACATCATGACCTATTTTTTTGCAATGAGTACAGATCATACCTGATTTGTCCCTGAAATCTGAGGTTCTACTATTAGAAGTAGTAGAAAGACGAGGTGAAGTCTTGATAGTCAGTGCCAACACCTCCTCAGCGGATTGGACCTGAGAATTTTGCATATCCTCCTCCTCACGGACTGCCTGGTATGCTCGATCTAAACTTGGCTGAGGATTCAGAGCCAGAAGATTAGATCGGGTATGACCATACAACTCAGCATTCAACCCATACATAAAGTCCTGAAAGTGGTCTTTATCCCTCATAGCCTGTAGCTTTGCAGCAAGTTCACCACATATACAAGTAGGCAATAGAAAATAAGCAGCTTGTTCATCCCACAAAGACTGTAAATTTTCAAAGTAGGTTTCCACAGACATCGAAGCTGTTTGTTTGTACTCAGCCAAAGCCACCTTAATTTGTTGTTTCCGAGTGCCATTGCTAACAACAAATCTTTTCTCCAACAAGTTCCACAATGGATAAACCTTCTTAAAGTACGTCAAAGATTTCTTCAGAGACGGATCAATGGTATTAAGAACCCATTGAACCAATAGCGCTTGCACGCATCTCCAATCAAGCAATTTACTAGCATCATTAACAGGTTTGACTTCAGTACCCTCCAAAAAAGTGATCTTTTGCCTAGAGATCAGGGAGAGACATATTAACCGAGACCACTCAGCATAGTTTGGTCCACGGAAAATAATAGAAGTAATGATATTTCCTGGTTGATCAACAGAACTCAGAAAATATGGATCCTTCGGATTAGGATAATGTGGGTTGTGAGAAATATCACTGTAGAAGCATGAAATTTCACAACCAAGAAAGCCCATGCGCCAGACACTACATGCGCCAGAACTCGGACAGAACACTACACAGCAAAGTCAATAGGTATAGACATTTGAAGAAGGACTTTTTATTTATATACAAAAGTCTATTACATGTCTAAAAAAGGTTGTACAAAGGAGAATTTCTACAAAGGAAAGATCCTAAGTCTACAGCCAGCGGCCACCATGCGCCTCCAGATAGGCGCAACAGTCACCATGCGCTGCCAGTTAGGCGCAGCAGATACCATGCGCCTCCAACCAGGCGCATCCCACCATCTCTTCAGCAGCTCAGTTATGTGCATCCCCAGTTATGTGCATCCCTTCAGCAGCCCAGTTATGTTCTGCTCTTCCAGCCAGGCTCACCTGGCCGAGCAGGATGAGGGTGGCAATTAACACCCCCATCCAGAGAAAGAGCCTCCAAAGCCAAATAAAGACGGTCAGGGCACCGCCATTCCGATCTACGGATCATCCGGAACAACGAAGACGAGGCCCGAACATCCCTATCTTTGGATGCAACAGGCACCTTCCGCCTGCCTCAGAAGCCCTCGACTCCGTCTTTTGGATGTAACAGTCACCTTCAAGTGCATCAACGACGACATGGCGTATCATCTTTACCCTCAGGAATACTTCGTCAACAGAATGCACCCGAATACCCAAGTTCATGTTGGAGGTACGTGAGAGAGCGAGAAGCAAATCTTCTCTCCATGCCACTATTTATAGGCCGGGCAGATCAAACCCACGCGCCAAGTGGATGGCTCTCCTAATTTCATGTAATGAACTCACATTAAATGGATGAATCAGACGCCTCGACTTCAGCCAAACGGCTATTTAAAAGCACTCGAGAAGCGAAACAGCCGCATCATTAAAGACGTGTCGGATGCGCCAGCTCGACAGCGCATCACACCCCTTCAAACACCAAGCGCCTCCCACAGATGCGCCCTGTACCGAGCGCATCACTGAGGATGTGCCCCCATACGTCCCGATACGCCTAGTGGAACGTCAACCAACGCGCCCACTCAGCTGTCCATCGAATGTCACCAACATTAAATGCTGAACTGACAGAGTTGGCAGCACGCTTCCCCAAGTCTGAATGGTTGACAGCTTTTACAGAAAACGAAGCGTCCACAACATCAGCATCATCATGACTTTACCCCGACGGCTACTGCCACGTGGCCACCCAACCATCCGCATGCGCCTCAAAAGCCATGCGCCTCAGACCCTTCACTGATCCCTAAAGACAGAAGAAGTGTCTCCAGTTGAAGCTTTGCATGTGCCTCAAAAGCCATGTGCCCTAGACTGATCTCTAATCCCGAAAGACAGAAGAAAAGTCGCTCGTATGCGCCTCAAAAGCCATGCGCCCAGAACGGTTCGTGACTCCTAAAGGTCACGAGCCAAAATCTCATCATGCGTCCAATCCAAGGCGCATCCCACCAAATCATCCCCCCCATCAGATCCGAGATCTCCGAGCCATGAGTCGACGATACGTGTCCTTTGACTCAACTCATCCAAGATTTCAGCAACAGAAAGATCTTCTTCTCTGCTACGTGCCGGCTCACAACAGCAGTATGAAAAATTCAACCCCTCGAGTAGGGCGCATCATCCATGCGCCTCCATCAGCAATCTCCACGTGGCGTCCCCACGTACCGGCGCATCCTACGTATGCGCGTATGAGCAGCCAACCTACCCAGCTATAAATAGAGGGATCATTTCCTTCTTCCGGACACACATACGGACAACGTACAGAATCCACAGCGAACATACAGAGAATCACCAGAGAGAGAGAGAGACAGACACTCAACGTCTTCCTCCTCTCGGCAAGCTCCAGCACCCAGAGCAATCTACACCTTCAGAGAACCGATAACCGTCGTCAGCCCGTCAACGGAGTCAACGCATTACCACTCGCTCCATTGGCACTAAGGACCCAGATTAAACAAAAGTGTACTCCTAGGACTACATCTAAGTCCTATATTGTAACACTGTTCTGTTTGTGTTAAAGTTTTCAATCAAACAATTTTAATGGCAAACAAGCTGGCGACTCTGCTGGGGACCTCTTTCTCCTCTTTCGAGAAAGTCGTGTCACAGGCCGACGACGTGAAGGTGGGCTCCTCCTACAAGATGCTGGTCGTGCGCCTCAATCAACAGGCGTACGAGGAGTTCATTTCTGAAGGAAGTGCGAGTCCTTCGAAGCGGCTGTCGAAGCCGAAGAAGACCCGCCGTGTCTGGGTGCACAAGGTCGACGCCTCGGGCACCACCACTGAAGGGAATGTGCCAATCCAGCCCTCCCTTCTGCTGACGTTCTCAGCAACCAAGGTACGCCCGCTGATGCAGCGCATCTCTCGGGGAAGCGTGCGGCTGACCACGTTCCCTAGCCATCTCCCTCTCAGGCGAGGAAGATGCGTCGACGGAGCAGGGGCGCAGCCAATGCCCCGCGCATCACCTCTGATGCGCCACAAAAAGTCTCTGTCTTTGACAGACTCACTCGCTGTAATGGCGAGAAGAATTTGGATGCTGAGTACTATGCGCCCCAGCGGGCTAGTATAAAGAAATCCAAGGCGGCACGGGCCATGCGCCACAAATGTGCCATGCCAGCAGCAGGCCAGAGGCACGCGCTCACAATCACGCGCGCTGCTGATGGCAAGTTGTACAAGGTCGAATCAGGTGCCTCTGTACCAAAAACGAGTCGACCTTCAAAATCCTCATCTCACTTGGGCGCATCTACTGCGTGCACAACCAAGTCAAGTGAGGAAAATTCAGTGGTCTTGAACTCCCGCGCCTCCTCTGGTTGTGCGTTTGAGGTCCGTTCAAGTCACTTCAAATATTGTGGTTCTCCCACTACTGATCGTGATGCCTGCTTGGTATTAGATCAGGGGGCGCAACACTCACATGTCCACCCCGGCGTTTGGCCTTGCCATGTGCCTGAAGGGGGCGTGAAGGTAGCACTCTCCTTCAATGACCTGCGTAATGTGATCACTCACAAGCGCCGGTCAGGAGAGTCGACCAACAGGCACGATGTGCCTCTCACGGGGCATACTTGTGCGGTGGTCACCATTAACTGCTGTTGCAAGGCAGCAGTACCACCAAGGAAGTCAGTCTTCCAGCGGCTGCAATCATCGACACCCCTCCGATATCGCCCCGGAATGAAGGTGTCAACAGAAGAGGAGCCAAGAGTTGCTTCTTGCAACATGGTCTCCAACTCCTCATCACTCCGGAAGGCGACTGGCAATTCCTCGTCCTCGTCCAAAAGCCAACCGAGGAAAATCAAGACAGCTGTCTCGTCCTCTGGGGTGTTTGAAGGCACTCGGTCGAGGAAGAAGTTCTTGGAGGAAGCTGGGGGTAGTCAGACCCTTGTTGAGCCTCCTTCCGAAGACGAAGATGTCCAAAGCACAGCTGCGGCGGATCTTCATCCTCGAGGCGAAGTCAGCCTCCCAGAAGCCCCTCAAAACGAGGATGTCCCCCAGGATACAGCTGGGGGTAGAGACGAAGAGGCTCTTCAAGACGGAGCTGAGGGCAATCAGGCCCTTGCAGATGCGCCCGTCGAGAATGACCTCCAGAATGTGGCTGGGGGTGGCCAAGGTGAAACACCGGGAGAGGTGACTCCCCCACATGAAAGTGAGGCCGGGAGCGAAGCCTCAACCAATCCATCCACTCCCGGTCGTGTCATGATAGTATACATGACTGGGGGTGATTCCGAGTCTGATGCGTCGCCGCAGGACATTATCCAGCGCATTGACTCATTAGAGGGAGGACTCAAAACCCTCTCTGCCTCTATGCAAGCACTGACTCAAGCAGTGTTTGATATACGGTCGGCCTTGACCAGAACACCTTCAACCGGTCCCGACCCAGGAGTCAATGGGGAGTCGAGTGTACCCCTTCAACGGGCACCCTCAGACACAGAAGCACCCCGGACGTCGGAGCCCTCAAACGCTCCACTCCAGGTAGTACCACCTTCCCCGACTCCTAGCTCCACGGAGGATGTGGTCGAAATGATCAAGGACTTGCGGGAGCGCTTCGAGTCCAAAAATAGGCAAGAGGAGCGCCAGAAGATGGGCATTCCCCAGCCTTATCCCCTCGAGTGGAACAAAGTGGTTTATCCCCCAAAGTATAAACCACAAACACTCACGTCGTACGACGGGAAGGACTCTCCGCGTCGGTACCTGACATATTTCCAGTCACAGACGGGGCATCTTCCAAAGGAGGACACGCTCCTCACCAGCATCTTTGTTGGGGCTCTAAAAAGGGTAGCGTATGACTGGTACTACAGCCTCTCCGACAATTCTATATCGTCCTTCGACGACTTGATGCGCCTCTTCCTCGATCGCTTCTACGACGGCGGGAAGGACATGACGATGGCATCTCTCATAGAGATACGCCAGAAGGAGAAAGAAACGGTTCGGGTGTTCATCGAACGCTTCCGACAGGCCTGCTTCAGGCTACCTTCAGGCATGCCAGAACATGCGCTCCTCTCCTCTTGCAGCATGAACATGCGGCCTGCAGTGAAGCTCTGGCTCAACTCTACTCCCCCTCCCGACTGGAGCTCCCTGATCATCGAAGCTGAAGCCGCAGAAAAGAAGGCGGCCAATGCACGTCTTCTGGGTGTCAGCTTCCCCGCCTTTGATGATAAGGGGAAAAGGTCTGCAGCCAACAACTCCGAACGAGAAGCAAAGGGGAAACAGGCATTGACTGTTAATGCCTCGAAAGGCGCATCTGCGGCTACTCAGAAGCCTCCACTGGCACCGAGACCCAAGGAGGTGTATTCATTCAATGACGAAGACACCTTGCAACTCTTTGAAATACTGAAGCAGGGTGACAAGATCAAGCTCCCGGACCCAAAGCGGCCCGATGAAGTCGGAAAAGTGGACAACCCGAGGTACTGTCACTACCATCGGTTTGTCGGACACCCGACCAAGGACTGCTACGTCCTCAAGAATTACATCCAGCACATGATCAATACCGATGTAATCTCCGTCGACTATGAAGAGAAGACGGTGTCAGCCAATGTGGTGTCACTTCAGTTCGGCACCTTGCCGCCGACCACCACACAAGATGGCGTCGTTTCCATCCCTAAGGCGACAATGGAGGTGGTGAACTTGCCACCTACCCGTGACAATGCGAGTGGACTCATCCCACTCACCACATCTCAAGGAGAGGTCCTCTGGGTTCACCCCGACCTCGTCTCCGAGGTGACTCAACCGGAGGTACGCTCTACCTCCAAATCAAAAGACAGGAAGATCAAGTCTTGCCGCACGGTCTCTTCTTCAACGGAAGAGGCACTTCCAGTGCAGACGCGTGCACAACAGAACGCCCAGCCCGGCGAAGCTGCCGCCGAGGTGGTGCCTCCTGGCACCATCCCTGAGGAGGGCCCGTCTAAACCCTCAGCAGCCAATAAGCAGAAGCAGGTGGAGGCTCGTTTCGATAGACCTCTACGGAAGGAGAATGCTTCGGGGCTAGCCAAGCCCCACAACTTTGACATACTGGCACAACTGGCCAGTACTCCTGTACGCCTGTCTTTGTTTGAGCTCCTGCGTCTTTCTAAAGACTCCCGAGAAGCTCTCTGTGAAGCTCTGAAGGATGCCGAATCCTTTCTCAGTCAGGTCAAGCAGCCTGAAGACCTTCCAACTACTTGAACGCACTGTCATTGTGCGGATGAAGTTATCCTAAACATAACTTTCACCCAACAAGACATGCTGCTCAAGCACCACCGACATAACCGGCCGCTGTATTACACGGGGTATGTCGGTTCAGTCAAGGTGAACCGGATTCAGATCGATCCGGGGTCTTCTCTCAGCATCATCCCGAAGGCGCTGCTATCAAAATTAGGGATCCCAATGTACCGGCTGGCGCCCTCCAACACAACCATCAGTGGCTTCAACGCTAGCAAAAGTGAGCCACTGGGCAAGATCCGACTGAAGTGTCACATCGGCAACCTCAAAACTGAGGTGACTTGTTATGTGGTAGATGCCGAGGTCAACTACAACATCCTGCTCGGTCGACCATGGCTACATGAGTACATGGTGGTGCCTTCCACGCTCCACCAATGCATGAAATATGTATCCACCAACGGCGTCATCTGGATGGAGTTTGCAGACATCGATCCTTTCAAAGGGGTTGCAGCCTACTTCACCGATTCCGACTTGTCAAGCCACTTGACGAGGAGGAAGCCAACGATGCTGATGATGAGGCAGAGACGGCAACTGAGCCGGATACGGAGCCTGAGATGACTCCAGACGTCCCTTTGAAGATCCGACTGAAGGGCAAACCACCCCAAAAGGTACCTCCAATGAGCATCAAACTATCAGGGAAAGCACCGACTCCTGAGGCTCCCCTGAAGATACGCCTCAAGGGAAAGCCGCCTCAAACATCGGCTCCCCTGGTGGCAAAATTATAGGGGAAGGGACCACTCACAGGAGGCGCAGTTGAGGCACCTTTGAAGGTGCGTATTAAGGGCAAGCCCCCGCAGTCATCCAAGATGCCAGAGAGGGCTCACATAACCCTCTCAGACCCCAAAGTCAAAGCTGTGGTAGATTCTCCTGGTCCGACCCCAGTGCTTACAGATGAGGAGCTTGGCGAATATATCTCTGCTGATATAGATACACCCTCCTTAGACAATGTAATCCCACGGGATAAAATCTCGTACTTCATCAATAATAGAGTGTCTTTTAATTATTCTTGTCTTCCACATTGAAATGCCATATATACATTAGATAACGCTCTACGGTCATTGCAAACACAAATAACGACTGTCCATCATGTAAATCGAGTAGTCCCGTCTCAAGGAGTCTGTTTCATAGCCCCTCCACGAAGCCGAGATGAAGGATCCATCATTTTGGGCAAAATCGAGCGTCATCAAGACCTCCCGCCACTCAAGCCAGAACCTGATACCGACAGAGTACAAGTCTATCGGTACACGGATACGGCAAAGCACATCATCCAAAAGATGGGCTACGACCTAAAAAGCAACAAAGGCCTAAACTACGACAAAGGTCGACATCTCCCTCTCCAGCTTCCAACACCCAAAGGAAAGCCGCAAGACTACTACAATAAAACTCGACGGGGGATAGGCTATGTCACGCCGCCATCAACTCCAGAGAGTTCAGACGCAGAAGACGTAGAACATTCCCACTCGTCCGAAGCGTCGACTTGGGATTCCAATACCAGTATCGGATCAGTCTTCAGGAAAGTGCTGTCAGCTAACATGACGTCAGCACAACCTCAAAAATGTGAAGGCGAAGACCAAGCGCCGGAATCCTTCGAAGAAGAACCCTGGGCTCAACGCCTAGGAGAACAATAGGAGTCTCGTTTTGAGTTACGTGAACCTCCCACCGAAGACGAAGTCGAGCAGATCGACCTCGGGGACGGATCTTCTTCCAAACCCATCTTCATCAGCAAAAGCCTAGAAGGAGAAGACCGAGAGTCTCTAATCCAGCTGGCTAAAGAGTATATCGACGTCTTTGCCTGGAGCTACGAAGATATGTCGGGACTCGATCCATAGATCGCAATGCATAAGTTGAACATCTTACCTGATGCCAAACCTATCAAACAACAACAGCGACGTTTCCGTCCGGACATCATGAATGCCATCGATCAGGAGGGGGACAAACTCTTGACCAGCGGTTTCATCCGTGAGGAACAGCACCCAGATTGGGTAGCCAATGTCGTACCTGTCACCAAGAAAAATGGGAAGATACGAGTCTGTATCGACTTCAGGGACCTCAACTCTGCTTGCCCGAAGGACGAATTCCCGCTTCCAATCACCGATGTGATGATCGACAACACATGTGGCTTTGAACGCATGTCCTTCATGGACGGGTATTCAGGCTACAATCAAATTAAGATGTTCCCCGATGACTTAAAACACACGTCATTCAGGACTCCGAAGGGTGTTTTCTGCTACACAGTGATGCCTTTCGGCTTGAAAAATATCGGTGCAACATACCAACGATCTATGAGCACCATCTTCCGTCAACATCTTCGCAAGACAGTCGAATGCTATGTTGACGACATCGCAGTCAAGAGCCGCCTCAAACGAGATCACCTACAGGATCTGAAGACAGTCTTCGATCTCATGCGGGCACATCAACTCAAAATGAACCCCGCTAAATCTTTTCGGGGGGTTTCTAGCGGCAAATTCTTGGGCTTTGTCATCACGGCGAAAGGCATTCATGTTGATCCCGAGAAGACCAAAGCCATCCTCAACATGGACCCTCCGAAGAATCTTCGAGAACTTCGGGGCTTACAGGGACGTCTGGCATACATCCGGAGGTTCATAGCAAACCTTTCCGGTAAATGTCAACCTTTACTCAGCTCATGAAGAAGGGAGTCTCTTATGTCTGGACAAAGGAGTGCCAAAAGTCTTTCGACGACATCAAAGCCTACTTGACGAGCCTACCAGTCCTGGTGGCACCTGTCGCCGGCAAACCATTTCTCCTCTACGTCCGTGCCATGGATCATTCTCTTGGCGCTCTGCTGGCTCAAAACAGCGATAAAGGCTATGAGCAAGCAATCTACTACCTCAGTCGAACGCTCATCGGGGCCGAACACCGGTACAACCCCGTTGAAAAGGAGTGCTTAGCTTTGGTGTTTGCCATCCAGAAGACTCGTCATTATGTCTCGGGCCAGACAATTCATGTCATTTCCCGAGTCAATCCGCTCAGAGTCCTCATGACGAAGCCAGGATCATTGAACTCCCGGCTAGCCACATGGGCGATCTTGCTAACACCGTATAATATGGTGTTTGTCCCGCAAAAAGCTGTTAAAGGTCAAGCTCTGGCTGACTTTTTAGCTGCACACCCCATCCCAGAATCCTCAAAACTCTATGAAGACATCCCGGATGAGGTCCAAGAATCCAACGTCACCGAAGGAAGCTCCGTTTGGCGGATGTTTTTCGATGGCGCTTCAAGAACAGGCCCCAAAGGCCAAATCATCGCAGGAGTGGGGGTAGTCTTAGTCTCTCCCGATCAGTTGATCATTCAGCGTGCTTACTCCCTTTCGAAGCCGTGCTCCAACAATGTTGTCGAGTACAACGCACTCATCATGGGACTCCAACTCGCACAACAGCTGGGGGTGGACCATCTGGAAGCCTACGGTGACTCAAAACTCGTCGTGAACCAGATTTGGAGGCAATATGAGGTTCGCCATGAAGACCTGATCCCTTACCATGAAGTTGCATTGAACAT
The DNA here is from genome assembly GCA_029216955.1 of Iris pallida. NCBI lineage: Eukaryota > Viridiplantae > Streptophyta > Magnoliopsida > Asparagales > Iridaceae > Iris > Iris pallida. The sequence continues at coordinate 972,493 of JANAVB010004999.1, read as the reverse complement.
CATTTCAACCTTCACCGGGTTCTTCATCGAACACGTACCTCGTCTACAAAACTTGGAGGCTGACGCTCTGGCTGGCCTTGCAGCCTCATTGGCAGCGCCCTTTGGGACTCAACACTATATCACGGTAACTGGCCGAGACTTGGTTTGTCCTAGAAATAACCTATGCTTGCGAGTGGCTCACGTCATGCCGACGAACACTGGTGTTAATGTCCGAGACTGGAGGTTCCCGTTCATCGACTTCGCTGTCTACGGAATCCTTCCAGAGGACCCGAAGGAAGCCGTCTAAGTCAGGAGACGCTCTCTTCGATTCTACTATGATACAGCTACCAAAACGCTGTACCGACGCTCCTTCGATGGGCTCCTCCTTCGATGCCTGTCCAACGAAGAAGCAGCCGAAGCTCTTCGAGAAGCTCATGACGGAACTTGCGGAGCTCATCAACCCGGTCCTAAGTTGCAGGATCGACTGCGACGTATGGGCTACTACTGGCCAACCATGGCCGCCGACGCTGTTGAATATGCTAAGAAGTGTCACGCATGCCAACTTCATGCAGACTTCATACATACACCGTCTGAACCACTACATCCTACAGTCGCCTCCTGGCCCTTTGAAGCCTGGGGCATGGACATTGTGGGACCAATCACCCCTCCTTCATCAAGAGGACACCGCTTCATCCTGGCCATCACCGATTACTTCTCCAAATGGGCAGAAGCAGTCCCACTGGCGGAAGTAAAGAGCTCCAGGGTGGTCAGCTTTATCAAACACCATGTCATTTACCGTTTCAGAGTACCCCGGCGGATCATTCATGACAATGGTCCTCAGTTTATCAGCCACATTTTTAGCAGGTTCTGTGACAAGAACCGCATTCAAAATGTGGCATCCACCGCCTACAATCCGACTGTAAACGAGTTAGCAGAAGCGTTCAACAAAACTATCGTTAGGCTGCTCAAAAAGGTCGTGTCATCCAACAAACGCGACTGGGACGAAAAGCTTGGCGAATGCCTTTTGGCCTACCGCACAACGGTACGGACCCCAACAGGCAACACACCATTCTCCCTGGTCTACGGGAGCGAAGAAGGACTGCCTCTCGAGATCCAGATACCCTCACTCCGCGTAGCAATAACAAACAAACTCACAGAAGAAGACAATCAACGTCGTCGTCTGCGGAAACTGGAGGCACTCGATGAGAAGCGTCTCCTGGCTCAACAATGCATCGAACTCTACCAAGCCCGTATATCACAGGCTTTCAACAAGAAGGTCAAACAGAGGACTTTCCAAGTTGGCGACCTGGTTTTAGCAGTCAGAAGGCCAATGGTGTTAACTCACAAGACACCAGAAAAGTTCGAGCCCAAGTGGGAAGGACCTTTCATCATAGAGACAGTATACTCAAACGGTGCTTACCGCCTCGCCAAACCCAATGGGGACTTGTTCATGATGCCCATCAACGGCAAGTTCCTAAAGAAGTACTATTCTTGATCCTTCAGACATGTGCTTCCCCAAAGGGGATCTGTGGGCCCAATCATCGGGGCTCACACACAATCTCCTTCCACAAACTCATACGCTTCTGGAATCCAGCTGTTCCGTGGCATCCTTCAGTAGAAAGACAACCACGTCCACATCACCTCTGAGTTGTTCCTCTACACCCTACAAAGTGGAATCTTACGCTATGTAAGCCGATGCTACCCTTCATGTTTACCACGTCCACATTACCTCTGAGTAAACATCTCGTACAAACAACCCCTGCGTTGTCGTACATTGATCGCAGAACTTCCACGTCCACATCACCTCTGAGTTGTTCAGCATATCCCTCGGGATCATTCCTACCACGTCCATAATACCTCCGAGTAGGAAGATTCTATCATTTTGAACCCAATGATTGCCATGTCCACATCACCTCTGAGCAAACATGTTGGTTCCTTCAAACTTATTATCTGTACCTAAAAACCAAGGTGCGCAAAAGATAATAGGTCCACACAAATCATCAAGTTCATAATAACAAAAATGAACACATCACAAAAAAAGGTTGTTTACTTCTTTATTTTCTAAAAAAAAAGAGTACAGAACTACACTATCCCTTAGCAAGGGTTGCAAAAGAACATAAAAAAAGGGAGAAGCTACAGTCCCTGAACCTCTCCAGGGTGGGCTGAGAGCTCTCTGACTCGACGTCTTAAGTCGGCTGTACGGGTCTCCACAGTCGCCAGGACTCGACGCTCAGCTTCTTGACGCATCAATTCAACAGCCTCAGCGGAAGTTTCGCTCTCATGCTTCTCATCAAGCTGTTGTCGCTGCTGAGCCAAGGCAAGAGTCCGCTGAGTAAAAGTCGCTTCCTCCTTCTTGAATGCTGCGTGTTCAGCCCGGACACGTTCGGCATCTAACTGGAGTCGGGCCCGTTGGTCCTCAAGATGGCGCATCTGGGTATTGATCTCTGCGATGTTAGCATCCAACGCAGCTCGCATTTCCATCGTTTTCTTCATGGACTGAGACAACTGCTCTACCGCAGCCTCAGTCTCAGCCACCTCGCGCTCCCAAATGCCCACAGTGGCCTGGTAGGAAGACTCGATCTCGGCAATCAACTTCCCCTTCTCTGCATCTATCAGGACGGAGAGGTCATTTCGCTGGATGCGCTAAAGTTCCGCAAGCCGCTCGTCCAGCTCGATCACCGAAGCCTCCAAAATTTCGGCCATATGGTCGTGGCCTTGGTGAACGCGGATCAGCTCGATACAGGGCATTGCCAGAGTTTTTGCCGTCGCAAAGCTCCCGTTGGCATCCATCACCGCAGATACACCCCTCTGTAGCATTTTGTACACTCCCTCGACGAAGAATTTCACATATTCGTCTGCGTCCGCCAGTACCTGCGGTGTCATAGCAGGAGTTGGAGGAGCTACTACGGCTAGTGGACCGGAAGAAGATCCGCCAACCTCAACCTGCGAGGCTGGAACCTCGGCATCAATAGGCTTTTCATCAACAGGGGCTGGACTGCTAGCCCGAGGAGCCGAAGGAACAGAGGAAGCCCGCACAGGCGTCGAGATAGTACCCCAAGTAGGAGGGGCAACAGAGGGCTCCACACCCTTACCCTTCTCAAGCCCGGAGGAACCACCGACGTCAACGGCCACCTCTTCTGCCCCCAACGTCCTATCAGCAACCAGTACCTCCTCCGGCAGAACGGGAAGATCAACACTCATCTCCTGGCCCGCCCCGGGAGACAGGACCGGCAGAAGGGTCTCATCCTTCTCAAGTCCCTCTACAGGGACATAATCTGTCGCTACCTCCTGATCGGTAGCCACCTCAACTTCCACGGTTGAAGCTGGGATAGGACTCGCAATGATATAGCCGACCTCCCCTCATCATGACAAGGAGGGGAATCAACCCTCTCCTCTGTCCCAACCATATCTGTTGCCCCCGCAACAGACTCTTGCAGCTCTGGAGCAACGTCATCCGAAGGCGACGAACTCCAATCCACCTCATCATCAGGATGCCTCGAGTCCGTAGGACCCTCAACGTCTAAGGCCTCCACGGCAGACTGTACCTTCCCGGAATTTGTTGCAATCTCAAAGATAGGAGATACTAAAACCTCCGCAGGAACGTCTTCGGGACCCTCCTCCACGGGAGACATTATCATCGGTGGAATGCGCTCATCAGAAGAACCTGCCACCTCCTTCGGTTTACTAGCACCCGGTTTTGAAACACGGGACTTCTTCTTCGACGATCCCTGCAAGAAGAAAAGCATAAGTCACCACAATGACAAAATGAATTAGAATTACGGAGCACTCCTTACCTCAGCAGGAACTGATCCCGTTGGCGTTACGAGTGGCACTTCCGTAACCTTTGGAGTCGACGTCTTTCTCGACCTTTTCGGTACAGAAGAACCAGCTTCTGTGTCAGCCCGCCTCTTCCCAACAGACGGATCTCTCACTGGTGCTGTAGCAGCAGCCCGATATCCCGCCAATTCTGGTGGACGATATGATCGGGCTGCCATCAACATATTCGTCGTGGCCTCCAGCTGAGTTCCAATGATAAAACTAGTCTCCTGTCATAACCAGGAGACGCAGCATTCATAATGCAATACAGCTTGGCGGTCGGATATAGGATCTGCGGCCGAGGGTTGCGGACTGGCGTAGTAAAATTAATGCTAGTGCATCCAGCGTTATAATACTGCCAGCCCCGGGCTCCATCCAGCAAACTCCCGATAAAGCCTAGACTGTTACTGGGATTCCGCAACATTAGCTGGGTATAGCCAAATTGATGATCAAATCGGCTTGGTAGATATGGCTCCAGATAACATCTATTCTGGTTGCGGTAGACCAGGTGAGAAGGCCGGATACTTTGCAACCAACGAAAACTCTATTTCGGCAAAGTGACCGCATCTTCGCCAGAGTCAACTAAATCTTGGTCGACCTCGAAATCTTTGAAGATCGGGCCAACCTTGACAATCTCCCACCCCTGAAGGTAGGACAAGACTCTTCTGCAAACGGGGACGCCAATGTATAACCACTTCCTCTTGTAGAAGCGGCGGATGAAGGCATCCCCTTCAACATGATCCTCCTCCGGACCGGGACTCATCACGTTCGGATGATGCAAAATCAGCCATCCCATAAGATAATGGAAAGGCAGCTCGGCCCGAGGAAAGTTGTCATTGTTACCTTTCTCGTGGATCACATCATCAGCAAAAGACCTCAAACCGCGCAACAGGTTGCACACCATCGCTAAAAGGAGAGCTAAAGGTCGTCCAAAAGCCAACTTTACGGCAGGCAAAATGAGATTCCGATGTACCCTCTCTACGGCACCGGATCCACCTGCAAACACGTAATCCCGGAGCCATATCATCAAGTAGGCTGTCAACACTGCCTTAGATGACATCCGGTGCCCACAGTGCCAGAAGCAGCTATATGTATCATTGCCGCTCTCATCCGAACGTGGGGTCCTCTCGTCCAGCCGACTTATTTCAGAAGTCACTTCCGCGGGCTTCAGTCCCTGCGGAGTCGCAAACCGGATCCTCGAAGGATCCGCCAAATCCTGCTTAAAGACATAGTCCCTCCAAGCAGTTATATGAGGCTGGGTCTTGCCCTTATCCCTCCGGTGCATCAGATAATGGTGGCTCGTCACCTCTTTGAATACAGCCATCATCTCCGGGTCCTTATCTTCTAGAACCTGGATCTTCTCATTTGACGGGAAATATTCCTCGTACGGCTTCGAGCCCCAAGGAAGCTTAGACACTTCGTACATCTCATGGAGAGCCAACCCCAACTCTCCCACCGAAGTAAAAAAGCTGCCAGTATGGGCATTAAATAATTCCAAGAGCGCAAGGAATATAGGCTTATTGAGATCCACGCCTGCCTGCATAGCCCGAATGGCGGCTGTCAGTCCGATCTCCTTAAGCTCAACTTTGAACCTTGAAAGCACCCAAGTGGTCAACTCGTCCCACCTCGGAATGTAGTGACACCAACCTTCGACTCTAAAGCCACCTGTCGGGTACATGACCTTCGCTGTCAGCATCCGATTTACAAAGGTCGGGACACTGAAGGGAAACGTATCATTTGGGACTTCACTGTAGAGGCTCCCGGGACGCAAGGTTCGGTAAATGAACGAGGAACCGGCTCGTGAAGCAGCCAAAGTATCTCGCTGGTTCGAGGTGGCGTCGATCGAAAGGGTACCTCCCAAGGCCCCTCCTTGAGAAGGAGTAAGTTCCCAACCCATCCTTCTCTTCGAAGCTAAACGATAAAAGGCCGTCAGCGGCAACTGGCGGTCAACCTGCCTCATGTATAGAACCATGCCTTTGGCAGAAAAGAACCAGTCTTCTTTGATCTTCAGTATCTTCGCTTCAGAAGAGACTAGTCGGTCGCCAAACAGAAAGGCAGGTTTTAAGAAAGTTACATCTTCAGATTCAGCAGACTTCAGTTTACCACTCTCCATCATACTCTGGAGAAAAAGCGACAACTGGTTCTGGATTTGCAGCATTCTCTCCCGGGGTTGGTTCTGTAAGATAGTATCCTTTGCAGGGTTGATCACCGCCTCATCAAAATCAACTCCCATTTGGCAAAAAGAAGCATCCAGGAGGACCTCATTCAACAAAGGGATCGTCATCGACACTGGCACAACAAAAGTGGAAGTCAGGAAAAAAGACAAAAGGTGTCAAATAGATTGACGCATCGTCAGGGTATAAACCCATGCGCGTCACCCATGCGCATCAGCATTGGAGCTTCGGCGCATCATCAGGGCGTAAACCCATGCGCGTCAGCATTGGAGCTTCGGCGCATCATCAAGGCGTGAGCCCATGAGCGTCAGCGAAGGCTTCGGCGCATCATCAGGGTATAAAACCCATGCATGTCAGCAAACTAAACCTCGGTGCATGATAAAGGCCTGAGCCTATGCACGTCGGCAGGATAAAACCTCAACGTATCAAGGACAGAAGTCCATACGCATCGGCAGCAGAAAGTTAGAGCACATTAGATAGCAAAAGTCGACACCCACCCGTCACCCCGGGGCGAACGTCGGCCGGAGTCGCAATGGTGGCAGGAGCATCCTCGTCGACGAACTCTGCTGGCTCCTTTCCCTTAGCACCGCCGCGAGGAGTCTTGGGAGCCATTTTCTCAAAGAGGAAAAAGTTAGGGTTTTTGAAGAAAGACTCTAAATAAAGCAAGGGCACAGAGCAGAAGAACTCTCTCTCTCTCCATCTCTCACCTATTTATAGGCCGTGGTCGCACGCGTGAACCGATGACGAGTGATCTCAGCCGTCGCCTCGGATCCTGTGAAGATAACAGCAGATAAAACCAAAAGATCATCATTAATCTTTTCGGTTACCGAGGCATCATCATATGCATTAACTGAGAGGAGCATGCGCCCCAACCATCATGCGCCCTGACCTCCATGCTTCTTGTTCAAAGTATTCTAAAACTTATTCAAAAGTTTTGAAAACTTTGAAGGGGGTCTTGTAGAAGCATGGAATTTCACAACCAAGAAAGCCCATGCGCCAGACACTACATGCGCCAGAACTCGGGCAGAACACTTCACAGCAAAGTCAATAAGTATAGACATTTGAAGAAGGACTTTTTATTTATATACAAAAGTCTATTACATGTCTAGAAAAGGTTGTACAAAGAAGAATTTCTACAAAGGAAAGATCCTAAGTCTACAGCCAGCGGTCACCATGCACCTCCAGATAGGCGCAGCAGTCATCATGCGCCGCCAGTTAGGCACAGCAGATACCATACGCCTCCAACCAGGCGTATCCCACCATCTCTTCAGCAGCTCAGTTATGTGCATCCCCAGTTATGTGCATCCCTTCAGCAGCCCAGTTATGTGCTGCTCTTCCAGCCAGGCTCACCTGGCCGAGCAGGATGAGGGTGGCAATTAACACCCCCATCCAGAGAAAGAGCCTACAAAGCCAAAGGAAGACGGTCAGGGCACCGCCATTCCGATCTACGGCTCTTCCGGAACAACGGAGACGAGGCCCGAACATCCCTATCTTTGGATGCAACAGGCACCTTTCGCCTGCCTCAGAAGCCCTCGACTCCGTATTTTGGATGTAACAGTCACCTTCAAGTGCATCAACGACGACATGGAGTCTCATCTTCACCCTCGGGAACACTTCGTCAACAGAATGCACCCGAATACCCAAGTTCATGTTGGCGGTACGTGAGAGAGCGAGAAGCAAACCTTCTCTCCATGCCACTATTTATAGGCCGTGCAGATCAAACCCACGCGCCAAGTGGATGGCTCTCCGAATTCCGTACAATGAACTCACATTAAATGGATGAACCAGACACCTCGACTTCAGCCAAACGGCTATTTAAAAGCACTCGAGAAGCGAAACAGCCGCATCATTAAAGACGTGTTGGATGCGCCGGCTCGACAGCGCATCACATCCCTTCAAACACCAAGCGCCTCCTACAGATGCGCCCTGTACCGAGCGCATCACAGAGGATACGCCCCCATACGTCTCCATATGCCTAGTGGAACGTCAACCAACGCGCCCACTCAGCTGTCCATCGAATGTCACCAACATTAAATGCTGAACTGACAGAGTTGGCAGCACGCTTCCCCAAGTCTGAACGGTTGACAACTTTTGCAGAAAACAAAGCGTCCACAACATCAGCATCATCATGACTTTACCCCGACGGCTACTGCCACGTGGCCACCCAACCATCCGCATGCGCCTCAAAAGCCATGCACCTCAGACCCTTTACTGATCCCTAAAGACAGAAGAAGAGTCTCCAGTTGAAGCTTTGCATGCGCCTCAAAAGCCATGCGCCCCAGACTGATCTCTGATCCCGAAAGACAGAAGGAAAGTCGCTCGCATGCGCCTCAAAAGCCATGCGCCCAGAACGGTTCGTGACTCCTAAAGGTTACGAGCCAAAATCTCATCATGCGCCCAATCCAAGGCGCATCCCACCAAATCATCCCCCCCATCAGATCCGAGATCTCCGAGCCATGAGTCGACGACACGTGTCCTTTGACTCAACTCATCCAAGATTTCAGCAACAGAAAGATCTTCTCCTCTGCTACGTGCCGGCTCACAACAGCAGTATGAAGAATTCAACCCCTCGAGTAGGGCGCATCATCCATGCGCCTCCATCAGCAATCTCCATGTGGCGTCCCCACGTACCGGCGCATCCTACATATGCGCGCATGAGCAGCCAACCTGTCCAGCTTATAAATAGAGGGATTATTTCCTTCTTTCGGACACACATACGGACAACGTACAGAATCCACAGCGAACATACAGAGAATCACCAGAGAGAGAGAGACAGACACTCAACGTCTTCCTCCTCTCGGCAAGCTCCAGCACCCAGAGCAATCTACACCTTCAGAGAACCGATAACCGTCGTCAGCCCGTCAACGGAGTCAACGCATTACCACTCGCTCCATTGGCACTAAGGACCCAGATTAAACAAAAGTGTACTCCTAGGACTACATCTAAGTCCTATATTGTAACACTGTTCTGTTTGTGTTAAAGTTTTCAATCAAATAATTTTAATGGCAAACAATCACAAGCCTGTCATGATATATCCTTTTAGACTTGGGGTCAACTCATAGCTTCATAGACAGCTATTTCTGTGAAAGGAAGGGTCTGACCAGAGAGAAGGGCTACGCTACTCATTTGAAGTCATGGTGGCCAATGGAGACAAATTGCTAAGCCAGGGAATCAGTAGGAATGTGACAATTCACTGCCAAGGTGAGAAGATTATAGTTGATCTCTCTCTGACAGGATGTCAAATAGACAGTCTTAGGGGCCAACTGGCTAAGCACCCTAGAAGATATTATATGGAACTTCAAAGATCTTACAATGAAGTTTGGAGAGAAAGAACAGGAATACCAGTTCAGAGGCATACACTTGCCTAGTGAAACTCTGCAAGAATCAGTCAGTCCCCAAGGATTTGAGGCAAAGGTCACAAATTTTCATCATACAACTATATATCTTCTTTATCTCAGAAGGAGTCAGTAGAGGATGAGGGTCACCCTGCATTAACTGAGCTGCTGAAGAAGTAAGTACAATCAGATCTTTGAAGAGCCCAGAGGTCTTCCACCTCCCAGAAGTTTTGATCACCAAATACCTCTCCTTCCAGTTAAGGTACCCTTCCTGTGTGTTGCAGTCCCTATAAGCAACCATACCTGCATAAAAATGAAATTGAGAAACCAAGTAAGAGACATGCTAGAAACTGGTATTATCAAACCCAGTAATAGTTCCTATTCTTCCTCTGTCATCTTGGTTAAAGAGTCTGATGGGAGCTGGAGGATGTGTGTGGACTATAGGCAATTGAATCAAAATACAATTAAAGACAAGTTTCCCATACCTTTTATAGAAGAACTCTTTGATGAGTTGAATGGGGCTCAATACTTCTCCAAACTGGACCTTAGAGCAGGATATCACCAAGTGAGAATGAATGAGAGTGATACCCATAAAACTAACTGCCTTTTTTTAGAACCCATGAGGGACACTATGAGTTTTTAGTAATGCCCTTTGGGCTCACTAATGCTCCTTCCACATTCCACTCTCTCATGAACCACATATTTAAAGATTATCTTAGAAAATTTGTTATAGTCTTCTTTGATGACATTCTAGTCTATAGTGATCAGCTTTCTTCCCACCTGATTCACTTAGAAAAGGTTCTGCAAAGGCTTGAGGAACACCAATTGAAGATCAAGAGAAGTAAATGTACCTTCTTTTAGAAACAGGTAGGATACTTGGGTCATCTAATATCCAAGAATGGGGTGGAAGTTGACACAGATAAGGTGCAGGCTATATTACAGTGGCCAACTCCTAGAAATTATATCAGGGAACTCAGGGGGTTCCTTGGACTCACAGGGTACTATAGAAGATTTATTAAAGACTATGGGACTATAGCTTCACCTATGACTGCTCTACTGAAGAAAAATGCCTATGAATGGGGGGATGCTTCTCAGAAGTCATTTGAGCACTTAAAACTGGCCCTAACTCGACCACCTGTGTTAAGAATGCCAGATTTTTCCAAAGAATTCATACTGGAATGTGATGCTTCACAGGAGGGAGGGAATAGGGGCAGTATTGATGCAAGAGGGCAGACCAATAGAATATCTGAGCCAAGCTCTCAGAGGGAGGTCCCAAACAACACTATCCACGTATGAGCAAGAAATGCTTGCAATATTGCTAGCAGTCCAGAAGTGGAGGCAGTACTTATGGGGTAGGAGATTCACCATCAGAACAGACCACAAAGACCTCAAGTATCTGCTGGAGCACAAGTTGCATACTGAAGCACAGTACAAGTGGCTCAGGAAATTACATGGGTACAACTACCAGGTGGAGTACAAGAAGGGTGCAGAAAATAGAGTTGCTGATGGGCTATCTAGGAGAGGGGAGGCTCAACTACAGGCTGTTTTACTAGTTACTGCTGACTGGATAACACAGTTCAAGGAGGAAATGGCTACCTCAGATTACTATAAAAAGAAGTTGGCTAAATGGCTAAAAGGAGAGTTAGAAGTACTCACTCCTTGATGGGATGTTGTACTACAAGTCTAGAATGTTAGTTGATGCAGAATCCCAATTTGCCATGACTATGATCAAAGAGCACCATGACACCTTAGCTGGAGGACACTCAGGAACCAGTAAAATATTGCAGAGGCTGAAGAATGTTTGCTACTGGAAGGGAAGGGGATGAAGAAGATGGTAAGGGAATACATAAAAAGTTATGAGACCTGCCAGAAGAACAAGGGAGAGCACACTCATCCAGCAGGCCTCCTACAACCCCTGCCAGTTCTCCATCAAATCTGGGAAGACCTCTCAATGGACTTCATTGATGGCCTCCCAAATAGCTACCAAAAGAATTTCATTATGGTGGTTGTAGATAGGTTGCCAAAGTACATTCATCTGTTTGCACTCAATCACCCCTATACTGCTAACACTGTGGCACAAGTTTTCATGGATGGGGTCTGTAAGTTACATGGCATGCCCAAAACCATAGTATCAGACAGGGACTCTATTTTCACAAGCTTGTTTTGGAGGGAACTGTTCAAATTACAGGGCACATATTTACACTATAGCTCAGCATACCATCCTCAATCTGATGGGCAGACAAAGATCACAAATACAAGTGTGGAGAGCTACTTAAGATGCTTCTGCAACTACAAGCCTAAGCAATGGAGTAAATTTATCCCCTGGGCAGAGTATTGGTTCAATACCAATTGGCATTCCTCCACTAGAACAACTCTCTTTGAAGTGGTTTGTTTATGGTAGGGCTCCCCCTAATTTGCTTACTTATGTACCTGACATTGCTAAGGACAGGGAGGTGGCTGACCTAGTTTTTCAGAGGGACAATGCTCTGCTCTGCTCTGCAAGTGCTCAGGGACAACTTGCTTCTAACACAGGACAGAATGAACAAGTATGCAGATAAGAAGAGGACTGAAAGGGAGTTTGCAGTAAGGAGACAGAGTCTACTTGAAAGTGCAACCCTACAGACATATCACTATTGCCCACAGGAGACCACAGAAACTGTCTCCCAAATACTATGGGCCCTACCCAGTCCTTGCAAGGATAGGCAATGTGGAATTACCTCTTGAAGCCCAAATTCATCCTGTTTTTCATGTCTCCCAATTCAAAATGTAAGGATTCCAGTTCAGACTAACCCTCATCTCTTCATGGAAGAAACAGTATTGGAGCCTGAGGTTATCGTGGAGAGAAGACTAGTACAAAGAAAGGGGAGTCGATCTTAACTTTTTCTTTTATTCCAAAAATGACCTCTAGCCTAGTAGTTAAGAGATGCATACGACCTAAGTGGTCGGAGTTCGAGTCCTAGTGGAGGAGAGTTCGACATAATCAGGGGCGAATCTAGAGGTAGGGTGGGGTGGGCTGGAGCCCACCCCAAAAAAATAATTACATTTTTTTTCTATACAATTTTTTTTTTTGTTTTTTTCATATGGATTTATCTTCTTCCAGTCCACCCAAATTTTTGCCAGTCCACCCCAACTATAATTTCTGGATCCGCCCCTGTACATAATTACCCATTGCTTCAAATATATATATATATATATATATATATATATATATATATATATATATATATATATATATAACACACACACACACACACACACACACACGCACGCATGCCCATAGCGGAGCCCACCCGGGACAGTTTTGACCCGAAATTACCATTTTTTTCGTCCAACAGGTGCAGAGCGGGGTCCAATGACGGATTCTGTTTTGATCCGAAATTACCATTTTTTTATGTGTCCAAAATTAGACTTATAGGTAGTCGATCTTAACTTTTTCTTTTATTCCAAAAACGTTGGTGATGTTTATTTCAGCATCGGATGACGTTTGCGGAAGTTCCACCTTTGTTGTTTCCTTTGACTTGACGGGTTCACCTGTTCGACGTCGTTATATCGTCACACCACTCCCCGAAAAATATACCTTGCCAATATATTTCTGTTTATTTACTGTCATTTTTGGATGTTTGTTTTTGCTATTTATTTATTTGCTTATTTGTTTTATATTAAACTGTGTTTCCAAGTCATACTTGGGTGCAAGCGACTGAGTTGGTCGTTATGTTGCTTTTATTTATTTTATGCATGTCGACCTAGTTTTAGAGGCCACATTATTGTAAGGTATTGTTATATCTCCTTTGGCCATAACACTTGTGTTCCATGAGTTGTGAGTCTCATATAGTATTAGGACTTGTGTATTCGGCTGGCCACAATACGTATAGGACGTGCGTAAGGTTATAACTGCTAATAGAATTGCATGCTAGAAGAATATACTGGATCCAACTGCCTAGAATTAATGAACATGAATTAATGGGCATCAAACAACAATGATCATGATGTTGATTATTAAGCTAGCTTTGGAAAATACAACATGCATATAGTAGCTTAATCTTGATTTTCCAAAGCTACTATAGTAGCGACATGCATATTTTATTAAGGTTGTGTTTGATTGGGCTTTTTTTCCATGGAAAATATTTCCATCACAAATTTTCCACCAATTGTAGTGTTTGATAGCTTATATTTTCCATGGAATTATTTTCCAAAAAACCATCATTTTCCATATTTTCATCTAAAATGGTGGAAAATGAAACTTGTCCAACCCATAGGAAAATATCATTTTTCATGGAAAATAACTATTTTTCGTAGAAAATAATGGCAATCAAACACCCAAACTAAGTTTTCCATGAAATTTTTTTTAAATTCCATGGAATTTTTTTCCTAGGAAAATAATTCCATGGAATTAATTTCTTTTCCACATATTTTCCACCTTGCAATATAGTATTAATAGTATTTAATTTTTTTTTCCATGACTACTATAATAGTGTTGATAGCAACATGCATATAGTATTTTTTTTCTTTCTCCAAAGGTATTAATAGCAAATGCTTATAATATTTAATTTTGTTCCTTAGCTACTATAGTAGGTTAAAGAAAAATTGGGCTTTCCTAGTCCATGAGTCCTGGACGATCATCCTGGTTGTCCTGGATAAGAGTCCAGTCCTGTTAGTAGAGAATTACTGCCGTAACTGTACACATTATGGGGAGTTACTTTCCGAATTTCCTCCAACGTTGGCATTGGGTGGTTATAGCTACTAGGGACTTGGCTCTTCTTGGAACTTTTTGTTCTTGAGTAGACAGAACATCAGAGAATATATACAACAAGAAAGGAGAGGTTGCAATAACGACAAGCAAAACAAGCAGCCCCATACAGTTTAGCTTTTGTCCATGACTTACATTGTGTTTGGGAACATTTGTGGGGAGGGAGAGAAAAATTTGAGGGGAAGAAAAATGGAGGAGAGTAAAATGAAAGTAAAGTTAATTTTCCCTTCCTTTGTTTGGATGGACAAAAAGTAGGGGAAGGAAAAGTTTAAAAACAATTTTTTATTTGTTTATGGATATATGTATAATTACTATTTCCTCCTTGGTATTCTCAAATGATGATTTAATATTAACTTTTTGAGGGGTGGTGGGGTAAATTCACTCAAATTTCTCTCATCTCTCTCCATTTTCCTCCCACATTTGGGAGGAAAATTTTTTGGTGGGACCCACCTACTTTTTTCTCTCAAATTTTTCTCCCCCATGTTCTCTCCCCCTTTCCAAACACCATCATTTAAAATTTTCCTCTCACTTTCCCCTCAACTTTTTCCTTCCTCCCATTTTTCACCTTTCCCAAACAGTACCTTAAGAGCGTCCTAGTAGTTCATCAGAATTTGTTAGTTTTTGGAAACGGATCGACGGAAAAAAGGGATCAAATCACGGTTTGCACAACGGTGATTGTTATCACCCCGACAAGGATGTTCTTCATCAAGTTTCAAAAATTATTATTTCTTTGTTCAACAACTTTGTTACTATTTTTTCAAAAGTTTGTTCTTGTATTAGCATTTCATTATTGGTAGTGCTCTTGCTCTGTTTGTTGCAAGTTCAATTATTGTTGTAATTACCACTTAGTGGTCGAAACTTGTAAAAGTTTGTAAGAATTCCCGTGTAATTTCCGTAACACTACCTGTTGTTCACGTACATTACTTGGGATATTAGTTTCTGTAGGTTAATTGAATCCAATCTCAACTAGAGTGGAAACAAGGGAAAAAAAAAGAGGAAGAATGATATTTTAGCATTAATATTAGTGGAATTCATGGTGAACCTTTTGGTTTTGTAACAGATGACTATGGATATTGGCAAAGTTTGGAAAAAAAAAAGAGACTATGGTAGTAGTAGTATTTTGTTTGTAAAAAAGTTACTCGTAATAAGGATTGAGATTTTCTAATGCATCTCTCGTAATCAAATAAGAAAAAAGAAAGGAAAGATTTGAATTTCTTATATATAAATGTCAATATTCTCGTTCATTCTTTCATATTTGGTTGGCATCAAGCTACATGAGACTTTATATTAGCATTAGAGGATCTCAATTCTTGTAATAGTGCCGATTTTAATCTATCCGGTTCGGTTGGATAAGTCCGATATTTTTTTATTGTTTTCTATCGAGTTCAGTCTCAAAAGAAAAAAAGTAGTATATGATGGTAATGGACTATGAAAAAGTAATGGAAAATGCTAAGTCTACTACCAAATTCTTACAACCTTACTCTCCCACCCCTTACACATGGGTCCCACCTCCCCCCTTACACATAGGTCCCACCTCCCCTCTCATCCCCTGCTACATGGGCTCCACCCGACCCCACCACTTCCCCCTCCTCCTCCAATCGAAGTCCGACACATGGCGGTTGTAAGGAAATTGTAAACATTTGATTGTAGACATAGCAAAACTCAAACAATCTAATCCATCATCAGTTCTGATAGAAAGTTGAGTCTAAAATGTAACAAGAGATACCACCACCAGCTGCAGTCAAAAGGTGGAAAGAGCTGCAATCTTATAATTTCCTACAGTTTATAAAAGTTGGAACAAAATTTCTAACAACACATTCTTCATCTCCTTCTCAAAATGCTTATTATTTACTTGAATCAGGATTGCTACTCGTCACTAGTCAAAGAGAAATCGGGCTCATCTGGCTTCAATAACCTGGGCATCTTTATACTCTCAGCAGCAGTAGCATTGCGTCGTTTGATCTTCTGGTATGCCCCTCTCTTCGTGTTCTTCGCAAACTTAGAAGCCAGTATCGTTGCTCCGAAATGCTGAAAGTTATTTGGATTCTCTGCTGATGTACTCTCACCAGTATCGTCGTCAGCTTCATCCCCTTGGCCCGAATAATAGAGGCTCTCTAGTTTCGCCAGCTCCTTCGCGAGCTTTCTCTTCTTGAACCTTCTCCATGCCACTTGGATAAAGCAAGCTCCCCAAGTCCTCCACTGGTGAGAGTAGAATCTGAAGGCATGCTGAAGCCTCTTGCTGTGGAGTCGCTTGAACTGATTGGCCACAAACTTGAGATCTTCAGCTCTAAGAGCAAATCCCTCTACTTCATCCAGGGACCTCACGGTTCGGGTGGACAGTGGCAAGTTTGCGTTGGGATTCGGAATCAAGGCCCATGTCAGAAGCTCCTCACCACAGAAATCTCCAGGTCCTAGGGTGATGGAGTTGAAGAATCCAGTTCTGCCGCCATTGGTGGTGGAGCTCTCCAGTCTGCCGCGAATGATGAAGAGCATTTCGTTGACTGGGTCACCTTCTCGGACAATATAGGTGTCCTTGATGTTCAAAGATGAGAGTAGGCGTTCACATATTGCATCTAATAGCTGGGTATCCATCTTTTCGAAGAACGGGACCTGGAAAAAAATGTTAGCAATAATCAGAACATTACCTACCTGATCTTAAAATGTAGTCGCACAATATATGAAAAGGCAACTAGATTAACAATCAATCATTATGGCGTCGAGTCATTGCAACATGGATGTCGTTATAGTACAGACTACTAGTATTTAAAAGCCACCACAAAATGAAAGGCACAACCTCTGTAAAACCCATTATCCTTGATTTGTACTTCAGCTTCCCCTATTGCAGAGAAAACAATATATGAACTGACGGTCAAGGTGTTATTTCCGAAACAGATCTAGGCCACTTGCATGTGCGGTGCTACGCCACTGTGACATGGACCGGAGCCGAGACTTTACCCTCCCGAGGTACCTCCTGGTGGCGTCACTCCGCTATAGCATGAAGTACTACACTCTTTTGTACTGCTGCGCTACTTGTGCTTCTTGTAAAGCACGCCGGTACATTCAAAATGTTCGAGAAGTCATTAAGGCTTCTAAGTCATCCTCCCACATGACTTGTTCTATACAAAGAACAAATAGAAGATAACAGTGGTTCTGGGTCCGTAATCTCTCAATGTCTCAAAGGACTACCCATTGTTTCTGATATTCTCCCAGTTAATGGTCCTCCCTTGAACCCAAAGCTAGATGCCTAGTAATTTTTTTGTGAACTAATAGCATAAAACTTTATGGTAGGATTACAAAGACACAATATCAAAATATCTTCAAGCCTATTTTTCTTGTTGTGTCCTCGACCAGCTGACACTTGAGACCTTTTGTGAACGGATCTGCCAAATTCTCCTGACTCTGAACATCAACCACGACAATGACTCCTCTTTTAATAAGATCATTTACCGTCATGTGCCTCAGTAGCACAACCCTCTTCTTACCATTGAAGAGATCATTTGATATTACCGCTGAAGTTGCCTGGTTGTCACGGTATATCGGCACTGTTGGAATTTGCGCACAAACCAATAAAAAATCATACATGAGCTTCCGAAACCACTTTGCTCCATTGTAACCGCTAGTGCATAGAACTCAAATTCTATAGAATAATAAGAGAGCATAGTCTGTTTTTTCGACTTCCACGATATAGCAGCTCCACCCATAGGGAAGATGTATCGTCCGATGGACCTTTCACTCTCTGCTTCCGACACTAGCTTGCATCACTGAAGTCTTCCACAACCGTTAGATAACCGCTATAGTGTAGTATATACTTCTGAGTCATCTTGAGATATCTCATCACTCTTTTCACAGCTTTCCAGTGCTACACCTGGATTGCTCGTGAACCGACTCAGCATCCCCGCGACAAAAGCTATGTCAGGCTTTGTGGCTGTAGTTGCATACATCAAACTCCCGATAATGCTCGAGTACTCCAGATGTCTCATGTTTTCCCTTGAATTTGGCTTCAACTTCTTGTCACACTTATACGGGGTATCGATCCCTGGAAGATACTGATACTCATAGTGTGTGAGCATCTTCTCAATGTAATGAGATTGTGACAGCGTCACTCCAGTGTTCGTCCGGATAATCTTTATCCATACGATAACATCAGCTTCCCTTAAATCCTTCATGCTGAACTTAGACGAGAGAAACTTCTTTGTCTCAGTGACATGCTAAATTTGTACCCAAGATCAATATGTCGTTCACATACAGACAAACGACAACTCCTCTCCTGTCAGCGAACTTTGTGTACACATTTGTCCATCTCGATGACCCTGTAGCTGTTTGATCTTATGACTTTATCAAACTTCTCATGCCACATCTTAAGAGCTTATTTCAGACCATATAATGATTTTACCAACTTGTAGACTGTTTTCAAGGCCCTTGACGACAAATCCTTTTGATTGTTGCATGTAAATCTCCTCAGTCAACTCTTCATTCAGGAATGTTATTTTAACATCCATCTGATGAATAACTAGCTTGTGAAATGCACTCAGAGCAATCAACATTCTGATGGTCGTCATCCACGCTATTGGAATATATGTGTCAAAATAATCGATCCCATGCTTCTGGAAAAACCCCTTGACTACCAGCCTTGCCTTAAACTTGTCAACAATTCCATCGGCCTTCATCTTCTTCTTGAAGATCCATTTACATCTGATTGGTTTTGCTCCTTCAGGTATATCGACCAACACCCAAGTGTTGTTGGAGATTATCGCGTCATACTCATCATTAATAGTCTCCTTCCAGAAGACAACATCTCTGGTCTTCATCGCCTCATCATAGGTAAGCGGTTCTGCTTCCACGTGATAGGTTACGAAATCATCTCCGAAGTCCTTCTATCTCCTCACTTGCTTAGACACATGCTCTGCAAGTTTTGGTTCAACTGTTGTCTTTGCAACTTCTTCTTAGACTATATCTTCATTTGGAACTTCAGCCTCCTGTGCACCTACACTATTCTCTGGAGTGTCCGCGAGAACAATGTTCTTGTGCCTTGCAAATTTATCTCAAAGAATTCTGCGTCGCGAGATTCGATGATATGATTTGATTCAATATCAAGAAACCTCTGAGCATCACTCTTCTCAGCATAACCCAGGAAGATTGTCTTCGTAGTCCTTGAACTCAGCTTTTGAATCTTCAAATCCGGAAGTTTCACATACGTCAGACACCCCTACACTCGAATGACATTCAAGTTGGGTCTGACTTTGAACCAGAGTTCATGAGGAGTGACGTCGGACGTTGCATGTAACACTCTATTTAGAATAAAAGTAGACGTAAGCACAGCTTCTCCCCATAAGCAATTTGGAAGACCCGCAGTCAACATCATTGAGTTCATAATCTCTGTCAACTTTCTGTTCTTTCTTTCTGCAACATCATTTGATTTAGGAGAATACGGAACAGTTGTCTCATTGGCAATTCCATATTCTTTGCAGAACGATGTGAATTCATGAGACATACTCTCCGCCTCTATCACTTCTGAGTCTCTTGAGTTGTTGTCCGGTTTGACGTTCGACTTCAGCATTATAGTCCTTCAACTTCTCGAATGCTTCATCCTTTGACTTGAGCAGATAGACGAATACGTACTTCGAGAAATCATCGATGAAAGTAATAAAGTACTTCATCCCGGCCTTTGTGGAGAACTATTTGAAGTCACAGATATATGAATGTACCAACTCCAGCAGATCTGTGCTTCGGTTTACCCGTTTGAACAATTTTTTTGTGATCTTCGTCTGCGCACAAACTTCACATTTCTCCACCTCCTTAAACCCTAGACTAAACATCTTGTTAATTCTTTTACAATGAACATGTCATAGTCTATTATGCCATAACTCAAGAGAATAACCAGAAGAAGAGACTACATTCACATGGTCAGTCGGAGATACAAGTTGAAGTTTGAACATCCCTTCGGTACATAAAGCTTTTCCGAAGTATGTTTATTTGTAGGACACAACCATGTGACCGACGTTGATGTCCATCCTCAAGCTAGCGTTGCAGAGCAGACTTTCTGAGACCAGATTCTTGGCTATCACCGGTACGTGCTTCACATCCTGAAGCGTCAGTGACTTCCTCGAAGTCAGTTTTAGTACCACCGTCCCGATCCTAAATACTTCAGCTTGTTAATTCTTTTACAATGAACATGTCAGTTTCTCCACCTCCTTAAACCCTAGACTAAATATCATGTTAATTCTTTTACAATGAACATGTCATAGTCTATTATGCCATAACTCAAGAGAATAACCAGAAGAAGAGACTACATTCACATGGTCAGTCGGAGATACAAGTTGAAGTTTGAACATCCCTTCGGTACATAAAGCTCTTCCGAAGTATGTTTATTTGTAGGACACAACCATCTGACCGACGTTGGTGTCCATCCTCAAGCTAGCGTTGCAGAGCAGACTTTCTGAGACCAGATTCTTGGCTATCACCGGTACGTGCTTCACATCCTGAAGCGTCAGTGACTTCCTCGAAGTCAGTTTTAGTACCACCGTCCCGATCCCAAATACTTCAGCTTGTGTTTGGTTCGCCACCATAACCTTCTCAGATGTAGGCTTGTATGTGGTGAACAACTCTCTCTTAGAGCAAACATGACAGGATGCTCCAGTGTCCACCCACCAGTCAGTGTCAACACCAATTGAGTAAACCTGTGTAATCATAGGAACTAAGTTAGCCTCAACTTGCTCTTTCGGTTTGGGCTTGGATTTTCAGCCCTCCTTGAAGTGACCCTTCTTGCCACGGTTGAAACAAGTCCCATCGTTCTTAGGCTTTGGGTTGAACGGAGCTGACTTCATCTTCAGATGGTGGAAGTCATTTTTATTGTGAGAAGCCTTATGCTTTCCCTTGGAGTCTCCAGCTTGCACCAAGTTGGCCTTGGCCACCTATTTGGAAATGGTGTCCACTTTGAGTTGAGCCCTCAACTCATCTTCAACATGGATCCAGTGCAAAAGGCACTTAAGATCCACCTCCATTTTCTTACGGTGCATGTTCGCATTGAAGTTGCTCCACCGAGACGGGAGCTTGGCGACAATACCCCCGACAATGAAAGCATCGACAAGGGGCATGTCATCATCCTCAAGTTTTCGACGCAACTTGAGAAATTCCTTGACTTAAGGCAACATCGTCTTATCATCCTCAAATCGCATCTTCAAAACTTTTTCAGTCACATGGATCTTGTTCCTGTTTTCATCCGACTTGTAGTGATTCTCTAGAGACTCCTAGACGTCCTTTACATTCCCCGTCTTGCTGTATGACTCCGCCAGAGAATCCTCCATGGAGTTCAGTATCAGCAACTTGTAGAGGTTGTTGTTCTCTTCTCCACTTTGACTGCAAAACTGTGGCCTCAGCGACCCTCCGAGTATTTTCACCCACTGGAATAATAACCTCAGGATCTGTCAACACGTAGTCCACGTTTACGAGTTGAAGATTATGAGTGACATTTCTCTTCCAGATGTTGTAATGCTCCCCGTCAAATTTCTCAAGTTTGTTAAAACTTATATCGAGAAGATTTACACGGTTGTTCTCCATCGGATCTATAATTTTACATTGAGATTGTTATTCCCGAAACAGATCTAGATGGAAGAACGATTAGAAGCAAAGATCTCACAGAAGCAAAGATCTCACACAAACAAGTTTGCTTCTCTATTCTGAGTTTTAGGACTTCGGAGATTCGTGCAAACAAGTTTGCTCTCCAAGGAACCTGAAGCCTCTGAAGGGACCACTTTAAACTTCTGATTACAACTTCTGTTACAAACTGACAGAATAACTTTTCGTTCTTTCATGCAATCGCAGTTGCAGACAGACAAAACAGATTACAATAATCCAGAAGAAAGATGGAAGGGGAAGAAGAACCAATCCTTGCTAGGGTGATGAAGATCACCGTTGCTTAAAGAAAGATTCGTCCCCACGCGATCTGCTTCCAGGAACCAGCAAGTTCTCGAAGAACTTCTGGAATGCTCGCTGTCACCTCCTTTGTGGACTCGCACGAACTCCTCTGGACTCCAATGGCGGCATCATCAAAACTCTCTTCGTCTCGATTTTCGAAGTTAGTTCTCAAAGGGGCACGAAGACAATATTTATAGAGTTTGGTGGAAACCCTAACCCTAATCCTGGCCGCCAACATATTACGAAAAGATAGGAACGATTTAAATTCAAATTCTACAAAAAACGGATCTGAATTAATCACTTAATATTTACATAACCGTTTAAAGAAAGATAGGAACGATTTATGGAGAGATTTGACTGAATTAAATTCAAATCCCAAAAAAGATGGATATTAATAATTGACTCAATCTTTTATAACCGTTCAAATCCCCCACTCAGCGGAATCATGCGTCAATCGCGCCATCTGTGCGCCCAGCAGCACAACATCCCATGCACATGAGCACAGTCGAGTAACGGCGCATGCGCGCATAGCCGTGCCAACAAAGCACCACTTTGCATCCTTGAGTCCGAGTCCGAGTCGCTAAGCCCCTTTGGGGCTTAGCTCCTAAGAAAATTTTCCCAAAAGCATGACAAAAAGTATAAATGCTTTCTTTGAGGAGGAGAATTATTTTTTCACCTAGAAAAACACTCCCACATGGCACTCATGTGTCCCACCACACCCCATGTGCACACCTCAATACAAGCAAATCATTATATTGAGATACCCATTTGTTGGTGTAGCCGATGTGGGACTATTCTCACTTGTCCAAAGGCAAAGACACCAACACAAGGAACATGCCAGTGCTAGCAGCCTAAATCCGGTGCACAAGGAAATACTCGAGTAATAACAACGAGCTTCCAGCAACCACCAGCAGATTCTTACTCATAGACTCGTATGATGTCACTGGTGCAAACCATGTCAGTCAGTTCGTTGTGATTGTTATAGAGGAGGTCAATAGCGGTGATAGTGGCTGCTGTTACAAGGACATCAGTTTGGTTGGTACAGTGATGGACGGCAACCATTTCAAGGATGGTGGAGGGTATCCAGATTCCAGAATAGGCACTCAATGAGAAACCGGCAAAGAAAGCACCAAGGCTGGGAGCTCAGCTATTATTTGTTGCCGGACAGCTTGTTTCTAGCAATAATGCAAACACATGAAAAACCATCTCAGTTTGATGATCCAAGATGAGTATCATCCTGTTCAGAAACTCGGCATTATGGACCAAATATTCTCATCGGTTCAACAGTTATAGAAAAGATGTACTTTTTGGAACTATTTGAAGCATAGAAAAGTTTCTAGTCTACACTATATACACACACCATAGACGCTCACAGTGACGGTGGGTACGGTGATATAGGGAGTATGTGACCTCCAATCCATTAGTGCAAACTACATATTAAGCTATTAAAATGGAAAATAAATAGATTTATTATATATCGATCATTTAAATTGTCTTGAACTAAGAATAATGTATTCAAGGTTTTTAATTAGCCATTAAGTGGAGCGCTAAATGCAAAACTAATGGTATTTATTAAAAGACTGCTTCCTGTGATCTAAGACACTATTTCTTTAGGATATACTTCGAGATTTTAGATCAGGGTCCTTGTTAGGATTATTCAACTTAAATGGCCTAAACCAATCAACCTTCTATTCTAATAACTTTTGGGGTATCTTACTAAACAATTAATGTTCTTGTTGGGATTTTTTTATGTGCTTGTTGGGAAAAAAAATAATGTGCTTGTTGGGTTAATGCAAATGCATAGCTTAACAATATATTTCCACAGTAATTGCTTATTAGCAAGAAGTATCAAAAAGAAGACATTCTCTACAATTTGAGCAGATATCGTCATACAAATTCTAGATCCTGTGCTAAACAGATTTCATCATTATATATATTTGTGAGGAAACAAAATTTGATCACTATACCTCAAAGCTAAATAGTAAAGGATACCTTAGGAACTCAAGCTAACCATGTGGTTGGAAGATTAATTTATTGAGACTGTAGAGCTTAGAACATTAGCCTAGGTCTTTTTAAGTTTTTAACACAAGCATACTATTGACTATTGACCTTCGTATTCACATATGCATCCAGAAGAAAATTTTACTTCCATAACGAAATTATAAAATTATCTCCTGATAATTATCAACCTATAAATGTAATGAGTAGGCAATATCGGAAATCAAAAAGGGTGTCACAGTGACGAAAGATCACCACTCAAGCAAGGTTCAGAGAGGGTAAAGACAAACACAGCCTACCCATCAACGAAGAGACTGTTTTCAAGACATAAAACCTGAATCCTCCTGGATGCAAGCTGCAAGGCTTAATGGAGTTCAAATGGCCCCAGATCAAGCATTAAAAAAGCTAATGGAGTTATAATATAGTAATTATTATCATGATTGTCAGTAGTAGTAAATGGAAGTTGAAATTTTTCTGGAAGCAAGCTACTATGGTTTACAAAAAAGTAATTGAGGAATGCCATACTCACACGTTTAACAAGATTAAGACATAGATGGCGCTGAATTTCACGCCGGATGTCCAAAGGTAGATCCTGCAGGATAGTTTCTTCATCTACACCTCTCGTAGCAAGCCACTTGTACTGAACAAACCTTCTAACTCGTTCTTGTAGATCAGGAGATAGTTGGCGATGCCTCATCCACTCCTCAATATCCCTTCGTTTAACTCTCCACTCTTCAACTCTTACAGTAATTGATGACAAGTACGTCTTCAGACCCAAAAAAAAGATTATTCATTACAATGTAGTATGCTCATAAAGTTGGCAATAATTTAAAAACTTGGTATAAGTGAATTAGCAATAGTACAATTTTAAAGCAGTAATATAAGAAATGTTGATAGAGATGGAGAACCATGGTTTCCAAGGCATGAGAGGATTAATAACCAAATAAAAGCCTTTTATTGTGGTCATCATTAGAAAACACATCTACCTAAATCAATTTGCAGTACAAATATAATAACAAATATCTCAAATTGGGAAACAGAACAACCAGCAGATAACACTTATAATGTCAGCTATTTTAGACTAGATAGAAATGTCTGAGGGTGTTGGATGGCTGCAATGATAACGTTTGTTGATTGCCTCATGGAAGATACATGTTCGAGTCATATAACACCCCAAGGCTGCAACAGCAGTGACTGTAGGTTCATCGGGGAAGGCGGCGTCCGTGGCTTCGGTGCCAAAGGTACAGAGCAACAACAACAAACCATCTAAAACAGGAGCTGCACCCCATGTGTTTGATCAATTGCCTCTTCCAACCTCCCATCCATTAAAAGTTTCCAAGTCTTCTCCGGTCTCATGGACAGATATGTGCAAGTCGAGGGAGGTTAGGGAGGAGCTTTTGATGCAATACATTGAGCCCAAGTCATTGGAGGGGAGAAAGGTTATAGAAATCACCAAGTTGGACCGGGCGGAGACGGAGGGATATTGGAAGAATACTATTGAGCTATATATACTAGGTAATCGTCCATACTACAGACAACTTCGGGAATATGCTTCGTGGATGTGGAAGCCGAAAGGGACCATGGACATCTACTCTCGTAAGAACGGCTTCTATTTCATAAAGTTCCAATTTGCTGACGATCTTAATAGGGTCCAAGAGAACGGACATTGGACCTTTAACGGACGACTGGTTGTAATGCGTCGTTGGGATCCTTCGGCAGACTTTGCTCGTGATCGTCTCTCTGTGGTATCGATTTAGAGACTTCCTTGACTTCTCCCACAACTGTGGAGCTCTCCGACCATTATGAAGCTGGCCAGTGGATCGGTAAGTCGCTCCGTACAGACACTTTTACCGCGAGGAAGGAGAGAATTTTCTGTGCAAGAATATTTGTGAAAATTACTGCTACTGACACACTGGTGGAGGAGCTTGAAATAGAGCTACCTAACGGAAAATATTATTCCAGAAAGTTGAGTACGAATGGATTCCTCTGAGATGCTCTGGTTGCAAATGCTTTGGTTACACTACTACTCAGTGTCCAGAAGAGCAAGGGAAAGGGGATCAGCCACACGAGGAAACCAATGAGCTTGCGGACTCGGCTTGCTTGAGGGAAGAAGAAGAGACGGAAGGAACTCTCCTAGGGGAGCCTATAGTCACAAAGGACGGTGGAAATGTAGCATTGGCTGTCAGAGACTCAGGATTGGGGTCTGTGTTGCGAAAGAGGTTGGGATATCAACCTAAGGTACCCCATACCTCTGTGGTAAGCCTAGGGAATCAGCAAGCCCTGATGGAGCTCGAGACAAGACGCTCCCAAACATACAGTCAGAATTACTCCGCATTGATCACTTTCTCAGCTCATCCTAACGCTGGACCGGGAGGGAAGCACACAAAGAAGGTTCGACGAAAGACTAAAGGGGCCATTCTTGAAGACTTGACTTTACTACAATTAATGCAAGCTTCATTGAAAGGGACGCTTGCGGAACCTAATCTTGTTTGGACGATCAAGGTAGAGAGTAAACAAGCTAATCTCAAAGGGGAATGCTTGAACGAAAAGGGTCTCGTTGTCCTGTCGTGAGAGTACTCGTGCGAACAAGGGAGTGAACCATAGGTTGCTTCAATGATTCTAGGGATAGTTTAAGTTCTTCTCAGTTGTTGTATGTGGTTCTGCTAGTTCCTTGGTGCACATTGTCTAAGGGTAGTATTTTTGTAAGCCTACGAGCTTTCTTCCTGTGATTTACTAGGAGACATTAATAAATTTACCTTCTTAAAAAAATATAGGTAAGGTCAAGGTTCTAAATAGCGGTATATGGTAGACGGGTGTGCGACGAAGAGAGTCCGTTTACCGCCTAGGCTGCATAGGCCGCCTACTGCATCTTACCTATGTGTGTATAACATCATGCCTATGTATTTAAATACTAAATAAAATTATCAAGAAGCTAAGTTAGTTCTTTGTAATTCCAAGAATTTTAAGTTCATTGAGACTGACAATGTCTTTGGTACAAAATATGGAGTTGGATTCCTCCAACTTATATTAATTATAAATTAGAAAAAAGAGCGTCCATAATCCAAAAATTGTGAAGTTTCCTCTTCTTTCATTTTTTTAATATAAAATCTCCAAGTTTTTTCGAGATAAGTGTCCACCGACGCTGCAAAACCGTCGTTGACTGCCTACTCCACCGCCTACGGTAAAAGCGGTACGGAGAGCGTCCACCTCGCGTCTAGGCATCGCCTAGGCGGCCTCCTAACAACCATTTATAATACTGGGTAAGGTTGCATACATCTTGACCCTCCTGATACCATGCATAAGTAAGAGCATTGTGGCACTATGACGTGTTGATTTATAATCTTGTAATTGACAATTGATCATTATAGTATACCTCACTTTAGTTCCACACCGCCTGGACTGGAGAAGAATGTCATGACTTGCTCCTATAAATGTACCAAGTTTTCTCATGTTTTACAAATATAAAAAGAAATTAAAGCTCTCTGAATCTCATGGTATTAGAGCTATAAAAATTTGGAGAGAATCCTAACTCCCAACCCCCCCCCCCCCCCCCCCCCCCCTAGCCTTGTCGAAGGCTCTAGTAGTGGTGTCGCTGTAAGCGGACGTTTTAACCTTATACAAGGCTGCATCTTTAGCTCTGCGGGAGCTAGTGTTTAAGGAGTTACCTCCATCATGTGCTATTTTAAACGTAGCCCACCGGTAAGTTGAGCTCAAAAGGTTTAACTTTGCTAGAGGCTCTATTAGCTTCGCGGAAGCTGTAGTAGCTTCACCGACAACTATAGTAGCTTTGTCGGAAGCTGATGATTAGCGAGTAACTTCTTGTCGTTGTTGTCCTCTCGGTTTCGTTCCTTGGATTAGTCAACTACTTATTATATTTGTTGTCCTCTCTGAATCATAACCAAACAGCAAGCGACATTTCCTATTGCTACCCATAATTTTATCGCATAACATGGTCGGTGAAGATGGGTGTTAAGTTATTCGTTTCTCCAATTATTATAACTAGACAACTCAAATTTTAATATCGATATGTTGCTTGATGAGAAGAACTACGATTTGTGGGCTCCCTATATTCAAACCAGTGTTCTAAAATTCGATGTGCGGATTTGGTGCGCAGGAGGGACGCCTTACACCTAGGCACCAAACAGGTATCAGACAGTTTTTTCTCTCCTCCAACTATCTTGTAACAGCTTATATAGTATTTTTTTAACTAATTTGGGTTCTATTTACTATTTATCTTTTCTCTAAACGTCTTTTGTTATCTATTACTGTGTTTAAACACTTTTACAATGCTGCAACAATGAAAACATAGGATCAAACTATCATTTTGTAAAACAATAAGACAAATTCATTGTATTTTTTACTTCTGTATGAACAATAAGACATATCCAAAACATATCAATGATCCATCAAACATATCCAAAACATAACATGACAAAACATACAAAATATCCCAACTCCTAAGCATCATCAAACTCTTCATCTCCATAGTCTTCCAACATAAGATGCACAAAGCCGCACAAGGCGTCTAGACGCCGAACATGCCCGAACAAGGCCGCACAAATACACAACCGTATTATACCGCCAAATAGTGAGTTTTTGCTTCGGTCTAGGAGCGCCTAACGTCTAGGCGGCTGGATAGGCCGATTTTTAGAACACTGATTCAAACCCATATCGTTGGAAGGAAGAAGATAGGATATCTTCGTGGGTCTATCAAGGCTACAGACGAGAATAATCCCAAGTACGATGATTTGTTCACTTAAGATCGAAAAATCAATAGTTGGTTGTTGTCATCAAAGAAGTTTGAGATTATGAAATGGTACATTCGGCTCCCTACTTCGAAAGAAATTTGAGACTCTTAAGACAACAAAATTTGATGAAAATGATGAAGTTCGTATAAACACCTTATGTCAGAAAATATTCCATCTTTGACACAATGATCAACCCTTGGCTACGTACTTTGGAGAGCTAACTTAAATCTATCATGAGTTGGACCACTTAACAAAGTGGTTATGGAGTATGAAAAAAATAACAAAGTTCATTAGAAATCGATCGAGAGGCAGAGGGTGTATCTCTTTCTTGACGGCTTGGATGACAACTTTGATCAAGTCCATAGAGAATTTTTGTAAGGACCCTCAGTTTGGGCTCCAGGCGTCTATGCCTACAAGAAACGTGAAGTTGACAGAAAAGAAACCATGAAAAAAGGAGGCAAAATAGAATATACGGCGATAGCGACATTCCAAAAAAATAGTTCATACTCTGGCCTAAAAATTGAAAAGGCCTAAAGCAGTCCGACCAGTCCAGCCGAGACCGATTCGTCACTACCAAAGATAGTTCATACTATCCACCAAGTAAATGTTCACATTGTGGCCTCACACGACATTCCAAGAGCCGGTGTTTTGAATTGATTGGCTCTCCTGACAAGTGGAATAAGTCTCATGATACCGATGCAACAATCGTTGGGTCTCGGTAGCCGAAGTCAAGAATGGTTATGAAAAAGAATCAACACTATTTACTGCAGCATGAACGAGGGTAAGACGCTTAAACTTTTACTCGCATTATGAATAATATGTGAATTTAAGTATGGTACTACCGAACATATGACTTGTGATGCTAAACAAGCTCAGTTATTAAATCCCTCAACACAAATTGTTGTCAATGTTGTCGACGGTAATGTCATCCTTGTAGGGGAGGTCACCGTTTCTCTATAACATACTTAGTCTTGATATTGTCCTTGTTGTTCCCTCATTAATTATAATGCACTATATGTAGCTCAATAACCCTCACGTTAAATTGTCTAGTGATTTTTGGGTCTCATTTTGTGTCTTAAGGACATTCGGAAGAGGAAGACAATTGGTTATGGTGTTAGATGTAAGAAACTATACTACTTGGAGCTGACGTGAAGTACCGATTTGCTGACTAGAGCTCTTATTATAGAAGGTTCTCAGAATGAAACAAATAAAGAGTCTGAAGTATGGTTGTGGCATCATTGACTTGGACATAATTTATTTGGTTATTTGCACAAGTTATTTCCTAGTTTATTTGTCAAAATTGATATTTCTCAATTTCGATATGAAGTTTGTGAAATGGCTAGAAGTCATCGTACTTCTTCTCGAGCAAGTTAAAATAAAGTTTAGTTCCGTTTCTGGTAGTACATTCGGATGTTTAGGGTCCATCTAAGATTGTCGCTCTTTGTAGGGTTCGATGCTTTGTTATTTTTATTGATTGATTACACACACAACATGGTTTTGCTTGATGAAGTGGAAACATGAGGTTAATTCTACATTTCAGATATTCCATCAAATGGTGGGGGGTAGAGTACAAAATAAATATACAAGTTTTTCGCAGTGATAATAAGGATGGATATGTTAACTCTAAACGCAATACATTCCTTGATAAACATGGTATTATTCATCAAACCACTTGTTCTTGTACTCCACAAAATGTAGTCATTGAACGAAAGAACCGTTACCTACTTGAGGTAGTCTATGCCTCCCTCCTTGTAGCTCATTTGCTATTCTATTATTGGGGTGAAGCCCTCATCTCTCTCGCTTATCACATTAATCAACTTTCATATCTAACCTTGGATTTCTAAACATCATTTCAAGTTCTCTCATCTCAAGTTAGTGGTCTACCAGCCCCGAATCTTCCGTCTTGTGTGTTGGATTGCGTCGCATTTGTCCATATCCATTCATTACACCGCCAAAGTAAACTTGATTCTCGGACCCTCCACTATGTGTTTCTTGGATATGGAACGATTCAGAAAGGCTATCATTGTTACTATCCATCAACAAAGAAGATGTTTGTGACTATGAATGTTGTTTTTCATGAATATGAGATGTATTTCAACAATTCCAGGTCCCCACTTCAAGGGGGAGAAGCAGATTGAAGTTCAAACATTTGATTATTGCTTCTCGGATGCTCCAGAGTTAGGAGTCAATGCTCATGACCGAGATGAGGAAAATAGAGAGAACTAGCAAACATAGCCTTTTTTGGCCTCAGAATCCGAATCTTGACCACTACGAACTAAGCAGCACGAGTCCGAACCCGAGTTACTACTGAGACCAGAACATGAGACCTAGTCGGTTTCCTCATCCAGGCCATTGTCGGTGTCAAATGAGACACCGATCCAAAATGATGATGCTCCTTCCGCCGCTAATAATCAATTGTCTCCATACTCCAGCTCTGGATGAACCTCTACTACGTCAACTCCTCAACGTGCTAAATGAGGTATTCCTAAAACCCTCTATGAAGCCGGCTTCCTCATTCAATTCACTGTTGGCGTCAAGTGAGACATTCATCCAGAATGATGATGCTCCTTCCCCTGTCGCTAATAACTAGCCGTCTCCAACTACGGGTGTACCTCCGCCACGTCAACTCTAGAACATGCTAATCGAGGTATTCCTAAAACCACATACGAAGTTGATCCTAAGTATAAAGCTTGATACAACATAACCAAGCTGAATCCATAGTCAAGAGTATTGTACGTATTAAATAATTATGGACCTATCAGTTGTCTGTCAGAATCAAACAAATCATTTGTGCATCAATTATCTACTGAGTTCCGGTTGGCGAGAAGGAACGGATAGAGAGTTTAAATATTTAAGAAAAATGTACCTAGGAAATAACCAACTTAACATCTAGAAAGAAACATGTGAGATACAAATGGTTCTATACTGTGAAATACAAAGCTGATGGAACCAAAAATCGGTTTAAGGCGAGACTAGTGACAAAGGAGATATACTCAGAAGTATGGAATTGACTCTACAGAATACGTATGCTCAGTGGCAAAGATTAACATGATATGTGTTCTCTTATCTCTGGCAACAAATCTGCGGTGACCATATATCAATTCGACGTAAAGAATTTGTTTCTACATGGCGATATAACCGAAGAAATTTATATGAACCTTCCGCCAGGGGTAAATATTCATGATGGCACAGTAAACGAGTGTGTATATTTAAAAAATTCATTTATGGGTTGAAGCAGTTCCCACGAGCATGGTTTGGTAGATTTACCAAGTCCATGAGATCATATGTCTACAAATAGAGTAACTTTAGATCACACTTTGTTTTTGAAGTACAAAAATGGGAAGCTTACAATGCTCTTATTGTTTATGTAGATGACATGGTAGTAACAGAAAATCACATAGAAAAACAGACTACCTTGTAGAAATATTTGTCCAGTGAATTTGAAATGAAAGATTTCGGATCCTTGAAGTATTTTTTGGACATTAAGGTATCAAGGTATAAATAAGAAATATTTATGTCATAAAGTAAGTATGTCATTGATTTGTTAAAAGAAACTGATATGCCGACATGTCAACTTGTAGCTACACAACTAGAAAAGAGACTAAAACTTAGTATTGATCTTGACCAGGTATCAGTGGACAAAAGAAGATATCAGATATTGGTAGGCGGGTTAATATATTTTGCGCACACTAGGTTTGATCTTGCTTATGCCTTGATTGTTGTTAGTCAATACGCGTACGATCCAGAAAAATAACATGTGAATTTAGTCATGAGGACATTGAGAT
This sequence comes from Iris pallida, assembly GCA_029216955.1. Lineage (NCBI taxonomy): Eukaryota > Viridiplantae > Streptophyta > Magnoliopsida > Asparagales > Iridaceae > Iris > Iris pallida. The sequence goes on along the minus strand of JANAVB010004999.1, from coordinate 939,997 downwards.
ATTTGAAGTAGGGTCCGAGAGAAGGAATTGTATTCATCAGAAATGTTCTTCTAAGAATTGAAGGTTATACTGATACAGATTGGGTAGGTTCAACTGAACATAAGCGTTTGACGTCCGATTACTTCACCTTTGTTGGAAAGAGATTTGTTACTTGGAATAGTAAAAAGCATAATGTTATTACAAGATCGAGTGCAGAAACCTTTCATTTCGTCCACTCTTCGTGCAGAGCTCCGAGATAAGTTCTTGCATCTTATGCAAGGAGTATGATCGTGGAAGAGTACAACGTAGAGTTCACCCGTTTGAATCGTTTTTCTCCTTCACTTATCCAGACAGAGGAGGAGAAGGTAGAAAAGTTCTATGACGGATTGAGTTCCAAGCTAGAGAGGTTGACGACATCTACCGCCCTTACTTCCCACACGACTGTCTTGACCGCAACTCAACGACGGGAGAACATAAACAATAAGGTGATAGCTAGTCAGAAGCATCCCGATGCAGCAGTACCACCCATGCACGAGCACCATAGGAAGGACCAACAAAGCGTCCTATAGCAAGATCGAGTGCAGAAACCTTTCATTTCGTCCACTCTTCGTGCAGAGCTCCGAGATAAGTTCTTGCATCTTATGCAAGGAGTATGATCGTGGAAGAGTACAACGTAGAGTTCACCCGTTTGAATCGTTTTTCTCCTTCACTTATCCAGACAGAGGAGGAGAAGGTAGAAAAGTTCTATGACGGATTGAGTTCCAAGCTAGAGAGGTTGACGACATCTACCGCCCTTACTTCCCACACGACTGTCTTGACCGCAACTCAACGACGGGAGAACATAAACAATAAGGTGATAGCTAGTCAGAAGCATCCCGATGCAGCAGTACCACCCATGCACGAGCACCATAGGAAGGACCAACAAAGCGTCCTATAGCACCCTAACATAAACAGAAAGCAACTCCATACCAACTTCAGGAGGGTCCCACTTGCCGTTTATGTGGCAAGGTGCGCCACATTGTCAGAAAGTAGTACCTTAGGGCCGGACTCTCTCTAGTTTGTGGATCCAATAAACATAGGGTCCAAGATTGCCCAAATCGTTGACCGATGACACAAAGAGTAGCACCAAAACCCACTTAGCATGCTCGGAGACTAGCTCTACCTACACCTAGAGTGGCATACCTTAGAGATGGAGCATACCTTCCTTTGGCACCAGGAGGATACTCGAGATGACCACTTTCTCCTGCCTAGACAACCCAATATCAACATGCATACAACAAACCAGAGCGCAGAGACACGGACATGCATTCACCACAACCGTTGAGGAGACACAGAGACCAGGAGGAGCAGATGCGGGTAAGATTTAGTAATGTCATAGATAGCATAGTAGTGTGTATTCTGTAATGTCCTACTCCGCACGGTGGCTTATTGGCTTAAAGGGTCTAGTTGGACTTGGATTCATGCGGAAGAATCATTCAAAAATTATATTATCAGGACAAAAAATTAATTCTTTATAGTGAGTGGCTTTGATTATTTGCTCATTTATCTTCACACTTAACAAAAAACTTATTTCGTTACTGCATTGTATTCTTTGATCAATGATACCTTAGCAAGAGTTTCAAAAGATAAAAAACAAAATGCATATTGTTGTTAACCTGCAGTAAAAGAATGATGAAATTGTTGTATTATTGTAATGAAGTAATATAACTATGGAAAAAGGTTTAGACCCGTTGAGTAGCCATTTATGGTAAGCCATGTATTGGATGGTAAGAGTTACGAGCGATGGCTCGAGGAAATGTAGTAATACAGATAAGAATATATGGCTATATTTATTCAAGTTTTCAGTCATTATGCATGTTATGTGTATAACTAAGTTGCATATTCATGCATGGTCATCGACAACTTGAATGGTATCCGTAGCAACATAACCGATTCAGCTTAAGAGAAACAAGAATAACTAGTGCTGAAGTATAAGCACATGAATTACAGGACCTTTAGTGAGGCAAGCTACATGTATTGAAAGAGACGGATTAATTCCAAGAATAGTGGTTACCAGTGACCTTCATATAAACAGGCTGCATCGCTAAAGATATCTTATGCATGAAATAGTAAGCTAATACTTGTTTACATGGAAGGATAATCAACCGTGGGTAAAAATCACCGTATGGTGAAAGTTATTATGTTTTTACTTTTCTATCATATATGAATTGTTAATTGACCCTAAGAAAGGAATAAAAAGATTCCTAATAATGTTGTATGTTGCCAATGATTACAGCGTTGACGGTGGGTCAGGGGTTAATGTCGCTCACCAGTACATTTTCTAATGTGTTGATTCCCTCCTACATAGGTACGAGGAGTCGCTTGGATAGTTCTGAGACATCAGAGCAAGTATTGGCAAGTTGAAGCTTTTCTTGTAAAAAGATGTTACCTTCTATTATAAAGGACATAATGTATAAACATTGTAAAATTTTCGTACCAGTACGGTGTAAGACAAATTAGCAAGATTCAGTTGGCCATTTAGAGGCTTTGTATTCCGCTGCAAAGTATCAATAAAAAGATATTCTCTTCATAAGTTTTATTGTGATTCAATTTGTCTACTTATTGCACTACTCTGCAGACTCTGCCTTTTCCCGAGTGTAGGTGGATTTGAAGCGAAAGTCTAACCTGTATATATTGGTATATCGGCAGTAGGTTTGGGCATATCATCAGATTTTGGATGAGATTGGAAATAGACGGTCCGGATCTGTTGGCTTAGCTTAAGGACTAAGCTAATGTTTTATAGCCCTATTAAAGGAGGCGAAGGGGGTTCTTAATTTGCGTGTTCTCAAGGAGATTCAAGAATGATTCCACCACCACTTTTATGAAATTCGTGCTTGTAGGTCTTGCACTTCAAAAGAGAATGGGGGTTCTAATCAGAGTGTCGTCTACTCCGTCAGGAGGTCTCAACAAAATTGATTCGATGGGCAACCACTGCTATATGAGAACTCTAGTTAAGGTTGGGGTTTGCGATCTCATTTTAATACTTTTGTATTTTTCTCCTTCTTGAGAAATTGTAATAGGTCGGCTCATTGGACAAAGGAGCATACATACTTGTATTTAAATCTCATTATATAAATAATCAAGATTTGTTCAGGTGGCCAAAGTCACCTCATACTTTGTATAGGTTTCAGTGGTTGATATGTGATAACCACTACGTACGTCTCTAATTCCTAATAAAGTTGTAGCAGAGCTCTCGGTTCAAGAGGACAAAGGTACGGCCATGCCTATGGCGAAGATCAACCAAAGTATGATTACCCTCACATAAGGAAAGTGGGCGATCCGGAAGCTAAGAATGGATGATCTACTCTATCGCATGGACTTACATGGTCTATTGTAGGGCAATGACACCAAGCCAAAGGACAAGTCTACTAATGACTAGAAGAGGGTCGATCGAAGGATCATTAGGTTCATTCGTCAATGGTTAGACGATTCGATATTTCACCATGTTTCCATGGAAAGTTAATCGAAGGTACTAGGGAGAAGTTGCACTCTTTGTACGAGCGAAAGACGGTGGGGAATAACGCGATCCCTATTTGTTAATTCGTCAACTCAAAGTACATGAAAGGCACCTCGGTGGCGCAACATCTAAATGAGATTCAGGGATCAGCATTATCTATCGGCAATAAAGACGGTGATTATTGATGAGCTTCATGTCCTATTGTTTGAGTTTTGTACAGGACAGTTGGGAGACATTAGTGGTATCAGTAAGTAACTCTGTGCAGAAGGGAGTTCTCAAGATGGAGTTAGTAAAAAGAAGCATGTTAAATTAGGAGATCCAGCATAAGCAACAAGGATCGTCAAAGTTGGAGTCCAACCTGGTTGCTTCCAAAAGGAAGGGGAGGCCCAAGTCACAAAGTGAGAACATTAGAGAGTTATCGGGATCTTGCAAAGGTGAATCGCAAGGACGGTTGTCCTCCCAATGACGAGAGGGGTTATTACAAATGGACTACACTAGGTTTAAAGATGAGAACGCGAAAGGCAAGACAAACAGTTAGGAAGATCTCTCGGCTATGGGAGATCTCCATAGCGACCGAATCGGCTGATCCTTTTAGCACTTGTTATAATTGGGTTTGAAACGGGGGCGTCTTACCATGCCACTCCACGGAGGAGGGTCTTTTTGTTTTACCATAGCGACAATTTCAAATGTGTGAAAATAGGCGACAATGGGACAATGGTGGTTGTGGGCATCATTAACTTGCATTGGGAGATGAAGCTTAGGAAAAATCTTGTCCTCAAGGGTATGAGGCATGTATTGAGTTTGCACCTCAACCTGGTATCGGTCGGGAGGCTGGACGATGATGGTTGTTACAATATGTTTCTGGACAGGGACTAGATTTCTATGAGGGGTTCCCAACTACTGGCTTGAGAGGTTATGTTCTAAGACATGTAAAAGCTCAAGTTGCTAAGGTGTACGGGTGAGTCGCATGCATCGGATAATGGCTCGAGAGGTGTCCGGTATGGGCTTTTTGTTCGATGGGACTTGTCGGGAAGGACCTTCAAGAAGATTTGAGAAAGATGAAAGATTTTGTTCGTAAAAAAAAAAGTGATAAATGGGATGTGTTGGATCTTAAGGATCATATTTTTGGTCCTACGAGTCCATGGGAGAGTTGCTTTACAAATCTAAGTTCGACATCGAAAGAGGTATCAAAACTTAATAGAGCGACATCGGCTTCAATAGTTTAAAGCCAGAAAGAAGATCAAGGTGTGCAGCTAACTCAAAATACAACATATAAATCCCTATTTGCACAATAGGGGCTATTGTGGACCTTTGATAGCATGTATCGCACATGGACTCACTCTACTCAATGATGTCTATGTACGGGGGAGCTTTCATATTTGATATGATATTGGGCAGGTTCGGGATCTTGAATCTCACGAGAACCACACCTTTCACTTGGTTAGGTCGTCCAATGGTAAGAAAGCTATTCAGAAGAATCAGAACAAAAGCACATTACGGTGGAAGACGAAAGTCAGGAGCATGCAGCCGAGACTCGTAGTAAGTCTAGTAGTCATGACCTTTGGTCTTCGTAGAATCATCGATCTTAGAAAGATCGCACTGATTCGGGATATGTTACTGATGATAATGAGTGTCGACATAGTGATCAAGCATCTGAAAACGACATGAGATATGGAGCAACCTGAGGGATTCGAGGTCTATAATGGCGAAAAGCAGAAACTATGTCACCGGGAAATGAGTATAAAGTCCGATTAAGGAAGCGAAAAGCAGAAACTATGTCACCGGAAAATGAGCATAAAGTCCGATTAAGGAACCATAGAGCCAACAGCCTCTCATCGGTCTGGAGAAGTATTTGTTGGGTATTTATCCTCGATTCGAGGAGGTTGGAAAAGTGTAGAGCATCATAAAGCGGTGTCAGAGAGTCACACAAAGACAACTTGCAACCAAAGGTCAATTGAGACTGATTTCAGCAAGAGCAGTTCAATCGGTATGCTGGCAGCATGCCTCTGCAAGCTCTACAAATCTGCCTTTTCCTGAGTGTAGGAAGATTTGGACCGAAAGCCAACTAGGTATACCGACGATCTAGGTTGTCATATCATATTGTGCATAGTATCATATCGTGTATCATAAGATACATTATCCTATACAAATACATTAGAAAATTAATATAACATATATGGATAAGTTGAGCATATTAAACAATAATAAATAATATAACTAAACATCTAAGTGAACATCATTATAAAGGCGACAACTAAAACTAAAACTAAAACACAAGTTAGACAACCAACATAAGTTTCTAACATCTACAAATTTATCTATTCACCACAATAAGGTCCATAATAAAAATAATAGTCACTGAAACAAAAAAAAAATAACAAAAATTCAAAAACAAAGAAGAAGAAAGCTCAATAATATGAGGAAACATAAAAAGTAAAAAATTTACAAAAATATAAAAAAGTATCGTATCGATGAATCGTATTGTATGTATCGTATCGGATGTATCGCATCAAAGTATACAAAAACATATCGTACGATTTTTTGTCCTATCCAATACATCTATATCATTCATATCAAAAAAATTTGTATTGTATCGTACACTATGTACCGTGTATCTTACGAGATTAACAACATAGTTGACAGTATATCGATTCTCAGCAGTTCAGACATATTAACATATTTTGGGCGGATTTTTTATGGAAATGGATGGTCCAGATCTATTGGCTTAGCTTAGGGACTAATCTAGGATTTCTTAGCCCTATTAAAGGAGGCTAAGAGGGTTCATCATTTGTGTGCTCTCAAGGAGGTTCAAGGAAAATTTCACAACCACTTCTACAAGATCCATGCTCGTAGGTCTTCCATTTCACCAGAGAAGGAGGGTTCTGATCGAAGTGTCATCTACTCCATCAGAAAGATTGTTAAAAGTGTTGATTCCGTGGACAACAGTTTGATCAGTGAAAATTATACTTAGGGTTGGGGGTTTGCAATCTCATTATAATATATTTATATTTTTTTTCCCTTGAGAAGTTGTAAGAGGTTAGCTCTTAGAGCAAAGGAGTTTGACATATACTTGTATTCAATTCTTTCATTACATAAAGGATTTGGATTAGTCCCGGTAGGCGAAATCATGACATATATTGTGTGCGATCTTCCTTGTCTCTCTTATAGAAGGTTCGTGGTTCGTTATCTTTGTGTGTGTTTCGGTGGTTGACGTCTGTGATGTTCCGCTATGTACATCTCTATCTCTGATTCCAACAACTTTAAACCCCAATGTTTTTAAAAAAAAGCCCTTCATGGACTCATTGCAGGGAGCGTTGTAAGGCAAGTTATCTCAAAAGTCTTGGAACTTGCTTAATTGAATAGAAGGCCTAGGAGGTATACGTTTTCTTATTGGAGCATTCATTTCTAATATGAGGGTTATATTTTTAACGTCCCAACAGGAGTCTGTTTTTTTGGATTGTAATTTATAACAAAATAGGGCCCACTTACCCACTCGAGACATTACCCTAAACGCAAAAAATAATTCTCCTCTTTGCTCTGGGTCTGCAAACATCAAACCTCTTAATCACGTCTCCATTCAAGATACCAACGCCCCCTTCAGCTATACTAAATCTAGGCATAATCGTTCTCCAGCTGCACCAAATCCACGCATGGTCCTCCCCCAGTTGCACTAAATCCACGCATAGACGTCCTCCAATTGAATATTACTGCCTTGAGATCCCCAATCGCAGCAAATTCCTCGGTAAGATTTCTTCGGCTCCTTTTCTCTTTATCTTCTTTTCTTTTTCATTTTTTGTGTTCCTGACTTCCTACAAATCTACTTCCTTATGTATGAGTGAGACTTGGATTCTAATTGATATTTGTTATGCTGGTACTTTAGAGGTTGCAATATCTATTTTATTTTGTTGTTATGATAAGCAACTAGTTAATACTTTCTTTATTGTGAAAACTTCTTTTCTTGGACTTTTATGACCCTTAAGAATGATGGTAATCAATTTAATGCTTGCTACCTAGAATTTGGATAATATTCTTAGCATATGTTTTGTTATCAATCTTTTTCATGCATTTTTTCACTATTTTTAAGTATGTTATAAATTTTTAGATATAAAATTCCAATACCCAAAAAACTTGTTCCCTTGGGAGTTACTCGATGCCCAGGGGGGCATAAATGCCTTGTCTTGCGGCTTCCTCATTTAATACCTTGTTGAGCCTAAACCATGGTGACAGCATTGAGTATTTGTACTACCCGTAAGGATGGAGGGGATATAATACTTGAAAAAGAATACCCGAGACAAGGAGAGGTCGAAATATTCTGAATTATTTTTTAGACCCCACTAGACCAAACTCTAAAGCTAGGAAACACAAGTTCCAACTCCCTATGCCTAAAGAGAACGAGATTGGGTTGCAAACCCTTACAAGCCTCTAGTAAATCTTCCTTCCACATTATTGTAAACCCTCTAGAAGTATGAGAGTGTTGAGATCTACTACGGAAGGAGAGATGGAGTTGCAATGGCTTCAACGGAGACTGGGAAATATTCAAGAATAATTAGTGGGAAATCCCAAGTTGTGAGCAGGCAAGGATTGTGTGCCTAACTAGATTTTATTATTCCTTTGCAATCGGTTGATCAGGAGAGCATTCCTCCATATCTTTCTCCGGTCAGCTGTTTCTCCCCTATGTTCTTTGTACAGTATTTTCTTTAGTTATTCATTGTTAACATACTATAGAATCAACCCTATTCACAATCCTCAACCCCACATTCCTATGTAGGATTGGCATAATTCATAAAATACAGTTAACTAGAAACCAAGCTTTTTCCGGAACTTCTTCCAAAATAGAAGTACAAAAAGGGTTCCTGCAAGTATAAATTTGAATTGATATGTTCTATACCCACAAACAAAATAAAGGCAAAGCTAAAATTGTTGAGGTACTTGATAAATAGTTCCAGGAAAGTCGGCAAAAAATAATATATAAAATAATATTACATTGAAATAAAACAAGCAGTACCTGCATGTTTCCAGTTAAGTGTGAAAATAAAACAAGGCCCATGATGGATATGAGAATGGCAAAAGATGTTTCACCAATGTAAGTGCTTGTTGACAGGTCTTGTCCATATGAACTGAATGGGAAAGAAAAAAAACATTGTGACCTTCTAGAAACAAATTCATAATCTTCTAAAGCCAAGTTCATAAACATCCTAATGTATTTTGAAATAAAAAAATAGAAAGAGGGGACAAGTTTGCAAATGCTCGAAACGTACATAATCATTTGATAGTACATAACATTGTTTTAGACAAGTGAAACTGCATTCCACTAGACCAAGCCAGCAACATTTTATTTCTTAAAGTTAGGACAAATTGACTAACAATTCAAATACCAACCAATTCTATGTGGCTTCTCCTCTTTAACACTTAAAGCCACAGACACGCTATAAGATCTACAAAAGATGAAACTAAAGGCAATGTGGAGAATATTACAAATTGTCCATGTAAGAATCATAACATGATTCAACATTTAAAATCCTAGGAAAAAAAACCATAAAAAAACTGGTCCCTATTATGAAGCAGAAAAGTAAATCCTAGAGTAATCCGGACTCTGCTTAACATGTTCAGGAGAACTGAAAATTAGAATGCAATATCAACTTGAAGAAGAATTAGAAGCTGTACTAACTTCAAAATTCAAAGCACACTAGGAACAAACCTAATATTTCAAATATTGTATTGAAGGACACCATTCCTTCTAGAATGTAGTGTTTCAGTTTCTTTTTGCCTGAATACTTATAAGCTTCCCATATTTGTTTAGGCTTGTAACTTTTGTACCATTTGGTTAAGGTGCTTCACAGATGACATTCCTCCTAGTTACTTTAGATTGGTTTAACCATATAGTAAAGTGTATAATTTGATACCTAGCATCTTCTTATATTTGAAATTTTTATCTTTATAAATGGGAATATCATTCCTTTTCACTCTTTGGCTTAACATATGGTAGATATGAATGCAGTTCACCATAGCAACATGTATTTTCTTACCTCTTCGTCTATATTGTTTATACTCTAGGGAACGTAGAGGGTGCTCATTGTTGTACGAGACTAAAGTGCATAGACAAAAGGTAGATCTACATACCTACCAACTGGCAGACTAAATTTTATGGCATGGTTGTCTCATGCTTAGAGATACCTTGGCTAGAAATTTGGCCATAAAGAGTAGAAGGCAAACTAGAGCAACTACTGTGCCGAATTATATGCCATGTCCATGTCCTTCGACAATGGGAGTGTTACTTATTAAATGTTGAGTTAATCCACCACTCAATCACAACCCTTAAATACATCAATTGGTACACAAGTTGAGCAAGAGACATGCTTGATGGGTTCAATTTACAACGTTTCACTTTTTCATTAAAGCATATTGTTGGATTGCATAATCAAGTAGCCTATGCGCTAAATCAAAAAGCATTGCTTATTTCCATGATGCGATGGGTTGCATAATCGAGTAGCCTACACGCTAATCAGAAAGCATCACTTCTTTCCATGATGCAATACAAAGTCATAGATTTTAATACTTTCAAGGATATTTACTTCTTCTTTCAGCACAATCTATCATACAGTCTATAGGAGAAATGGCAATGATATACATGGCTAGTTTGGTTCCCATTTGAAATTGCCATTCGTCATTTTTGTCGGAATCTTTGCCAAACCAGCAAACAAAATTTATTTGGTTCCCACCGTTTAGCGTTTTGACCACATGAAAATGGTCGAAAATGACAAATGTCAATCGCTAGGGGGGCATCAGTTTTCGTTTGCCGTTTGAAATGAAAATTTTCCATTTTTCGTTTGAAATGGAAAATTTTCATTTCAAATGGGAAGAAAACTCTTACAGTTTGTTAGAAGTGTACATCTATTGGAAATACAACTTCGTATACCCTAGTGCTCACTGTGAGAGAAATCATCGAAGAATTGTATAATAATGTTCACTTCGAATGTGACAAATCACTAGCATTGATTTCTTGATACTCCTATTGGTTAAATAGGAAGTGAGACATGATTCACTTTAGATAGTGTTGATATAGATGCCAATTGTCCAATGGACTAACTGCCAATGATGGATGTGTTGTATATGTCTAGTGTTCAATTACGGCGTGTTACGGGCATCGTCCGATGTTCGATAAAGTCAGGGAGGATTCGAAGAATCGATACGGGGTTGAAAGAGCCAAGGGTATCAGAACAGTAAAGCAACAGTATAATGCTGGTAGAGCTGGCTCTTATTCCAGCAAATTTGTGCATATTTTTTGTGATCATCAAGCATACTGAAGGCATGTCGACTGCATACCTCTGGTATGTCGTTGGCTCGGGTTCAGGCTGAAATAAAAATTGTTCAGATCTAAAGAAGGTTCTTCGATAGTCCATATTGTTCCTGACTCGAGATAGATTATAAGTGTTCTTCATGCCTTAGCTTTGATTGGATTGGAAGTTTAAGAAGACTTTAAAGAGAAAGTTCTTGGAGACCATTAAAAAAATCTAGAGAGGTTGAATGAGACCATGTTAGATCCTCCTAAGAAGAGTTGTTTTGCATTATGGTTTGATTATGTATTCCTTATAAGATTTTCGCTCTTCTTGATTCAATTATTTATCCCTTGTTATGTAGAGTAAGTCAAGTTTGATCAAACCATGTTAAATATCACACGTTTGTGTACTTGTTCTTGTAGTTATTGTGACTTGTTATTCCCATCGTTGCAAAGTTAATGTTTGTTGCTTCCGCCGTACGGGACAACAATTGACATCAGAGCTAAGGGAACCGTCGAGATTTTGAATTCGTGGATCGAGGTCAATGATAGGTGACAACATTAGTCCACTCCTTGTCTTCCTAGATCACGATTCTCGAAATCATTGGTTCGTTAAGATCCAATGTGATATTTCTTTATTTCAAAATTTTGGAATGACGAGTAACAAGGTTAATAGCACCAAGTTCAAGGTAGAAAAATTCAACGATAAAGGAAAGTACTCTTTTTGTAGAGAACGGTCAAGGCTTTCCTTGTGAAAGAGGGAGTGTTTAAGGTCGTCGTCGTTAAGGATAAAAAGCATAATGATATGACGGATGCTATAGATCGGAGGGCACACATGACGATAGAGCTTTTTCTAGTGGATGATGTGATGTATCATGTTATGTCCAAAACTTCTACAACTAGTTTATGGTTGAAGCTAAAGAGCTTATATAAGTTATATTTGACAAAGTCGTTGCCTAACAAGTTGTAACTCAAGAAACAACTCTACAGTTTAGCATGAAGGGACCCAAATTCATAACCATCATAATAGCTTCAACAAGAATATTAGTGACCTTCTGTGTCTCGAATTAAAGCTAGAGGAAGACAAGACACTTTTACTGATTTTTTTACTTTCGGGGACTCTTGAGATTCAAGAGGTAACTACAACTCTTCCTAATAATGAGATTATAAAGAGACTGAATCCAATTGAGGAGTCATCGGAGTTGATCGCAAATCAAAATGGAAGGTCGAAGAACAAGAAAGAAGGCAAGAGTAGCCAAGGGAAGTTCAAATCATCTGGGCAAAAGAGCGATACTTTTTTTTGCAAGTAGTCGGGGTACTTGAAGAAACAATGTCCAAAGTACAAGCAGACTGAGCAGTAGTTTGAGAAGAATGGTATACGAACCGGTTCAAGCAGTCAAGGTCAGGCAAGTATTGTGCAGGAAGCCGATAAGTTGTTGTATAATATACTTCTGGTGCATAGCGGGAAGAATACATTCTCCAAAGTTTGGATTCTTAACTTTGGGTATTCATACTGTATGTGTCTTAATAGAGAGTGGTTCAACACCTATAAGGAGTTTAGTGGAGGTGTTGTTCTCATGAGGAACAAGACATCGTGCAAGACCATTGGCGTAGGGAACATCAAAACTAAAATGTTTGATGGAGTGGTGTCGGCACTCATTAACTTGGACGCATTCTGGATTTGAAGAAGAACCTCAATTCTCTGGGCACGTAGGACGTGGCAATATTCAGTTTGTTGGCCAAGGCAATTTCCTAAAGATAGTTAAGGACAACCTAGTAGTCATGAAAGGACATATATTGTCGTCAAACTTGTATTAATTGGATAGAAGCACGGCCATTGGTGATGCAATGGTCGTTACAGAAAAATACGTAGAAGATACCGCGAGACTATGGCATAAGTGTCAAGATCACACAAGGGAGGGGTACTCGTGAGTTGCTCAAGAGAGAGTTGCTAAAGGGCCTTAAGGAGTACAAGCTAGATTTTTACAAGTATTCCACGATGGACAAGCAACATAAAGTTAGCTTCAAGCAAATGGTGCAAAAGACCGAATAATTCCTTGATTACATTCACTCGGACTTATGGGGGCAATCACCATTTCGATGTGTCAAGTACTGCATCGCTTTTATGGATAACTTCTCACAAAAAAGTATAGGTTTATTTCATCAAACACAAATCAGATGTGTTCGCTAGATTCGGAGTGTAAGACGGACGTAGAGAAGTAAAAGGGACAAAAGTAAAATATTTGCGGACATACAACAGAAGTGAGTAGACATCGATAGAGTTTCAAGACTATTGTAAAAAGAAGGGTTTACAGAGGCAATAGACAGTACCAAGGTGTCCACAGCAAAATGAGTAGGAGAGCATATGAACAAGATACTATTAGAGCAAGCCAGGAGTATCTGGTTGCATGCAGGTCTTTCAGAGGATTTTTGGGCAAAAACAATGAGCCATGAGTACTATTTGGTCAACAGATCACTATCTACAACCATTAATTTTCAGATTCCTGAGAAGGTATAGAGAGAAGATCCAGTCAATTATAGTTCTCTGCGTGTGTTTGGGTGCCCTGTATTCACTCGATGATCAGAAGGATAGTACAATGCTAGAGTCAAAGTTGAAAATATGTGTTTTCTTGGGGTTCAAACATGGAGCCAAAATCTACAAGTTGTTGGATCCAAAAAACATAAGGATGTTCACAAGTCGTGATGTGATCTTCGATAAGGCTTCTATATTGGAAAGTGTGGAAGAAAAATCTATCGACACGAGTTACGCATTAGGCAGCGACGACACGACGAAGGTTCATGGCACTCATGAGGATACGAACTTCGAAGCACTATTACAGCCTATCGGTGCTGACAAGGGGGTAGACAGTTTACGGATATGGATAATGAGGACCAACCATCATAAGACGTAGAGGCAAAAACAGTAAGGAGATTAGGGCATAAACACAAGGGCACCGTTGCGGTATGGTTTCGAAGACATTGTTGCATTTGCTCTAGTCACGGAGACGGAAGATCCAAGTGATTATAAGGAGATCATTGGGCAAGAGAACAAATTTTGTCGGATAGTTGCCATGACGGAGGAAATGGAGTCAATTCGAAGAAATTGTTGTTTTCGTACAAAAAAGTACTATTTTTTAACGAGAAAACTTTTAATAAAGCTTACAACACTCAATTCTATTATAAAACTATGTAATTACACAAGAATTTCGAATACAAAGCTTTGAGATTCTGGAGAGTGTAGCGGAGGAAATCGAATCGGCGCATGATTCCTTTAATATGTTGACGATCCGACTTTGAGTGCAAGGACGTTGAAAAGTCTTCTTCGTAGATATGAACTTCAAGAAGTCTACGTGAAATAAACTTTAGTATTCTTCAATTAGAGCTTCTACTAGAGGTAATATGGATGTAGTAGACCAGAGAGAAGTACCCTGGAATTCTCGTGAAAGAAGACGAAATGTACAAGGTGATGGCCATCAAGTGTTAAAAAATGATTTAGGAAGAGTGTGGGCATATAGGTTCAAGTTATGCCCCTGAAGACACAAAAACCGAGACTAGTTATAGCATAATATCCAAAAACAGTTATAAGTAACTTCCAGCAATAAACGTTGTCCAACAGGAAAGAACGTTGTCCAGCGAGAAAATTTTCCATGCGGAAAGACTATCGAGTGTGAAGGATTCCTACGTGGAAGCCACTACCCCACAAAATAGGATAATTAACTGACAGCATAGCCTATTTCTTAGACACGAAGCAAGGCACGTTTCTCCACAACAGTACGGGGTTGACACATAGTATGTGTGGTTATAACTGCACAAATCATGAAGTAATAATTGCACAAACGTGGGTTAACAGTTGTCCCCATTCTCCTCGATTTAAGTAGCACAACAAGTTCTGTGCAGAATCAATTTCTCCAGCGGAAACAATCTTTTATGCTGGGAGCAACCACCGTAAAACATTCTCATGTGCAGAATAAATAAGTACGACGCATTAAATGCTTCTCGGAAGTAGTATTGAGCGAGAAGAAAGCATTTCTGCTGGCCGTTCTTTGTTGTGTGAAAAATTATTCTTTCCACTTAAGTTATTATCTGCTGCTTGGAAACTCCTTTTCCGTGTGGAAATTATTCTTTCCGTGCAGGAATGACATGATTGATTATCTTCTTTTCCTACTGGACACTGTTTTGAGTTTAGCTTTTCCACTGAAGACTTAGTCTTTTTTTGAGCGCCAACAATGGTACAAGTAACTTGGTCGAGCTACCAAAGGACAAAAGGGACATTGGCTACAAATGGATATTCAAGAAAAAGGACAATAAGCAATACAAGGCACATTTAGTCATAAAAGGGGAGCTCAAAAAGAAGGGGGATTGAGATATTTTCGCATGTGATCAAGCATACGTTTATTAAGATGTTATTAGCATTGGTAGAGACTTAGAACATGGAGTTTGAGAAAATGGATGTCAAAACGGCATTTTTGCACTGTGAGTTGAAAGAGAAGATCTTCATGAGGTAACCCGGCGTTTTATGAAGTTCAGAAAGGAGGAACATGTATGTGAGATCAAACAGTCTTTATATGGTTTGGAGCAATCAACCAGGCAGTAGTACAAGTGCTTCGACTCGTTCATGTCGAAGACCAGTTTTTCTCGATGTGAGCATGACATTTGCGTCTACTTAAGGAGGCTCAACGATGGATCATCAGTATATCTCCCCTTATATGTTGATGACAAGTTGATTGCTTCCAAGAGTATAGCGGAGATAAGGGCATTCAAAGCTTCATTGCATACAAAATTTAACAAAAAAGATTTAGATGAAGAACAAAAGATCTTTGGGATGGAAATTTATTGAGATATGAAGGCTATGAAGCTTTGGTTATCCCAATAGAAATATATAAAAAAGGTATTGGAGAGATCCAGCATGAAAGACTCGAGACAGGTGACTACTCCGATCGCTGATCATTTCAAGTTATCCTCCAATGAGTGTCCATAATTAGAGGAGAAAAAGGTAAAGATGTCTCACGTTCCGTACACGAGTGCGGTGGGATCATTAATATATGCTATGGTGTGCACCCGTCTAGATTTATTGTATGCGGTCAGTTTGGTAAACCGATACATGCCAAATCTAAGGAGGCTTCATTTGGAGGTCGTAAATTGATACTTCGGTATTTTAAAGGCTCCAAAAGATCTCGATTTGGTGTTTCACAAGTTAAAACACGAATTAAGTCAGTTGTAGGGATATGTGAATGTTGATTATGATAAGAGAATATCAACTATGGGCTATATATATACACTTCAAGATCTTCAGTTAGTTGGAAGTCGACACTTCGAAATATTGTGGGGCTTTTCACTACGAAGTCAGAATATACGACGACAGTCAAGACGTCCAAGGAGTCAAATCAAACAGGTTATGGTGTTTTGTGACAGTCAAATGTGATTCCTCTCGCAAAGAATTCCTTATACCACAGTCAGACGAAACACTTCAACGTACGATATCACAAGATATAGGAGTGGTGCAATAAGGAGATTGATCTCTTGAAGATCAATACTAGAGTGAACCAAGTGAACATGCTAACAAAGGTGATTCTTATAGAGAAGTTTAAATTCTGCTTGACTTCCATTCAAGTACTCTGGTTGGAGGAAGTTTCTCGGCCTCAGTAGGAGGGTCATTTCACGATTCTTGGTAAAGACCATGTCAGAGACAGTTTCTCCGTTTTGGATGAACACTGTCAATGGTTGTATTCAGTTGTAGGAAAGACTATGTTGGGGATTAGTTTTGCGGTTCAAGCTAAAGACCGTATCAGTAGGAAAAAATTAAAATGGAACTAAAGTTAAAGAAGTACGGAGTATCGACAACATTCTCATAAGGTTACTAGTTGAACAACAAGCCAAGAAGAAGATTGGTGCATATCTCTCGTGTTCAACTAGAGAGTGTTACAAACATTATTCGATGATCAGAGAAGTCTAGGAGTCGAAGCATCGATACGAGGCTTGAAAAGCTAAGAGCAACATAATGGTAACCGTTGGCATGCTAGTAGAGGCAGTTTTCATTCCAACAAGTTCCAGCACATTTTTGTGGTCATCAAGCATACCGGAGGCATGTCGGATGCATGTCGTTGGCTCAGTTTCAAGCTAGAAATGAGAACGGTTCAGACCTCACTAAAAATAAAGAGAATCACACGTCGAATCTGACTTCAACTTGAAAGAAAAGAATTCAATGGAACCTTCTCTCACGGTCTCACCTTCGGGTTTTTTCTTGTTTTATGAAAGCAACATACTATTTATAAAGACCGCTACACGCGTTCTCTCTAAAGAAGAAGCTTCTTCGACGGACGGTCCAAATTGTTCCTGACTTTATGATGGATTAGAGATCATATTTAAGGGTTCCTCCATACCCTAGCTTTGGTTGCCTTGGAAGTTTAAGGAGGCTTTGTAAGAGAAAGTTCTTGGAGGTCATTGAAGGAATCTAAAGAGAGATTGAAAGATAGCTCGTTCGAGATCTCGTAAGGAAAGGATTTTGCATTTCGGTTTGTGTGTAATCTTTGTAAGATTTTCTCTCTTGTTGATTCAATAAAGTTATTCTTTCCTTGTCCCGTGGAGTAGGTCGAACTTGACCGAACCACGTTAAATATTGTGTGTTTGCATGTTTGTTATTGTTATTATTGTTCGAATTATTGTGTCTTGTTATTCTCGTCGTCGTAAGGGTATTGTTTGTCACTTCCGCTGCGCAGGACAACAGGATTGCACACACCATTACACGTGCCATCAAGTCAATAGAAGATCTTAGCATGAATTTGTCTTGGGTATGCCTCAGACTCGAGGGGAATAGATTCCATTTGTGTAGTTGTTGATCGTATTCTCCAAGATGACCTATTTTCTGCCTAAAACAAAACAATATGATTTCCGAATTGGAGAACTCTTCTTCAAGGAAATTGTTTATCGTTGACTCCTCATGGTATCCCCAAGTCCATTACCTAATATACAGCTACCAAGTATATAAGCCATTTCTAACCTTGCGGAGAAACAAGGGAACCAAGCACTAATATAATAGTGCCTACCACCACCAAAAGGAGTCTTGGTAGTCTTCTGCTTAGTCTGGTTGGAAACCATTCCAAACAGTAGGATCAGTCTCTCACTTTGGCCAAATTTGCTTACAATTTCCCCAAGAACCGTACAACATAGAAGATACCCTTTGAAGTCATCTACAAGTAGGGCTGCAAATGAGCCAAGCTGTTCGCGAGCTGCTCGAAACTCGGCTCGATAAAAGCTCGTTTGGGCTCGGCTCGTTTAGTAAACAAGCTGAGCTCAAGCTTCATTTTCGAGCTCGTTTAATATACGCGCCAAGCTCAAGCTTAGAAGTACTCGACTCGTTTGAGCTCGCGAGCTGGCTCATTTATGAGCTGGCTCGTTTAGGAGCTTGTTTAGAAGCTCGTGTGTTCTGTGTTGAATTCTAATTTTATATATGTTTGTATAACAATATGGTTGTATGCATTATATATTTATATGTCCTTAATAATTGATATTAAGGAACTTTTTTAATTAAATTTTTATAAATAAATTTTTAATATTACAGGTACTTGAATTCAAAACTAACTAGCTTGAAATCAAACTCGTTAAGTTTGAAATAAAGCTTAATTGAGCTTGAAATAAAGTTGAGCGAGCTTGAAATAAAGCTTAACGAGCTTGATTTTGAGCTTATCGAGCTTGTTTATCAAGTTTGCTTATCAAGCCAAGCTCGAGCTCAAACCAAGACAAGCTCAAGCTTAATATAAACAAGCTCGAGCCAAGCTCAAGCTCTAAAATAAAAAAACTTATCAAGCTTGAGCTCGAGCTCGATTAATTCTAGTCAAGCCAAGCTCAAGCTTACAAAAGCTTGGCTTGGCTTGGCTCGTTTGCAGCCCTATCTACAAGTACAACCTCAATGAGATCCTTGATCTCATCCTACTTCCTAATCCTGGACAACACAAAAACAAAGTTGACGATGTGCAGAACTAAACCTAATAAGACTAAGGTTATACTTAAGGTTTGTTAAAATAATTTTAATCAAATATTACGTATGACTGAAGGGCATACATTAGCAGGCTAGGTAGCATATCGAACTTGCAAACACAAAATATTAAGCTGTTACAAACAAACACCATTATTACGAATGATTGCTACCCAGCGGGAGACTACAATAAACTGAGCAACTGAAATAAGCGTCCTTGTGAGGTTTTAAGGAAATTGGTGACAACACATATCAATTACAGTTGTCCAGTAACATAAAAGGCTTCTGAAGTGGTCGGTGTTAAATATTTGATGACCTATGTCGGAGATAGGTCTGAAGAAGTGAACTCAATGCCAAAAAAATTCAAGACGGGACGGATGATGAAGCACTCGGATATATTGAGCAACTAGCTCGTAGAAAACTATGTCCCAAGCAATCTTATGGATTGTATGCGCCAAAACGGACATAACATTTTTATAAGACGTGACACATTGTAGGTAGGATTTTGAAGGTAATGACAAGAACACAAGTATGATCAGGTAGACACTAATGTCATCTAGAAAGCTCAAAATATGTCGTTTCGGGCTTGAAAAGGAAATCTAGAAGGGAAAAAAAAAAATCATATCTTAGTAATTTTGAAACAAAGATTTGATGTAGCAAACCAAATCTATTAACCCTGAAATCCAACATGATTATAGCGTCATAAAGAGCAACATATCGTGTGAATTTAAATATTTATCTTTTTTGTATCGTATTGTAATTCCCTTTTTAAAAATGAGCCTTATTAAATAACTCAATTATTAATGTAAAAGGCAGAAAATGATTTAAGAAAATTGGTAGTATGCGCTAGTTCCTTGTGTCTACCTTTTCTAATTCTCATTGTCATATTCTGATCTAGAATTTTGATCTGACGGCACGCAATGCAATACCAGCCAATACCATTACGTACCAACCATATTGTATCAGTTTTTATGTCTGATACTATACTGGTTAATACTTAAATTAGGGCTCCCTTTCCGGTTAATTCAACAAACAAAAAATTGAAAGAAAAAGTGAAATACGGCAAAAATAGTATAGACCCATTTACTTGGTTGTGCCCAATACCAACATGCTACAATGTGCCAATAAAATTTGTAACTATTACTATATTTTAAGTTATATATGTATAAATAAATACACAATGTTCATATATCATAATGTTAATCCATTTTAAACTATTTATTGTGGGGTACTTTGTCTTATAACACCTAAAATAAACATCAATACCTAGTGAAGTTAACAATTCAACAATGTTGAAATTATTTCACTCGAAACTAAAGAGAACAAATAATAATGAAATTAAGTGTCAAATATTTTAGTCTTTGAAAAAAAATTGTTTCCCGAAACCAAGAACTCTACTTCAAACATCGCAACTTTCAAAATCACCAATATAGATACTCATAAGGGTCTGAAATTGACCCAAGATTGATATTGGGAACAATGCAATACGTGTGTAGATGATTCCAATATCAATGGACCTGATGGGCTAGGGTAACAAATGCGTATGGAGTGTTCGAAACCACAGGATAAGAGGGTGTGGAGGTCGTACATAATGTGAGGAACCGACTTCTGATGCAGTCAAAGTTGATGAAGGAGGGTGACTTGTCAAAGTTCCATGGGTCAAAGAGGGAGAGGGAAAGGGAAAGGAAGAATTGGGAATCATAAATTCATAATACACGACATGAAAATGAAACACTTGGAGGCTGTTGGTGGAGATCCGGCGTCGATGTCAAAGGAGTTGAGGTGGGAGTAGCGGAGGGGAAGGGGGAATTAGAGAAGGCAGAAGATAAACAAGTGGAAAAAGCTAATGGATTGATGGCATGACTCGGAGAGTATAAATTGATTCATTGTATTCTCTCTCTTTTTTTTCCTGCTGAACATTTGTCATGTTTTCTGAATTTTTCCAAATGCCGAATTTTTTAAATCTCAACCAATTATTCCCAAATGTTGAACTTGTAAATGTGCTAATAGGTAGATAAAACCTCTTATAAATTTAAAGAAGAAAAATAATCAAACTGTGTTCTCATATAATTTGGGATATACTTAAGGATCTCTTGTTCTCTCAAATAATATTGCAGCAATAATAAATATATTGAACATATTGACAGTAAATACGATGTCTTCTATGCTCTTTCTTAGTCCTGAATAATTTGGAGGGGCACCCTTTGGTCGCATGACCAATTACGTAGGTTTCTTACCTATCATTTACCTATCTAGGTGTATAGTAAGGTTCTATTGCCCACAAGTGTTGTAGGCAAAGGGTTTTGCTTCAGCTGAGAGCTTCGGCACCTGGACGACACCAAACCATCAATTTTATTTTGTCTTGATGAAGCTTTGCAGACTTAGGTGGTGCTCCCTATCCAATCACTTTTTGATGGGAAAAGGGGATGATGATCCTCATCATCATAGCGGCCGGGTGCATGTCATTTTACTAGTGTGCTTGACTGTGTTTGATATATTTTTAGACAGAGAGGGAAAAGAGGTCAAAAGTGATTATAAGAAGACCTGAATGCTTTTAGATTGTTTTTATATATATGAACAACCAAAGACAATAATCTACTACATATAAGATCAAGAAACTAAGCCACAACAAGAGTATTGTGTAGGGTTCTAACTTGTACTGCCAAAACACAGAATATGTTCAACCTGTTATTTTAAATTGTCTACTAGTGGTCACTCATGCATAAATGAATGTAGATCACGCACAATATAAAACATCCAAGATAAAACTTAGTAAGTTGCTGCAAGTGTTGTGTATGTGTGTTTGTCCTTTAATGCTCCCAAGATAAAACTACTTAATTATGCTCACCTTCACAAATGCATGATGGATCACCCCGATGCATGATTCATATCATAGAAGGTGGTATATTAATATATTAAAATGACCAAAAACAAATACTTATGGTTTGAAGACCTTTAACTCATCAAATTATCAATAAATGTAAATGCAAAGTGAGTGATTTTTCAGTAATAAAGGGAAACTTGATGAAGGAGTCCAGTATGTTCCACATGATTTTACTTTGTATAGTATACCTCAAGACATGTAAGTATTGTGAACGGTGCAGCTAATGCATGGAGATGTCCAACCATAGTTAAGCATAACCACATCAGTTAGGCCTCAAATCAGTAATGTCCTACCTATCTTTCTGCGAGTGTGCATGGGTGTGAGTGTGTATGTGTGTGTGTCCAGTTACGATGTAGCAAGATCTTCCATTTATTTTCAAAATATGACAGACAGAGAGCTTAGCTCTTCAATTTACATACCTACCTTTTTGGCACGCTTAAATTCATGTATAAGGATTGGAGTAGGCTCAAACTCAAGTATGTGTTCTAAAAGCCTAAAACGACAGGGAAGAAACTTAGAAACACCAGCCAATACTCGAAAATCCATGTACAAAGAAATAGAAATATAATGATTATTCTCCAAGCCTTATAGGGACGAAGATAAGTGACTAACTGCATGTTCAAATTTCAGGGTGTATACAACAATGTTGCAACTAATGGAAATACTCTTAAATTGTGAAGGAATATATTGAGCTGAGTTGAGGCTATGGGACTTATCAACCAGGATAACTATGAAACAAACTTGTATAGGCAGAGCATACCTTATGAGATACCTATATACACTTATACAGTAATTTTCACATGAAGTTTCTAAGAAAATTATGTGAACCATACAATCATTGAGAAAGGCATCAATGGTGGCTTATATGATCTCGTAAACCAAGTAGATAAGCTCAGAAATTAGTTCCTAGGTTGAATATAACAATATAAAATAAAGGACAATCAGAAGGGCAACTCTTCCGTAATTGAAGGTAATCTTCAATGTTGTTTTATCTAAAGGGTAAGTTGCAAAGAGCTAGTTTATCCGATAAAAACCAAGTATGTAGTTCACCAGTCTTAACGAACTACTCTTAGATCGTTCCATCCAATATATAATTGCAAATTACTCAAAGAAAAAACATGAATGAATACTAATGAAGCTAATGGTTTGCACTACACATGTCCAAACCACCTAAGTCGATCTTCTCTCATTTTGTCCTCAAGGTGGCGCCAATTGATGACGAAATGAGAAAATTTTGACTTAGATGTTTTTGACATATGCAACGCAGACAAATAGATGCTCTCGTAAGGAGCAATAATATAGTAGTAAATGGAGTCGCTAAGACTAAAGGTTGGCCTAGACTAACATGATTTGAAGTGTTAAAAGAAGAATATGAACCTTGCTAGCGTTACAGAGGACATGACCCTTCACTGAATCGAATGGAAAAAGAGGATTCAAATAGCCGGCCCCAGAAATTTGGGATAAAGGCTCGTAATACTAATGAAGCTATGTAATTAAAGCTGGCTTCAAGGTTCTGGATGCAAGAACTCATACCTTAGATTCCTTAAGCCCCACCAGAGACAATAGAGATACTTAGCGAGAAAGGTTGCTCCAACAACTTCACTAGTCAAAACATCTGCAAACATACCAAATCTAAAAGTAGTTGTACTGCTAGTGGCGTCACATTTTTCTACAGCGTTGGTGTTGGCCAGCCACAACTTCCGCTCTGGCAGCTCCAGAGATTTGCAGTCGAGAAAAGTGGGAGTGCAGTATGGGAGGTTCTTCGTGACATTCTCTTTCTCACACTCACCCAACCAACAGCCATACTGTCGCTCCATGGAAAATAGGTACCATAAAGCTCCTAGGACCTGAAAAAATCCTAATCATCGATTGTATCCTTCCCTCTACAACAGGTACAGATATTAACAAACGATCAAATACATTACATGACTAGCGAGCATGTAAAGCAGTAGATTGTAGACAGCACCAGCCCAGGCAGTCTTGGTAACGACTCCGGTAGCCTTGACTATCTTGTTATTCAAAGGAAAGACGAGAAACAATCTCGGAACGTACTGGAGTAACACGATCAGAGATAGTGTGTTGTTATTGTGATTATCAGTTTTGCTGCTGACGGCTGGTATTATAAACCATATTAACATCTGCAAACCAAAGGCAAAGAAGAGAACAATTCAAATCCGAGCATCGGCACTACTTGAAAGACAATAAATTCAATAAAGGAGAATCGAGACCCTATTCAATGCATAATCCTGCAAAACTTATGGCATACAAGAAGTTAGAATCGTCGATCGAAAAGAATCGAAGTAGGCTAAGTACACAACAATTGTTAACCAGATAAATCAGAAACCCACACTGGGTGATGGGAGCATTGGGGGGAGACACACCTGCGGAATGGGGAGAGAGGCGGCGAGGTCGATGAAGAAGTCCCTCCTGATGTACCTCTTGGCGATGAGGTGGGGGTCCACGACGAGGTCCCCGCGGCCGAAGACCCTGGAGCTGGGGGCGATGTAGGCGGTTCGGAACTTGACGACGATGTGGCCCATGTAGAAGAGGTCGGCGATGGTGCGGCAGATGGTGACGAGGATGGAGATGTTGGTCTCGATCTTCATGCAGAGGGGGCCCCCGACGTGGAGCTGGTAGAAGTAGAGGGGGTCGACGAAGAGGGCCATGAGGCAGGAGAAGAGGAAGATGCGGTTCCACAGCAGGACCGTCTCTCCGCCGGGGTCGAGGATCGCGCGGAGGCGGTGGGGCTCGCGGATGAGGAGCCGGACGGTGGACACGGGGAGGAAGTAGGGGATGGAGGCTAGGCGGGAGGAGGACGGCTTCGGGAGGAGGAGGGAGGGGGTGGTCGTCGAGAATATGCTGGTGGCGCGCTTCATCGTCGATGTCGTCGACCTCGACCATGCCCATGCCCATGGCCATGGCGGGAGTGAGAGGGGATCTGGGGGGGCGGAGCGGGAAAGGCGGGGGAGGGATGGGTTGCGGATGATTCAGAGGGAATGGAGGGACTATAATTGGAAAAACATAAAAATTTATCCAACGGATGATTTTATTTTATTTTTTGGCTTTTTCTAAGGTCACTACCCTTTTTGCTATGGGCTAGCCCAAAAATGTTTCAAAATATTACAAATTTGCCATCAATTTTTTTTACTTGGGACTAGCCCAAGCAAAGGTATAAATACCAACTTTTGTTTTCTTTTTCTCTCTCCCTCTACTCTTTTCTTTTCTCCCTCAACTCTAGGTCAAAGAATTTAACCCCAAAATTTTTTTCCAACCTATATTTTTTTAAAAAATTTCTCTCAACTCTAGGTCATTGATTTTTATCCCAAATTTTTCTCTCAACTCTAGGTCATTGACTTCTCTCATTTATTAGTAAGTCATCGAATTAATATATGTTTAATGTTTTAAACATGAATTTCACATATAAAAAGTTGAATTATGGAATAACCGGGATCATCAAATGTTGTATACTCTCTTCCCGCCACATCCGAAAAATACTTTGATGCATCGAAAAAATCGAGTTGTGACACAGAGGACTGTCACCTGTCTGGCAGTCCCGATCATAGATTAGGACTGCCAGAGAGGAGGCAGTCCTTCACATATGTAGGACTGCCAGGGGCCTGACAGTCCTACATATGTTTTTTTGCGATTCTAAAATTTAAAGTGCTAAAACAGAGGTCCAAACATCATTTTTTTACGATTCTAAAATTTCGGAAGGCCGTCTAACGATAAATTTGTTACTTTCAGGCTCCTCAAAGATACGCTCATTTTGCGACAAATCGGACCTCGTTTCGACCTCCCAGTCAAAAGTTATGGCCCTCCAAAGTTTCAACAGAACATAAAATGCACCGGAATGACCATTCTCCGTCTTAATTTACACGGAAAATGGCTATTCCCAGTGTTAAAACGTAGGTGAATGGCCATTCTTCGTGTTAATTTACATGGAAAGAATGATCATTCTCCGTGCTCCGTGCTCTGTGCTAAATTACAGAGACTTACAAATAGGACTGCCACACCCCTGGCAGTCCTACATTGAATTAGGACTGTCAGGGTGCTGGCAGTCCTAATTCAATGTAGGACTGCTAGGGGGTGGCAGTCCTGATACTGGATCAGATAGCCATTCTCCGTGCTAAATTACACGGAGAATGGCCATTCTCCGTGCTAAATTACACGGAGAATGGCCATTCTCCGTGCTAAATTAAGAGTTTTCAGTTGAGGAGCTCCTCACAGAGTTTGATAAGTAAGACTGCCACCCCCTGGCAGTCCTACATTGAATTAGGACTGCCAGGGTGCTGGCAGTCCTAATTCAATGTAGGACTGCTAGGGGGTGGCAGTCCTGATACTGGATCAGATAGCCATTCTCCGTGCTAAATTACACGGAGAATGGCCATTCTCCGTGTAATTTAGCACGGAGAATGGCCATTCTCCGTGTAATTTAGCACGGAGAATGGCCATTCTCCGTGTAATTTAGCACGGAGAATGGCCATTTTCCGTGCTAAATTAAGAGTTTTCAGTTGAGGAGCTCCTCACATAGTTTGATAAGTAGGACTGCCACCCCCCTGGCAGTCCTATACTTAAGTAGGACTGCCAGGGTGCTGGCAGTCCTAACTCAAACTTGTTGTTGCAGCAAGTTTCAGTCAGGACTGCCAGCACCCTGGCAGTCCTACTTTAGTGTAGGACTGCCAAGTGGGTGGCAGTCCTGATACTGATACTCTGTACATAAAGAACAACAATTCATCACAAGTACATAAACAATAATAATTCATCACAACTACATAAATATTCCACATCCAACTTAAGATTCATCACAATAATTCATTACAATAATCCAACTACAATAATTCATCCCAATAATTCATCACAACTACAATAATTCATCACAACTACTTAAGTTTCAAAGATTCCACATCCAAATTAAGTTTCAAACAAGTACATAACCATTCCACATCCAACTTAAGTTTGAAACAAGAAAAATATCCAGATCCAACTATATATCATGCCGGGCCTTTGAACGAGACTCCCTATTATTCATGAAGGGAAAGTCGACCACGTCGTCGATGCGATCAAGCTTGTTGGCGACCGCGACACTAGTGTCACTTTGGCAACCTCTCCGAGCTTCGGGCGCCGGTTCAAAAATTGTTATCGGACGCTCGAGAGGACGTCCCGCACGTTCCTTCTGCTTTGACGCGGTGGGTCGTATTCTTTTGTTAGCGGCCGGTGGGCTACATGACAACATACAGTTATTAAATAATAGAAACAGAAATAGGACATGCAGTTACCCCCGCATATGAGCATCATGCAGTTACCCACCCCCATATGTCATTAAAGTAGGACTGCCAGACATGTAGCAGTCCTAATGTAAATCAGGACTGTCATAGTCCTGGCAGTCCTCTTTCACAAGAGGACTGCCAGGACTGTGGCAGTCCTGATTTACATTAGGACTGCCACATGCCTGGCATTCCTACTGTTATGAGACCCGAACTGCCAAAACGAGATGCTAGTTTGTCGTGTTCTAGGGTTAGGGTTTCAACATAAAATGTGGGTTTCTTGTGTTCGAAAATTAGGGAAGAGAACCATAAAGAGATTCTAAACCTATTTTATCAAAACTTTTTCAAGAATTAAAAATATTCTAGGATTTTGAATAGAATATACAAAATTCTCGAAGAAATTAGGGAAGAACGTACCTAGATTCCGGTTGCTTTGACTTGCGTGTCATCTCTTCGAATCTACGAAGGTTGTGGAAGAAATCTTGGTGGAGGAATTGGGAGTGGAGTGGTGGAGAAGAAAAAATTAGGATTTTAGGAGAGGGAGAGGGAGAGAGCTCTTTTTTTCTTCTCGAGGAGAGAGAGTGTAGAATGACAAATAAAATGAAGGGTTTGGGGGGTTGGGCTGCCCCTAGCAAATTTTGGGTGCCCCCTAGCAAATTCTCCACCTTCTTGGGCTGCCCCCAAGTAAGTGATGCCCCCAAGCAATTTTGGTAGTGCCCTTAGAAAAAGCCTATTTTTTTGGCATATTTCGCAGAACACGCAAAGTTTTACAAATTTTTGTGTAAAACTGACGTCAATCAAATAAAAAAAAATTAAAAATCGTTTAACACCAACGACACTGGCACCTAAATATTAAAAAATTATTTTTTTTAAAACATTGGCGTGAGTAGAACTGGCGTCGAACTAAAAAAACTAAAAAATAGAAGTTGGCGCCAATGGAACTGGCGCCGGATTTATTGGTGTGATGGGGGGATGATGCACAAACTATTATATGTCCATTTGCATTTTGTGGAGTTCATTCAAGCTTTACTTGCAACGCATGGCCAAGACTGTTCAAGAATATGGGTCCCATCTCTCTGTAGTTTTCACTTCAGTGCCATTTTTGATAATTTATGATGTAATGTTCACGCTGACAAGTATGTTGCCTCAGCTCTTGCATTAACCCTTGGATGGGAATGAGAGCAACAAACCAAAGTTTTCCACCCCAAAAAAATTAACCCGGCACCAGTTCTGTGCCAACTTCTAATTTTTTTTAATTTTTTAAGTTCGGCGCCAGTTCCATTGGCGTCAGTACTTTTTATTTTTATTTAAATTAAACACGGCATCAGTGGAACTGGCGCCAAATCTTTTTTAATATTTAGGCGCCAGTGTCACTGGCGCCAAACGAATTTTTTTTTCGACGCCTATTTTACTGGCGCCTGATCCCTCTACTCACAATTTTGCAAAAAAATTCCTGTTCTGCACAAATAAGCCAAAAAATCTCTCGTTAGATGAAATTTTCTGTTGGAAAAAGGGTTAATTACATTGAGCTCCCCTATATTTCATGAGTATTATAGGGACTATTCATATTCCGAAAATAATTGCACTGACCATCTCTCTCGTTAGTAAATTTTATTAACCATAGGATGGTCAATGTTATTAATTCCTATAAAAAATAGGAACTATAGAGGGTGTCCGTGTAATTAGTTTCAAAGCAGGGGCAGTTCGTGTATTAAATGTAAAACATAGAGGTAGTTAATGCAATTAACCCTTTGAAAAAAAAAACGTATTCATTCATGACTTGATTTTGGTTATTACACAACTTAGGTGATGTTTTGTTTTGTCTAAACAGGAAGAAGTGAAGTCTAAAATCTGGACAGTCCAAAGTCTAATCTTAAAAAAAATGGTTTGCTTAAAATTGTTCAAATCAGATGTTAGATTTCCCAAGGAAAGGGAAAGAACAAGGAATTCCTTTTCTTTCCTTTCTAGCTGTGGCAAGTTTGTGAGACAGCCTACAGAGCAATTTGTTCTAGTCGTGTTCATTTGTGAAGGATGATTCTAAAAACAATACCCTTATGATCTCGTTCTTAAAGAAGTTAACATTATTTTGATGATTAGAGTGACACGTCGGTGTTATTAATTCCTATAGAAAATAGGAATTATAGAGGGTGTCCGTGTATAGTTTCAAAGCAAGGGTGGTCCGTGTATTAAATGTAAAACATAGAGGTAGTTAATGCAATTAACCCTTTGAAAAAAAAAACGTATTCATTCATGACTTGATTTTGGTTATTACACAACTTAGGTGATGTTTTGTTTTGTCTAAACAGGAAGAAGTGAAGTCTAAAATCTGGACAGTCCAAAGTCTAATCTTAAAAAAAATGGTTTGCTTAAAATTGTTCAAATCATATGTTAGATTTCTCAAGGAAGGGAAAGAACAAGGAATTCCTTTTCTTTCCTTTCTAGCTGTGGCAAGTTTGTGAGACAGCCTACAGAGCAATTTGTTCTAGTCGTGTTCATCTGTGTCACTCTAATCATCAAAATAATGTTAACTTCTTTAAGAACGAGATCATAAGGGCATTGTTTTTAGAATCATCCTTCAATAAAATCACTTTGTAATCAACCACTGGAAATCATTAATCCATCTTTTGCAATTGTTCATTAAATCCCATGTATCAGTAATTGATCCAAGTCTTGTATGGCTCTCTCGATTTTACCAAATCCTTGAAGTATTCATATCCACTACTTAGTTATAAAATCCTCCAATTTCATTATTCTAATCATTCTATCATTTTTTTTCTTTATTATTCCTTATCATTTGAAATTTTCTTCCTTGTAGATTAATTGTACCTCGTGCCATTATCTCGGCTACGAAACCACCTTAAAATTATCTAAAACTCCTCTTTAATATTTTTTTTATCACAAATTCACATGATACCATCCCTCAATTTTCAAAATTATAAATCCTAATTTATGAATCATTTCCAGCCTGATATTATGCAATCCTTGTTTTGTTTCTCTGAATCCATTGTTATTTTCCATTTATTCTTCAAACCTATTTCATTAGATCCTCAACTTCGATGTACTATCTTGGTCCAAATTCGAATTTTATTGAATATAACCTTGAAATAATCATCAATCTCTATGTATTAGTTTGACTAATCATTTTTCTCTTCTCAACCCGAATGGTTATGCGACTAGACTCTTTGTTCCTTCTAGAATTCATAAAACTTATTTCAATACAAGATTTGGGTTCGGCAACGAACATGTATTCGAAAGTTAAGGTGAGCAAAAGCAAGTAAAAATATTGTTATACAGAATTCGAAGTAAGATTCACAATGGTCATCCCTGAAATCTATCAAAAGATTCAAATATGTGATTGAGTACTCTTCGTTGTTTAATCCATCAATCATGTCCTATTGCAGGCTCGCAACAGTACGACTAAACCTAGGTATTACCACGACATAGCACTAATTGCGAAGTCTGACCTGCATGGGCCGCCATAAAAATGTGTCACGACTCGCTCCCGTATGTTAGGGCACGAGTGCGTGAAGCACACCCAGTCTACACCGCAGAATCGGCGTAGTAAGTTGTCTAGTCCTCAGTAACATTCCAAAATCCACAATATCAACATGTACTCAATCACATAATGCTAAGAAATATATAAATAAGAAAAGATAACCATAACACTAAACTATCCATAATCTATAAATGATTATACATACCAATAATCTATCGGAGACAAATCCGATAAACAAAACATAAATCTAAAATAGAGAATAATGGCCTAGAGCTCTCCAAAGGTCAACTCACAGTCAATGGTACATCGATCGAGATATGTCTCAAATAGCATCGTCATGAATTCCAGAATGTGGGGCATAACATCTCCTAAAAATGTCTTTATTCAGTCATGATTGGAGCAAGTACAAACATGATACACTATTCATGACATGATAGAAACTATATAACAATGAAATAAAATATGTGATACATGGTAGATCACGGTATAACAAGTGGAATATAAACATGTAAAACAATGATCTAAATAAGATAGACAAAGAGAAACATGGACTATAAATAAACATGGTATGTGATAGAAAAAATATGTGGACACAACAAAGCTAACAACAATCTAGGTGTCTGAAAATACCACGTTCTATATGTGATCGGCTATGCACGGTCTATCACGGTCCACATGAAACACGGTCTATGGGTTTGATAACATATATACTAAGTTATTACCCCCCCCCCTCCGACTAGTAGTAACGGATTCAAGTCACGACACGAAACATGTAACATGATAAACACGGTAATAACGATAAACACGATAATCACGGAGATCACAAAACATGATAAACAAGAACATAAGCCGTAAGCACTAATCACGTGTAACTAGTGTGACATGAAATACGAAATGCATATCTAAATCATTAAATAGAGAAACTATCAGGAAATAAAAGTAATCATTGCAAGCACTTGCCTCAATCAGTTGGAGTCGACGTG
Organism: Iris pallida; assembly: GCA_029216955.1. Taxonomy (NCBI): domain Eukaryota; kingdom Viridiplantae; phylum Streptophyta; class Magnoliopsida; order Asparagales; family Iridaceae; genus Iris; species Iris pallida. Next base: position 908,647 of record JANAVB010004999.1, on the reverse strand, counting down.
TGCGACACGAACGTGTCGACACGAAATAGGTGCAGATACTATACTCCATAAGATGGTCCCAAATAATGAAACAGACCGTCCCATAAAGTCTATAATAGTCAAAATAGCCTAGTTTGATATATAGAAGTTCAGAATCAAAATTCAGCACGATTATCGAGATCGAAATAGAAGTCCATGATCAAAGAATAGGAAACGACTATATTAGTCATGATTATGATTTGAAAAAAAATTGCATAAATAAATACGTATAACTATTTTGGAAATTATTTATAATATTTGAAAACTATATTTTATAAATCAAAATATTTTTAGATAATATTTGAAAACCTAGAAAATTATTTTAGTGTTTTAACCCTTTAAATTTGTCAAATATAATTTTAGGTCAAAACTAGTTGAAAATACTATAATAATATATTTAGGGTTTCCAAACCTAATTTAAAAATAATTGTAGGGCCAAACCTATTTTATAATATTTATTTAATTATATATATATATATATATATATATATATATATATATATATATATATATATATATATATATTATTATTATTATTATTATTATTATTATTATTTGAAGTAATGGGTAATTATGGCGAACTCGCCTCCACTGGGGCAAGAACTCCTGACCACTTGGGCCGCATGCATCTCTCTTAACCTCTAGGGTTGAGGTCATTTGCAGTATATAGTAAGTACTTGCTCCCCAAGCAAAAGCATATGAATAGTAATTGGAAGAAGCTTTTAGGAAGCTCTTCCATGAAAATTAGTCAATTAAATAATTAAGCCCAATGATCCCTCTAAAATATAATTCTAATATATACAACGGCCCAAAACATTTAAATCTAATCTAATAATAATTTATATAGAAAACTTATATTTAATGGATTGAGTCCCATATATAATTAAAAAGTCAGTTATACTAATTTTGATTATTAGGCTTTTCAAGCTAAAAAAATATTTGAGCCCAAAAGAATTTTATATTCATTAAAAACCTCATATAATCTTTATGAAATCCAGTAATTCAGGAAGCCAAAAAGAAAAAAATATGAGCCAAAAGCCTATGGCTTATTTAAATTATAAAATATATTTTGAATAATTAATTAAAGAAAATTTAGAAGTTATTATTAAATTTTAGGAAAAGTTTTAGAAAAGTATAATGATTTTTTTTATAAATTCGTAAAAATATTGGGATTGGGTTAAAGGAGGTTACAAGTGGTGAGGCACTCAAGGAAGCCAGTGGCGAGGCACTCGATATAGCCAGTGGCGTGACACTCGTGTTAGAAATTTATTGTATCATGTCGATTCATGAGATGAAGAACATAAATAAATTGCGGAAGCGTACCTGAATCCATTGCTAGGCTTGATAGATCTTGAAGCGGTCATCCTTTTGTGGGGTTCGATCTTCCAACTTGCTACGACCCTTAATGACAAAGATGAATCCAAATTCTTTGCCCCTCTCTTTCTGTTGATGGGAATGCAGAAAAGAAAAAAGAGAAACCTCTCTTTTGGTGGCCCGGGGACCATAACCCTAATGAATACATATATTTATATGTTGTGATATTGTAACGCCCATAGTTCGTATTACGTATTTTGGTATACGTGTACAGAATTTCGACCCGTAATTAGACTTGTCATGCTTAGCTTGATCCTGGTTTAATATTGTCTTGGTTTATTTTGGGTTTATCCTGGTTCGATTTGTCTTGACTGGCTAGTCTTGGGTTTTGCATTGGCATGGGTTAGTTAGCATTTCCTGGTTCATGTGGTTTATCCTGGTCTTGGCCTGCATTGGGTTCGATTGGGTTCGGCTTGGTTGGGCTCGGTTTGGGTTGATATGCAAACTCCTACCTACCACCATCCCTCATTTATTAACCCAACCACCATTCTCTCTCCTCATTTATTACTCATTTACTCCTCTTCTTTTCTTCTTCTTCTTCTTCTTCATTTCTCTACCGAGCACCACCGTAGGCAAGTGCAACTTGCTTCATGGAGGAACTCAAGTTTTATTATTCCATTGTCTTCCTCAAGAGATTCTAAGACACTTTAGTACTTAGCATTTTTAGTTTCTATGGTTCATTTCATGTAGATCTAAGTTTGTTATATTTTCGAATTTCTCAATTTTGATCTACGAAACTGGCTTGTTTTCGAAAACTAAGAGTTCTATGTGGAAGGCAGTCTGATGTTACGCAAGTTTGGTTTTGGAATGGTTGGATTTCATTGAGTCTTGACCGAGATGGGGCTTTTCTTGAGCTCTTGAGCTTTTACGCCTGCTTGTCTTGGCCTTGGAGAGAAGATGAAGTTTTACGCACACGTTCTTACGTGCTAGCGTAGTATTTAGTTTTACGCCCACGTTTAATGTGCCATCGTATCATTTGCCCTTTTTACGCACACGTTTTAACGTGCCTGCGTAGTGTCCCCTTTACGCACACGCATTACGTGCCAGCGTAATCCTTCTACGTCGAGTTCACTTGAAATCTACGCAGGGGCCTTCCCGCTCATGTAGACTCGCGGTCGCGTATTCTCCTGACGCGTAGAGTCTCGCTAGCGTAGAATGCCCCGTGCGTAGAGCCTCGCTCGCGTAGACTCTCCCTCGCTCGCATAGAGCCTTGCGTGCGTAGAGTTTCACTTGGGTGCTCGTGCGCGTAAAGTTTCGCTTGCATAGGGTGCTTGCTATACATAGAGCCTTGCCCGCGTAGAGTTCCCTCTCGTGTAGGGCTCCCGCTCGCGTAGTAGCGGTCTTTCCTTGGTCTTGCTCATGCATAACTTTGCTCGCGTAGAGCTATCTAACTTCGTGTCTTACTCGCGTAAAGCTATTTTTATGCTCAGGGCCTCATAGCCTAGCGTAGTTTCATTCGCATAGAGGCTTGAGCCCTATGCGCACCCGATTGTCTTTATGTCCTTGCACTTTTTCATAAGCTTGATAACTTGAACTGATTGACATGACTGGACAAATAATTGTACATGGTACGGTATAACAAGTGAATTGACATGACATGACAAGACATGACAAGCAAGCATGATGGGAACTATGGAATGCTGTTGTGACGGCTAGCATGATATGACAAGAATGAATGGCCTAGACACCGTAGACGATTGTGTTTGTACATATGAACCAATACTATTTTGTATTATGTCTAGGACAGGGACCCCTGAGTACACGGTCAGGGGTACCTACTGAAATTGACTAAGGCTAATAACTAGAATAACCCAGTAGTCATGAAGCAATTTTTCAGCTACAAGCAATCTCGTTATCTGGGCGCACAAGTGGACTTGTAGCCTGCCGACGAGTAGGGCACATTTCTAGCACACTGTCATGTGTTGTACCCTTTATGAATGGATATTCGACCTGGATAACCTGGATGGTCTGCAGGACTTGTGGTTGTTGAAATATCTCATTGCATCTTGCTAGTAACTAGGCATGTGATAACCCTAGTTAGTTAAAGTATCAAGCCGTACTCATTGCTTGGTCGTGATTGATTGGATGGAGTCTAACCCAGTCTAGTATTGTCCTGATCCTGTACAAGATTGTATCATGACCTGATTGCACTTGTGCTTTATTTTATCGATAAATGGTGGAAAACCAAGTTCCGTTCAGATGGAGGGTTACAACCCCGGTCCTTGTATGGTTTAAGGGTTGTAACCTGGCTATCTGAATAGTCCCATGGTTATCGTATTGTATATCCTCATGATTTTTTTTATATATCTCCAGTTTTAATATGTTATTATGTTTTGTGCTAATTGCTGGTTTTAGTTCTTAAGTGAAGCCTCCTTTGTGGCACTTGCTCTTTCTGGGATCTGACCCAGCTGGTTTTGTATGGCCAGATACCGGAGTAGTTCCAGAGGATCTCCCTACCTTCCAGCCAGATGGTGACCACCAGGCGTAACCAAGGCAACGAGTGGGTTTCCCTTTTGTTCTCCCACTTTATTGTAAAAATAATCTTTTGAGGCATTTAGCTGGCGAGCACATGTTAGCTCGAATTGCACTTTACTTACTGTCTGTCTACGGGTGGTAGCATGATTAACAAATCCTAGGGTTGATCATGTATGATTGAAACTCTTGCTAGTCTTCATATTTTGTACGACTAGCTTCATGATCATCCAAATATGTAATGTATGGTGTCACGTTCCGCTCCCGTAGGAGCGATCGTCCTCGCTAAGGCATGATGCCGCACGGGCCTAGGTTGCGCCCGTACAAGGCCAAGTCCAGAAACGATCGATTTGAGCTAGGCCACAGAGTTGCACAGAGTGTCCCCATTTGCAGCGGAAAGTAAATGAACACAAGTAGAAGCGAATTCAAACTCTTTTATTGATATTCAAGAAGTTTACAAGCGGCGCTAGGCCGAAATTACAAGTCGCTCTCTCTCTCTCTCTCTCTGAAACATAAAAGGCGTGCCAAGTAGCTTACAAGATGGAATGATTCATGGCGATGTTCTGATACATTATGTCCTGTATAGGGTGCTTCAGCTTCTTGCAACGTCCCAAGGCCCCGTAGTTGGCTCCGCGCCTTAACACGTTCGATGGAAGCTCCGTACCCGCCGGCGTCTCCTGCATCCTGCAAGCAGACTGTGGGGTTATCAGTACATTGTTATGCACTGGTGGGGAGGCTAGCTCGCCCACAATGCTATCATTACCAAACATGTTATATTTACTTTTGTGTACCGTCTATCATTCATTGTCTTTCTAATCTTGCCTTAGGATCATTTTCATGGCATATCTCATAGCCTATCTCGTGTTGCCGAATACAAGTGTCGTATGGAAATACATGCACGACTTACCCATACTTACCGTCCGGCCTTCCCTATCCAAAGTAAACCAAGTTAGTCAACAATTCTTAAGGAATAACTTAACGTGTCTCATGTAAACTTTCAATATCAAGAGCGTGTCCCTGCCTCGGGTCCTAGCGCATCGTAGGCACGTTCTCTAACTCATTTGTATGAAGCACTCTTTGTTATTTGGTGTGATATATTTCAAGCCGTTCAGTAGGCGCTTGTTCATTTAACTTAGACTACTTTGATTTTAATGCAAGGACTTACACGTGGATAGCCACCAGCAAAGTCCACTTAATCTATATGCATCGGTCGCTGGCATGACAAGCCATTTTGGACATTTCCCCTTGGTATTTCTCAACTTAGCGTAGGGTGATGGCTGGTACACCCCGTTAAGTCTCTTGAAATACCCTGCACTTACGTCTCCCGGTGCCCAAGCCCGCACCCAGGCAGCCCGTAAGCCCCGTTTTGATTCCGCCTAGGCCGGCCACGGTATACTCCACACAACGCCCGTGCCACAGAATCCTTCCACTATACGGCCACGGTATTCCCCCCATCGCCCGTGCCGTTTATCCACGACCATTTCGTATTATCTTGTCATTTAAACTTAACGGCTATCTCCGAGCCGTAGGCTAACCCTTAGCCATAATGCGTTATCGACCAGGTTGGCGTCCGTGCAGCGCGGGTAGCGAGCCCCGTTGCACGTGCCCGTCACACCTGTCGCTAACCATTCTTTTCTTTCTTATCTTTCATGTATTCTTTCTTTTCTTTCTTTCTTTCACTTGTTCGTTCGTTCATCGATTCATTCACGTATTCATTCATTCATTCATTCGTTGATTCATTCATTCACGCATTACGCAACTCCCAGTGCGGGAGTCGCCTTGACGACCCATCGGTCCCATAGTCTTTCAATGTTGCTATACTCTACTCGGAACGACTATGTTGATAGTCTTCCCGTTTTATTGTTGTAAACCATTCATTGTTTCATTGTTTGAACGCATAAGGGACTTGAACATAAGCTTGTGCCTTAGCACGAGCGTGGAGCGCAGTACGAGAGTTCACATTTTCTAAGTTCCTTTCCATATTCTATACAAGCATCCAAGATGGGATTATTCCCTTAGCTAGGTGCGTTGAGTCATTTATTAGCATGCACGGTGTTATCGCCTAGCGATTCTCGTGATAGTGTTCGTATTGTTATGTGTCTAGGCTAAGCAAAGACGGGTTCATCGGAGCCACCCACCTTAGCGATGTTCGCATCGGCTGAGCGATACTCCGAGCGCGCCTTTGAAAGTCTAAGTCTGGATTCATCTTGACGGGCCAAATGTAAGCCTTGCATCGATTCTTCATCAGGTCGATGCCAACTCTTCGGGTCGACGGCTCGTTTGAGTCATTGCACTTGCCGTTTGAATCGGCGTTCCGCTAGGGCGGAGCGGGTCATTACAAAATACACCACTCAAAATAAGTCTCGTCCTCGAGACTTCCTGAGTGCAGGTCATCCTACCATTCCTTAACTCGTGTCGTCGTATTTCTTAGACAATTCTATCGAACGGCTCTATCGTTCGATAACATCGAACCATGCTCGATTATCCTTCCAAGTTTTATGTCGCATGTGTTTGGTGAATTTATGACTTTTTCACTCATGTTAGAGTTGATGGTACTTATTCAATTCAAGTGTTTCTTCGTCTTGGTTGCTATTTCTTTGTGTCAAGTGACTGAAATGGTCATACGAGGCACGTTGTAATTCGTCAAATGCGCGGGTCGTAGGTTGAGGCAAACTTACTTTCGTTTATCTCGGTCACCGAGATGACCCGATTCGCTTCTCAAGCGTTCTTGTCCACGAAATCAGTATGTTTTTTTCTTAGCGGGGTCGACCAAGTCTAAGTAATTTTCGTCTGATTTAAGATCAAGTATTGCACCATCATCGAGTATATCTTCCTATCAATGGTTCAATTCGTTATACCAACTTTTACTTTCACGATATCGATTCCATATCATTCGCTTGTTTAGGGCCAAATCTTGGTGTCGTTTACGCACACTCCGCTCACACGTTTCCTTGATTCCGAGCCACGCTCGTACTAGTATCATTCCTTTCTTTTAACACGATCTCAATCTCCGATACTTTCTATTCCTCAAGTCTCGTTTAGAATTCAACGTCACTTGGTTGGATCATGTACGCATTCTAGGCATCCCCAAAACACATGCATTCACCAAACCGCGTGATAGAGAATTCATCATTCTCACTCGAGTCGCATCGTGCACATACTCCGGCGTCCCTGAAATATGTGCATGTCAGCCAAATCTCGTGAGCAGGGTTTCCTATTCCTGCATCATTCAATCCATCTATGTCAATCCTCAAGATCAATCTTTTGATTGCAAACACTTGAAACAGGGGCGTCTCGCCTAACCGCTAGGCCATTTCTCAAGGCTAAGTCAATGTCAGGATTGGAATCATAGTTCTCCAATAATAATGCCAACACTGACCCCAATCCTAGGGTCAAACCAAAGTCGGTAGTACGGGAGTTTTTTACCCAAGCTCGCGTCACTCAAATTTCTAAACATCAAGCATGATCACCTATTCGTATCAATGTATTCGTTGCGCGTATTCGAATCCATTCAAATCATCCAATCGACCTACTTCACATATCCATTCTAACTAATTCATGTATTCGATCATGAGGTCATCTAGCTCGACAATACATTGCGTCCCAATCTCACGCGAGTCCGATCATCCACGGTGGTTCATGAATCACCATGCAACGCTCCCGCGGAATAATCATTCTCATCGGAGCGTAACTCTTGTTTGAGTTTAGACTAACTCATTCTCGATACGCGGGTTGGACCTACTCAATCCTCAAGTTCAATTATCAAACACACTGATTCATTCTCGAGTTTACCTTCGCGTCAAACCACAAGTCGAATCAATCAAATTGCTACGCCATCCAAGTTCAATCACTTCCACTGTATGAATTACCATATCAGCGCTCACGCGGAGTGATCGTCCTAATCCGGCACGACGCATGTGTGAGGCTGGAGTTACGCTCGCATAAGACAAGAACGCCAACGTTGTGGTTGTCAACGAAGCAAATCCAAGCATTCTCATTTTTATCCAATCCAAATCAATTTGACAGTCTGATCGTCATGCGTTCAACTAAAAAATCTTCGAGCCAAGTCTATCTTTTTCTCGACACATTTTTAATATCCCAAGTATAGCATCCAACGGAACAATGACATTTGCACGATCGTCATTCGTCGAGTCAGAGTACCCCCGAGTTATCGCATATCGATCTTTGATACGTCTCAATACCATCGACGATATGCGTAACCTGACGATCTTCCTTTGCAACCGATTTCGAGTCGTGCGTTGATACTGTTGTCCGAGTTAGATATTCCACAATTTCATTTAATATTCAAGATCAAGTTCAACTGTTATTCCTCAAGCTAGTTTCAAGATCGTTGTTCAAACTCAAGTCACAATTCATTTGAATCAATCCGAAATCGTACGCGCGATCCTCTAAGTTTCCTCGATCAAGACCATTCATTTTCATTCATCGTTCTGAACCATTTTCTAATTCGCGCTGCCCATTGACAAGTTGTCCAGCAACATCTCGTTCGGGACTTTTGAAGCCACGGCCAACTAAGCGTGACACGTTCTAAGGCTTTGCGCGATCGTATCGCTTGCCGACATACTCGTACGATCCGTAAATCCTTTAGTCTCGCTCGAACAATTTCTATGACGTCCATACACCACTCAGGGTTCGAGCCACTCGACTAGTCGTCGACACTCATTCTTGTTCTTCTCCGAACCTATCACATACACCACTCGGATTCAAGCCATACGATCTAGTCCTCAATCACGTTCGCGTCATGCGCTAAGACATCCTTCAGATTCGTTCGACGAATCTCTAGCGTAATCGCTCACGTCGCCTCGATATACTAAGTCGTTCGTACTAATTCTCAAAATCCAAGCTTATCTTTCGTGCACGCCTAAGCGTTAGTTTGATAGCGTTCCTATCGATATACACTCTAAGTGTATCTTCGTTTCCGACCGAGCGGTACTTGATATCGCTCGCAACTCGATTGCACCAGAAGTCGAGGTACGCGACATACTGTTTGCCATTAAAATTGTTTTGATTGAAATCTTAATACAAACAGAACAGTGATACAATATAGGACTTAGATGTAGTCCTAGGAGTACACTTTTGTTTAAGCTGGGTCCTTAGTGCCAATGGAGCGAGTGGTAATGCGTTGACTCCGTTGACCGGCTGACGGCGGTTATCGGTTCTCTGAAGGTGTTGATTGCTCGGGGTGCTGGAGCTTGCTGAGAGGAGGAAGACATTGAGTGTCTAGAACTGCCTCTCTGGTGATTCTCTGTTGTGGATTCTCTGTGAGTCTTATGTTCTGAGTCTCTGTGTGTGTGTGAAGGAGATGATCCTTCTATTTATAGTTTTGCAGGCTGGCTGCTCATGCGCGCATGTAGGATGCGCCGGTGTGGGAACGCCACGTGGAGGTTGCTGATGGAGGCGCATGGATGCTGCGCCCTGATCGAGGGGGAGAACTCTTCATACTGCTGTTGTGAGCTGGCATGTAGCAGGAAGAAGATCTTTCCGTTGCTGAAATCTTGGATGAGTTGAGTCAAAAGACACGTGTCATCGACTCATGGTTCGAAGATCTCGGATTTGGTGGAGAGGAGTGATCTAGTGGGCTGCGCCTTGGATTGGGCGTAGGAGGAGGCTGCGGCTCATAACCTTTAGGAGTTACAAACCATTTGGGGCGCATGGCTTTTGAGGCGCATGCAGGCGACTTTCCTTCTGTCTTTCGGGATCAGAGATCAGTCTGGGGCGCATGGCTTTTGAGGCGCATGCAAAGCTTCAACCGGAGACTCTTCTTCTGTCTTTAGGGATCAGTGAAGGGTCTGAGGCGCATGGCTTTTGAGGCGCATGCTGGTTTGGACGCATGGCCGCAGAGGCACATGCGGGTGTGGACGCATGGTCGTAGAGGCACATGCGGGTGGCCACGTGGCAGTAGCCGTCGGAAGTCATGATGATGCTGACGTTGCCGACGCTTCGTTTTCTGAATAAAGCTGTCAACTGTTCAGACTTTGGGAGGCGTGCTGCCAACTCTGTCAGTTCAGCATTTAATGTTGGTGACGTTCGATGGACAGCTGAGTGGGCGCGTCGGTTGGCGTTCCACTCGGTATGGAGATGTGTAGGGGCGCACCCTCTATAATGCGCCGAGTACTGTAGGGCGCGTCTGTGTGATGCGCCTAATGCCGAAGGGCGCGTCCGTGTGATGCGCTGTCTGGCTGGCGCATCGGACATGTCTTTTAATGATGCGGCTGTCTCGCTCTTCGAGTGCTATAAATAGCCGTTTGGCTGAATTCGAGGCGTCCGGTTCATCCATTTAATGTAAATTTATTGCACGGAATTCGGAGGGCCATCCACTTGGCGCGTGGGTTTGATCTGCCCGGCCTATAAATAGTGGCATGGAGAGAAGATTTGCTTCTCATTCCCTCACGTACTTCCAATATGAACTTGAACATACGGGTGCATTCTGCTGACGAAGTGCTCCCGAGGGTGAAGATGAGACGCTGCGTTGTCTTTGATGCACTTGAAGGTGACTGTTACATCCAAAAGACGGAGTCGAGGGCTTCTGAGGCAGGCGGAAGGTGCCTGTTGCATCCAAAGATAGGGATGCTCGAGCCTCGTCTCCGTTATTCCGGAAGAGCCGTAGATCGAAATGGCGGTACAAGGCTCTTTCTTCCTGCAAAGTGGGGTTTCCCCACTTTGATCGTGTCGAAAGCTGCTCCTTTAGCCGTGGTTTCGATCACGGTCTTCCTTCGGCTTTGGAGGCTCTTTCGAAGCCTCCCCTGGCCACAGCATTTGCGGTGCTCTTCTCTTCCTTGGTTCCAGCCAGAGGGTTAAATGCTTTGTGTCGAAGCATTTATCGGGCGAGCCTGGTTGGAAGAGCGGCACATAACTGGGCTCTGCTCGGCCAGGTGAGCCTGGCTGGAAGAATTTGGCTGAAGGGATGCACATAACTGAGCTGCTGGAGAGATGATGGGGATGCGCCTGGATGGAAGCGCATGATATCTGTTGCGCCTTACTGGTGGCGCATAGTGATGCTGCGCCTATCTGGAGACGCATGGTGGCCGCTGCCCTTATCTGAAGGCGCATGATGGCCGCTGGCTGTAGTCTTAGGCTCTTTCCTTTGTAGAAATTCTCCTTTGTACAGCCTTTTCTAGACATGTAATAGACTTTTATATATAAATAAAAAGTCCTTCTTCAAATGTCTATAGTTATTGACTTTGCTGTGAAGTTCTTCGTCTGAGTTCTGGCGCATGTAGTGTCTGGCGCATGGGCTTTCTGGTTGTGAAATTCCATGCTTCTACAAGACCCCCTTCAAAGTTTTCAAAACTTTTGAATAAGTTTTGGAATACTTTGAAATAAGAAGCATGGAGGTCAGGGCGCATGATTTCTGGGCGCATGCTTGTTCGGGCGCATGCTCTTCTCAGTTAATGATGATGGTGCCTCGGTAACCGAAAAGATTAATGATGATCTTTTGGTTTTATTTGCTGCTATCCTTGCAGAACCCGAGGCGACGGTTGAGATCACACGTCATCTGTTCACGCGTGCGACCAAGCCCTATAAATAGGTAAGAGTTGGAGAGAGAAAGGGTTCTTCTTCTCTGTGCCTCTGCTTCTTTAGAGTTTCTTCTTCAAAACCCTAACTTCTCCTTCCTCGAGAGAATGGCTCCCAAGACTCCTCGCGGTGCTGCCGGCAAGGGGAAGGAGAAAGCGAAGGAGTCCGCGGAAGTTGCGGCGGCTGTCGTTCCCCGTCGGCCTGTCGAAGTTCGGCCGGAGGTGGTTGGTAAGTCTCATTGTCCGTACGCCAACGCACATAGGCCTTGAGTCTTTAATGATGTGCCGCGGTCTTTGCCCGCCGACGCGCATGGGTTTAAACCCTGGTGATGCGCTGAGGCTATACTGCTGACGCGCATGGGTTCAAACCCTGATGATGCGCCGAGGCTATACTGCTGACGCGCATGGGTTCAAACCCTGATGATGCGCCGAGGCTATACTGCTGACGCGCATGGGTTTAAACCCTGGTGATGCGCCGCAATTTTCTCCTTTAGACACATTTGTGTGTTCTCTTCTGACTTTTTTCTGATTTTTTTTTTACTAGTGTCGATGGCAATCCCGCCTTTGAGTGAAGTTTTCTTGGAGGCTGCCTTCAACCAAATGGGAGTAGAGCATAACGAGGAAGTGATAAACCCTGCTCAAGATGCTCTTATGCTGGATCAGCCTCCTGAGAGAATGACCCTAATCCGTGAACAACAGTATTGGTTCCTCAAACGGATGATGGAGCGCGGAGTCATTAAACCCTCCACATCTGATAAAGTGACCTTCTTGAAGCCTGAGTTCCTGTTTGGAGACCGTCTCACTTCTACTGATTCGTCAGTACTGAAGGTCAAGGAGGACTGGTTCTTTACTGCGAATGGAGTGCATATGACTGTTAAACAACTTGAACGTCAGTGGCCTTTGACGTCCTTCTGTCGCCTTGTTTCCCAGAGGAGAATGTCTTGGGAGCTTACCCCTTCTCAGGGGGGAGCGATGATTGGTGTCATCCAAATTGATTCTACTTCCGACCAAAGGGATGCTTTGACCGTTGTACGGTCTGGGTCTTCTTACACTTGGCGGACTTTACGTCCTGGGAGCCTCTTCAGTGATGTACCCATTGATATGTTTGCTTATAGTGCTTCGACTTTTACACATCGTATGTTTTTGATGGAACGTTCCTACCCGACAGGAGAGTTTCGGGTGGAGGGTTGGTGCCATTACGTCTCCAAATGGGATAAACTGACGCTCTGGATCTTGTCGCGGTTTCAGACTGAGCTCCGAGAGATCGGGTTGACTGCCGCGATCCGTGCTACCCAGGCAGGTGTTGATCTTAATAGGCACATGTTCTTCGCACTCCTGGAGATGTTTGATATCCATACCGGGACCTTCTTTACCCCGGTGGGGGAATTAGGGTTCGCACTTCATGAGATGTACGAGGTGTCAAAACTCCCTTGGGGGTCGGAACCCTATGAAGAGTACTTTCCCACCAACGAGGAACTTCAAATCCTGGGGGACAGGGCTGAGGAGATGACGGCCGTCTTCAAGGAAGTGGCGAGTCATCATTACTATATGCAGAGACGGGATAGGAACGGGACGCAGCCTCATGTGACCGCTTGGAGAGATCATGTCTTTAGACAAGACAAGGAGGATCCCTCACAATTTTCCACTCCACCGGCGCTCTCTCGTAGCGAAGTGTTGTCCGAAATGAGCAGGTTAGGGGAGAAAAATCCCCGAGGAAATGAAGACCAGCAGTCAGATGCACGCTCCTACAGCTGCTTCTGGCATCTTGCTTATCGGATGTCACCCAAGGCGGTGTTGGCATCCTACCTGATGATATGGCTCCGGGATTGCGTATTTGCGGGCGGATCCGGTGCCGTAGAGAGGGTAACCCGAAACTTAATCCTGCCAGCCGTGAAGCTGGTTTTCGGTCGGCGTCTGGCTCTTCTTCCCGCAATGGTATGTAACCTGCAGCGAGGTTTGAGAGAGTTTGCTGGAAATGTGATTCATGACAGAGGCCGAAACAATAACTTCCCGCGCGCCGAACTGCCGTTTCACTATTTGATGGGATGGCTGATTCTGCATCATCCCAGTGTGATGAGCCCAGGCTCGGAAGGAGATTATAAGGCTGGAGATGCATTCCTTCGTCGTTTCCATCGGAGGAGCTGGTCGCATACTGGTGTCCCGGTTTGTAGAAAGGTTTTATCCCGTCTTCAGGGTTGGGAGATCACCAAAGTTGGTCCCATCTATTTGGGTTTTGAGGCCAACGAGGATTTACGGGACCTGGGCGAAGGTACTACCACTCTGCCTCAATGGGGATTCCGCTGGTTGCAAAATATCCGACCGTCCCATCTGGTGTACCGGAACCGGAATCAGTGCTACCTGGAACCGTACTTGCCGAGCCGTTTTGCGCGGCAATTTGGTTATGCTCAGATGATGTTGGATAACCCCAGTAATACCTTGGGGTATGTTGGAAGTTTGTTGGACGGTGCACGAGCTTGGCATTACTATAATGCCGGATGTACCGGAGCTCGTTTTACGTTGCCCGTCCCCGATCCGCGGCCGCCCATTCTTTACTCGGCCGCCAAATTTTACTGTGTTATGGCTGCCCCGCCCTCCGGATATGACAGGGAGACCAGCCTTATCGCAGGCACCCAGTTAGCAGCGACTGGGGATACGCCAGGGAAGGCTCGGCCGCATCGTCCGTCAGGGGTGGGTCAACGGAGTGCCCCCTCCGCATCACAAGCAGAACCCTCGGGCGATCGACCGAAACGATGTGCAGATACAGGGGCTGAATCTCTTGTGTCGAAGAAGCAGAAGAAGGCATCGTTACCGACGGTGTCATCGGATTCGGCGTCCGAAGAGGTAAGGACATCCTACTAAATCTGATTTTGGTTCCGCCACTTACGAGATCCCATCTTCTTTTGTAGGAGCCGCTAAAAAGAAAACCTCGTACTCCAAAGTCGGGTGGGAGTAGGCGAGAAGAGATGGCGAGCTCGTCTGGAGTGCGTATCCCGCCGACAATGATGTCTCTCATGGAGGAAGATCCGGAGGATACTGTTATCGTGGAGGTTCCGGTCAGGAGGGATCCTGAGGGTGCAGCAGCTTCCGAGGTGGCGAAGGCCACAGCAAGTGCGCAGCTTCCTGGTGATGAAGAGGATTGGAGTTCATCATCTTCCGATGACACCGCTCCGGAGCTGCAGGAGTCTGTTGCGGGGGCAGCAGAAGCAGTGGGGATAGAGGAGAGGGTTGATTCCCCTCCTGGTCATGATGAAGGGAGGTCGGCTGAATCATTGCCGAATCCTTCCTTGGCTTCAACCATGGACATAGAGATGGCTACCGATCAGGCGGTAGCGACAGATTCTGTCCCTGTAGAGGGACTTGAGAAGAATGAGACCCTTCTGCCGGTCTTGTCTCCTAGGGCTGACCAGGAGATAAATGTTGATCTTCCCGTTTTGCCGGGGGAGGTAGCTGATGCTGATAGAACGTCGGGGGTAGAAGAGGTGGCCGTTGACGTCGGTGATGTCTCCGGGCTTGAGAAGGGTAAGGGTGTGGAACCCTCTGCTGCTCCTTCTACTTGGGGTACTATCACGACGCATGTGCCGGCTCCTTCTGTTCCTTCGGCACCTCGGGCTAGCAATCTGGCCCCTGTTGATGAAGAGCCTATTGCTGCCGAGGTTCAAACCTCTCAGATCGAGGTTGGCGGATCTTCCTCCGGTCCGCAAACTGTAGTAGCTCCCCCAACTCCTGCTATGACGCCGCAGGTGCTGGCGGATGCCGACGAGTATGTGAAGTTCCTCGTCGAAGGAGTGTACAAAATGCTGGAGAAAGGAGTATCTGTAGTGATGGATGGCAAGGGGAGCTTTGCGACAGCAAAAGCTTTGGCAATGCCTTGTATCGAGCTGATCCGCACTCACCAGGGCCATGACCATATGGCTGAAATTCTGGAGGTTTCGGTGATGGAGCTGGACGAGCGGCTCACGGAACTGCAGCGCATCCAACGAAATGACCTCTCGGTCTTGATAGATGCAGAGATAGGAAAGTCGATGGCAGAGATCGAGGCTTCCCATCGAGCCGAGGTGAGCAGTTGGGAGCGTGAAGTGGCTGGGACTGAGGCTGCGGCGGAGCAGCTGTCTCAATCTATGAAGAAGACGATGGAGAAGCGGGCTGCGGTGGATGCTAACATCGCAGAGGTTGATGCTCAGATGCGCCGTCTTGAAGACCAGCGGGCCCAACTTCAACTAGAGGCTGAGCGTGTCCTGGCTGAACACGTGGCATTCAAGCAGGAGGAAACGACTCTTACTCAGCGGACCCTTGCTTTGGCTCAGCAGCGACGACAGCTTGATGAGAAGTATGAGAGTAAAACTTCCGCTGAGGCTGTCGGGTTAATGCGTCAAGAAGCCGAGCTGCGAGTCCAGGCGACTGTGGAAACTTGCACTGCCGACCTGAGACGTCGAGTCAGAGAACTCTCATCCCACCCTGGGGAGGATCGGGGATTGTAGCTTCTCTTCTTTTTTTGTGTTTTTTGCAACTCTTGCTAGGGAAATAGCGTATTTCTGTACTCCTTTTGAAAATAAGGAAATACACTATCTCTTTGTGATGTGTTCATTTTTGATCTCATGAACTTGATGATTTATGTGGACCTATTATCTTTTGCGCACCTTGGTTTTTAGGTACAGATAATAAGTATAAAGGAACCAACATGTTTGCTCAGAGGTAATGTGGACATGGCAATCATTAGGTTCAAATGATAGAATCTTCCTACTCAGAGGTGTTTATGGACGTGGTAGGAATGATCCTGGGGGATACGCTGAACAACTCAGAGGTAATGTGGACGTGGAAGTTCTGCGATCAATGTACGACAACGCAGGAGTTGTTTGTACGGGATGTTTACTCAGAGGTAATGTGGACGTGGTAAACATGAAGGATAGCGTAAGCTCACGAAGTGTAAGGTTCCGCTTTGTAGGATGTAGAGAGACAACTCAGAGGTAATGTGGACGTGGTTATCTTTCTACGGAAGGATGCCACGGAACAGCTGGGTTCCGGAAGCGATTGATTTTGTGAAAAGAGGTTGTTTGGGGAAATACATGTCTTGGAGGATGTCAAGAGTAGTACTTCCTTAGGAACTTGCCGTTGATGGGCATCATGAACAAGTCCCCATTGGGTTTGGCGAGCCGGTAAGCACCGTTTGAATATACCGTCTCAATGATGAAGGGTCCTTCCCATTTGGGCTCGAACTTTCCTGGTGTCTTGTGAGTTAACACCATTGGCCTTCTGACTGCTAAAACCAGGTCGCCAACTTGGAAAGCTCTTTGCTTGACCTTCTTGTTGAAAGCCTGTGATATACGGGCTTGGTAAAGTTCGATGCGTTGTTGAGCTAGGAGACGCTTTTCGTCAAGTGCCTCCAATTCCCGCAGACGACGACGTTGATTGTCTTCTTCTGTGAGATCGTTTGTGATTGCCACGCGGAGCGAAGGTATCTGTATCTCGAGAGGTAGTACTGCTTCGCTCCCGTAGACCAGGGAGAATGGAGTGTTGCCTGTTGGGATCCGTACCGTTGTGCGGTAGGCCCAAAGGCATTCGCCAAGCTTTTCGTCCCAGTCGCGTTTGTTGGATGACACGACTTTTTTGAGTAGCCTGACGATAGTTTTGTTGAATGCCTCGGCCAATCCGTTTGCTGCCGGATTGTAGGCGGTTGAGGCCACGTTTTGAATGCGATTCTTGTCACAGAACCTGCTGAAAATGTGGCTGATAAACTGAGGACCATTGTCATGGATGATTCGCCGGGGTACCCCGAAACGGTAAATGACATGGTGTTTGATAAAGCTGACCACCCTGGAGCTTTTTACTTCTGCTAGTGGGACTGCTTCCGCCCATTTGGAGAAGTAATCGGTGATGGCCAGGATGAAGCGGTGTCCTCTCGATGAAGGAGGGGTGATTGGCCCTACAATGTCCATGCCCCAGGCTTCGAATGGCCAGGAGGCGACTGTAGGATGTAGAGGTTCAGATGGTGTATGTATGAAGTCTGCATGAAGTTGGCATGCATGGCACTTCTTAGCATATTCCACTGCGTCGGCAACCATGGTTGGCCAGTAGTAGCCCATACGTCGCAGTCGATCTTGCAACTTAGGCCCTGGTTGGTGAGCGCCGCAAGTTCCGTCATGAGCTTCTCGAAGAGCTTCGGCTGCTTCTTCGTTAGACAGGCATCGAAGGAGAAGCCCGTCGAAGGAGCGTCGGTACAGCGTTTTAGTGGCTGTATCGTAGTAGAATCGAAGAGAGCGTCTCCTGACTGAGACGGCTTCCTTCGGGTCCTCTGGAAGGATTTCGTAGACAGCGAAGTCGATGAACGGGAACCTCCAGTCTCGGACATTAACCCCAGTATTTGTCGGCATGGCGTGAGCCATTTGCAAACATAGGTTGTTTCTGGGACAAATCAAGTCTCGGCCAGTTACCGTGACATAGTGTTGAGTCCCAAGGGGCGCGGCCAATGAGGCTGCGAGGCCAGCTAGAGCGTCAGCCTCCAAGTTTTGTAGGCGGGGTACATGTTCGATGAAGAACCCAGTAAAGGTTGAAATGATGTTCAATGCAACTTCATGGTAAGGGATCAAATCTTCATGGCGAACCTCATATTGCCTCCGAATCTGGTTTACGACGAGTTTCGAGTCGCCGTAGGCTTCCAGATGATCCACCCCCAGCTGTTGTGCTAGCTGGAGTCCCATGACGAGTGCATTGTACTCAGCAACATTATTGGAGCACGGCTTCGAAAGGGAGTATGCGCGCTGGATGACCAGCTGATCGGGGGAGACTAAGACTACCCCCACTCCTGCGATGATTTGGCCATTGGGGCCCGTTCTTGAAGCGCCATCGAAGAACATCCGCCAAACGGGGCTTCCTTCAGTGACGTTTGATTCTTGGACTTCATCCGGGATGTCTTCATAGAGTTTTGAAGATTCTGGGATGGGGTGTGCAGCTAAAAAGTCAGCCAGAGCTTGACCCTTGACTGCCTTCTGCGGGACAAACACCATGTTGTATGGTGTTAGTAGGATCGCCCATGTAGCCAGCCGGGAGTTTAATGACCCTGGCTTCGTCATGAGAACTCTGAGCGGATTGACTCGGGAGATGACGTGAATTGTCTGGCCCGAGACGTAATGACGAGTCTTCTGAATGGCAAACATCAAAGCCAAGCACTCCTTTTCAACGGGGTTGTACCGGTGTTCGACCCCGATGAGTGTTCGACTGAGGTCGTAGATTGCTTGCTCGTAGCCTGCATCGCTGTTTTGAGCCAGCAAAGCGCCGAGGGAATGATCCATGGCACGGACGTAGAGGAGGAATGGTTTGCCGGCGACAGGTGCCACTAGGACTGGCAGGCTTGTTAAGTAGGCCTTGATGTCGTCGAAAGCCTTTTGGCACTCCTCTGTCCAGACATAAGAGACTCCCTTCTTCATGAGCTGAGTAAAGGGTTGACATTTACCGGAGAGGTTTGCTATGAACCTCCGGATGTATGCCAAACGTCCCTGTAAGCCCCGAAGTTCTCGAAGGTTCTTCGGAGGGTCCATGTTAAGGATGGCTTTAGTCTTCTCGGGATCGACATGAATGCCTTTTGCCGTGATGACAAAGCCCAAGAATTTGCCGCTAGAAACCCCCAGGAAGGATTTAGCGGGGTTCATTTTGAGTTGATGTGCCCGCATGAGATCGAAGACCGTCTTTAGGTCCTGTAGGTGATCTTTTTTGAGGCGGCTTTTGACTGCGATGTCGTCAACATAGCACTCAACTGTCTTGCGAAGATGTTGACGGAAGATGGTGCTCATAGCTCGCTGGTACGTTGCACCGGCGTTCTTCAAGCCGAAGGGCATTACTGTGTAGCAGAAAACACCCTTTGGAGTCCTGAATGACGTGTGTTTTGCGTCATCGGGGAACATCTTGATTTGATTGTAGCCTGAATACCCGTCCATGAAGGACATGCGTTCAAAGCCACATGTGTTGTCAATCATTACATCGGTGATTGGGAACGGGAATTCATCCTTCGGGCAAGCAGAGTTGAGATCCCTGAAGTCGATACAGACTCGTATCTTCCCGTTCTTCTTGGTGACAGGGACGACGTTGGCTACCCAGTCCGGGTGTTGTTCCTCACGGATGAAGCCACTGGTCAAGAGTTTGTCCACCTCCTGATCGATGGCGTTCATGATGTCCGGGCGGAAGCGTCGCTGTTGTTGTTTGATAGGTTTGGCATCTGGTAAGATGTTCAACCTATGCATCGCGATCTGTGGATCGAGACCCGGCATGTCTTCGTAGCTCCAGGCGAAGACGTCGATATATTCCTTAGCGAGTTGGACTAAAGATTCTCGGTCTTCTCCTTCCAAGCTTTTGCTGATAAAGATGGGTTTAGAAGAAGACCCATCCCCGAGGTCGATTTGCTCGACTTCGTCTTCGGTGGGAGGTTCTCGTAACTCAAAACGAGACTCCCATTGTTCTCCTAGGCGTTGAGCCCAGGGTTCCTCTTCGAAGGGTTCCGGCGGTTGGTCTTCGCCTTCATCTTTCTGAGGTTGCGCCGATGTCATGTTAGCTGACAGCACTTTCCTGAAGACTGATCCGATACTGGTATCGGAATCCCACGTCGATGCTTCTGACGAGTGGGAATGTTCTATGTCTTCTGCGTCTGAACTCTCTGGAGTTGATGGCGGCGTGACATAGCCTAACCCCCGTCGAGTCCGATTATAGTAATCCTGTGGCTTTCCATTGGGCATCGAAAGCCGGACAGGGAGATGCCGACCCTTGCCGTAGTTTAGGCCTTTATTGCTTTTCAGGTCGTAGCCCATCTTTTGGATGATGTGCTTAGCCGCATCTGTGTACCGATAGACTTGTACTCTGCCGGTATCAGGTTCGGGCTCGATTGACGGGAGGTTCTGACGACGCTCGATTTTGCCCGAGATGATGGTGCCTTCGTCTCGGCTTCGTGGAGGGACTATGAAGACTCCTTGAGACGGGACTATTTGATTGTGGTAGACGGTCGTTACTTGTGTTTGCAACGACCGTAGAGCGTTGTCTAATGTATACATGGCATTCCAGTGTGGAAGACAAGAATAATTGAAAGACACTCTATTATTGATAAAGTACGAGATTTTATCCCGTGGGTTTACATTGTCGAAGGAGGGTGCGTCTACATCAGCAGAGATATATTCGCCAAGCTCCTCGTCTGTAAGCACTGGGGCCGGATCAGGAGAGTCCTCCACCGCTCTGACTTTGGGGTCTGAGAGGGTTATGTGAGCCCTCTCCGGCATCTTGGATGACTGCGGCGGCTTGCCTTTAAGACGCACCTTGAGGGGTGCCTCGGTTGCGCCTTCGATGAGTGGCGCCTTCCCTTGTAATTTTACCACCAGGGGAGCCGCTGTTTGTGGTGGCTTCCCCTTGAGGTGTATCTTCAGGGGAGCTTCGCGAGCTGGCGCTTTTCCTGATAGCTTGATGCTCATTGGAGGCGCCTTCTGGGGTGGTCTCCCTTTCAGACGATTTTCAAGGGGGCGTCAGGAGTCGCTTCGGGCTCCAAGTCCGGCTCTGTTGCCGTCTCTGCTTCATCATCGGCGTCGTTGGCTTCCTCCTCGTCAAGTGGCTTGTACAAGTCGGAATCGGTGAAGTAGGCCCCAATCCCTTTGAAGGGATCGATATCTGCAAACTCCGTCCGGATGACGCCGTTGGTGGATACATATTTCATGCATTGGTGGAGCGTGGAGGGCACCACCATGTACTCATGTAACCATGGTCGTCCGAGTAAGATGTTGTAGTTGACCTCAGCATCCACCACATAACAAGTCACCTCAGTTTTGAGGCTGCCGATGTGACACTTCAGCCGGATCTTGCCCAGTGGCTCGCTCTTGCTGGCGTTGAAGCCGCTGATGGTCGTATTGGAGGGCGTTAGCCGGTACATTGGGATCCCCAGCTTTGATAGCAGCGCCTTTGGAATGATGCTTAGGGAAGACCCCGGATCGATCTGAATCCTGCTCACCTTTACCGAACCGATGTACCCTGTGTAATACAACGGTCGGTTATGTCGGTGATGCTTGAGCAGCATGTCTTGTTGGGTGAAGGTTATGTTTGGGATAACTTCATCCGCACAATGACAGTGTGCACAAGTAGTTGGTAGGTCTTCAGGTTGCTTGACCTGACTGAGAAAGGATTCGGCATCCTTCAGAGCTTCGCAGAGAGCTTCTCGGGAGTCCTTGGAGAGACGCAGGAGCTCGAACAAAGACAAGCGTGCAGGAGTACTGGCCAGTTGTGCCAGAATGTCAAAATTGTGGGGCTTGGCTACCCCCGAAGCATTTTCTTTCCGCATAGGTCTGTCGAAACGGGCCTCCACTTGCTTTTGTTTATTGGCTGCTGAGGGCTTGGATGGACCCTCCTCAGGGATGGTGCCAGGAGGCACCACTTCGACGGCAGCTTCACCGGGCTGGGAGTTCTGTTGTGCACGCGTCTGCACAGGAAGCGCCTCTTCCGTTGAAGAAGAGACCGTGCGACAAGACTTGATCTTTCTGCCTTTTGCTTTGGAGGTAGGGCGTACCTCCGGTTGAGTTACCTCGGAGACGAGGTCGGGGTGAACCCAGAGGACCTCTCCTCGAGATGTGGTAAGTCCACTCACATTGTCACAGGTGGGTGGCAAATTCACCACCTCCATTGTCGCCTTAGGGATGGGGACGACGCCATCTTGTGTGGTAGTCGGCGGCAAGGTGCCGAACTGAAGTGACACCACATTAGCTGACACCGTCTTCTCTTCGTAATCGACGGAGATTACATCCGCATTGATCATGCGCTGGATGTAATTTTTGAGGACGTAGCAGTCCTTAGTCGGGTGTCCGACAAACCGATGGTAGTGATAGTACCTTGGGTTGTCCACCTTCCCGACTTCATCGGGCCGCTTCGGGTCCGGAAGCTTGATCTTGTCACCCTGCTTCAGTATCTCAAAGAGTTGCAGGGTGTCGTCATCATTGAATGAATAAACCTCCTTGGGTCTTGGTGCCAGTGGAGGCTTTTGAGTAGGCGCAGATGCGCCCTTCGAGGCATTAACAGTCAATACCTGTTTCCCCTTTGTTTCTCGTCCGGAGTTGTTGGTTGCGGACTTTTTCCCCTTATCGTCAAAGGCGGGGAAGCTAACACCCAGAAGACGTGCATTGGCCGCCTTCTTCTCTGCAGCTTCAGCTTCAATGATTAGGGAGCTCCAGTCGGGAGGGGGAGTAGAGTTAAGCCAGAGCTTTACTGCAGGCAGCATGTTCATACTGCAAGCAGAGAGAAACGCATGTTCTGGCATGCCTGGAGGTAACCTGAAGCAGGCCTGACGGAAGCGTTCGATGAATGCCCGAACCGTTTCCTTGTCCTTCTGGCGTATCTCAATGAGAGACGCCATCGTCATGTCCTTTCCACCGTCGTAGAAGCGGTCGAGGAAGAGGCGTGTCAGGTCGTCGAAGGACGATATGGAATTATCGGGGAGGCTGCAGTACCAGTCATACGCCACCCCTTTCAGGGCCCCAACAAAGATGCTAGTGAGGAGTGCGTCCTCCTTCGGAAGATGTCCTGTCTGCGACTGGAAGTACGTCAGGTACCGTCGTGGAGAGTCCTTTCCGTCATACGGCGTGAGTGTTTGTGGTTTATACTTTGGGGGATAAACCACCTTGTTCCACTCAAGGGGATAAGGCTGGGGAATGCCCATCTTCTGGCGTTCCTCCTGCCTGCTCTTGGACTCGAAGCGCTCCCGCAGATCTTTGATCATTTCGACCACGTCCTCCGTGGAGCTAGGAGCCGGAGAAGGAGGTGCTACCTGGAGTGGAGCGTTTGAGGGCTCCGATGTCCGGGGTGCTTCTGTGTCTGAGGGTGTCCGCTGGAGGGGCACACTCGACTCTCCATTGGCTCCTGGGTCGGGACCATTTGAAGGTGTCCTGATCAAGGCCGACCGCATCTCAAACACTGCTTGAGTCAGTGCTTGCATTGAGGCAGAGAGGGTTTTGAGTCCTCCCTCTAGCGAGTCTATGCGCTGGACAATGTCCTGTGGCGGCGCATCAGCCTCAAGATCACCCCCGGTCATGTATACTGTCATGACACGGCCGGAAGTGGATGGATTAGTTGAGGCTTCGCTCTCAGCCTCGCTCTCATGTGGGGGAGTTACTTCTCCTGGTGTTTGGCCACCCCCAGCCACATTCTGGAGTTCGTCTTCGACAGGCGCATCTGCAAGGGCCTGACTGCCCTCAGCTCTGTCTTGAAGGGCCTCTTCGTTTTTAGCACTACCCCCGGCGGTGTCCTGGAGGACATCGTCATTTTGAGGGGCTTCAGGGAGGCCATCTTCGCCTTGATGAAGATCCGCCGCAGCTGTGCTTTGGACATCTTCGTCTTCGGAAGGAGGCTCGACAAGGGTCTGGCTACCCCCAGCTTCCTCCAAGGACTTCTTCCTCGACCGAGTGCCTTCGAACACTCCAGAGGTCGTGACAGCTGCCTTGGTTTTCCTCGGCTGGCTTTTGGATGAAGACGAGGAATTGGCAGTCGTCTTCCGGACAGATGAGGAATTGGAGATCACGTTGCATGACGCAATCTTTAGTTCCTCTTCTGCTGACACCTTCGTCCCAAGGCGATGTCGGAGGGGTGTCGATGATTGTAGCCGTTGGAAGACCGACTGCTTTGGCGGTACTACCGTCTTGCAACAGCAGTTGATGGTGACCACTGCACAAGTGCGCCCCGTGAGAGGCACATCGTGCTTGTTGGTCAACTCTCCTGACCGGCGCTTGTGAGTGATCACGTTGCGCAAGTCGTTGGAGGAGAGTGCTACCCTCACACCCCTCTCAGGCGCATGGCAGAGCCAAGCGCCGGGGTGGTCGGGTGAGTGCTGCGCCCCCTGATCTAATACCAAGCAGGCATCACGATCAGTAGTGGGGGAACCACAGCAATTGAAGTGACTTGAACGGACCTCAAACGTACAACCAGAGGAGACGCGGGAGTTCAAGACCACTGAGTTTGCCTCTCTCGGCTTGGTTGTGCACGCAGTGAATGCGCCCAAGTGAGATGAGGACTTTGAAGGTCGACTCGTTGTCGGTGCGGAAGCACTTGAGTCAACCTTGTACAGCTTGCCATCGGCAGCGCGCGTGATTGTAAGCGCGTGCCTCTGGCCGGCTGCTGGCATAGCACGTTTGTGGCGCGTGGCCCGTGCCGCCTTGGATTTCTTCGTACCAGCCCGCTGGGGCGCATAGTACTCGGCATCCAAATTCTCCTCGCCGTTACAGCGAGTGAGTCTGTCGAAGACAGAGGCTCGTTGTGGCGCATCAGAAGTAATGCGCGGGGCATTGGCTGCGCCCCTGCTCCGTCGACGTATCTTCCTCGCCTGAGAGGAAGATGGCTGGGGAACGTGGTCAGCCGCACGCTTCCCCGAGAGATGCGCTGCATCAGCGGGCGCACCTTGACTGCTGAGGACGTCAGCAGGAAGGGAAGGCTGGACGGGCGCATCCCCTTCAACGGTGGTGCCCGAGGAGTCGACTTTGTGCACCCAGACTGCGCGGGTCTTCTTCGGCTTCGACAGCCGCTTCGAAGGACTCGCACTTCCTTCAGAAATGAACTCCTCGTACGCCTGTTGATTGAGGCGCACTACCAGCATCTTGTGGGAGGAGCCCACCTTCACGTCGTCGACCTGTGACACGACTTTCTCGGTAGAGGAGAAAGAGGTCCCCAGCAGGGTCGCCAGCTTGTTTGCCATTAAAATTGTTTTGATTAAAATCTTAATACAAACAGAACAGTGATACAATATAGGACTTAGATGTAGTCCTAGGAGTACACTTTTGTTTAAGCTGGGTCCTTAGTGCCAATGGAGCGAGTGGTAATGCGTTGACTCCGTTGACCGGCTGACGGCGGTTATCGGTTCTCTGAAGGTGTTGATTGCTCTGGGTGCTGGAGCTTGCTGAGAGGAGGAAGACGTTGAGTGTCTAGAACTGCCTCTCTGGTGATTCTCTGTTGTGGATTCTCTGTGAGTCTTATGTTCTGAGTCTCTGTGTGTGTGTGAAGGAGATGATCCTTCTATTTATAGTTTTGCAGGCTGGCTGCTCATGCGCGCATGTAGGATGCGCCGGTGTGGGAACGCCACGTGGAGGTTGCTGATGGAGGCGCATGGATGCTGCGCCCTGATCAAGGGGGAGAACTCTTCATACTGCTGTTGTGAGCTGGCACGTAGCAGGAAGAAGATCTTTCCGTTGCTGAAATCTTGGATAAGTTGAGTCAAAAGACACGTGTCGTCGACTCATGGTTCGAAGATCTCGGATTTGGTGGAGAGGAGTGATCTGGTGGGCTGCGCCTTGGATTGGGCGCAGGAGGAGGCTGCGGCTCATAACCTTTAGGAGTTACAAACCATTTGGGGCGCATGGCTTTTGAGGCGCATGCAGGCGACTTTCCTTCTGTCTTTCGGGATCAGAGATCAGTCTGGGGCGCATGGCTTTTGAGGCGCATGCAAAGCTTCAACCGGAGTCTCTTCTTCTGTCTTTAGGGATCAGTGAAGGGTCTGAGGCGCATGGCTTTTGAGGCGCATGCTGGTTTGGACGCATGGCCGTAGAGGCGCATGCGGGTGTGGACGCACGGTCGTAGAGGCACATGCGGGTGGCCACGTGGCAGTAGCCGTCGGAAGTCATGATGATGCTGACGTTGCCGACGCTTCGTTTTCTGAATAAAGCTGTCAACTGTTCAGACTTTGGGAGGCGTGCTGCATACTCTGTCAGTTCAGCATTTAATGTTGGTGACGTTCGATGGACAGCTGAGTGGGCGCGTCGGTTGGCGTTCCACTCGGTATGGAGATGTGTGGGGGCGCACCCTCTATAATGCGCCGAGTACTGTAGGGCGCGTCTGTGTGATGCGCCTAATGCCGAAGGGCGCGTCCGTGTGATGCGCTGTCTGGCTGGCGCATCGGACATGTCTTTTAATGATGCGGCTGTCTCGCTCTTCGAGTGCTATAAATAGCCGTTTGGCTGAATTCGAGGCGTCCGGTTCATCCATTTAATGTAAATTCATTGCACGGAATTCGGAGGGCCATCCACTTGGCGCGTGGGTTTGATCTGCCCGGCCTATAAATAGTGGCATGGAGAGAAGATTTGCTTCTCATTCCCTCACGTACTTCCAATATGAACTTGAACATACGGGTGCTTTCTGCTGACGAAGTGCTCCCGAGGGTGAAGATGAGACGCTGCGTTGTCTTTGATGCACTTGAAGGTGACTGTTACATCCAAAAGACGGAGTCGAGGGCTTCTGAGGCAGGCGGAAGGTGCCTGTTGCATCCAAAGATAGGGATGCTCGAGCCTCGTCTCCGTTATTCCGGAAGAGCCGTAGATCGAAATGGCGGTGCAAGGCTCTTTCTTCCTGCAAAGTGGGGTTTTCCCACTTTGATCGTGTCGAAAGCTGCTCCTTTAGCCGTGGTTTCGATCACGGTCTTCCTTCGGCTTTGGAGGCTCTTTCGAAGCCTCCCCTGGCTACAGCATTTGCGGTGCTCTTCTCTTCCTTGGTTCCAGCCAGAGGGTTAAATGCTTTGTGTCGAAGCATTTATCGGGCGAGCCTGGTTGGAAGAGCGGCACATAACTGGGCTCTGCTCGGCCAGGTGAGCCTGGCTGGAAGAATTTGGCTGAAGGGATGCACATAACTGAGCTGCTGGAGAGATGATGGGGATGCGCCTGGATGGAAGCGCATGATATCTGCTGCGCCTTACTGGTGGCGCATAGTGATGCTGCGCCTATCTGGAGACGCATGGTGGCCGCTGCCCTTATCTGAAGGCGCATGATGGCCGCTGGCTGTAGTCTTAGGCTCTTTCCTTTGTAGAAATTCTCCTTTGTACAGCCTTTTCTAGACATGTAATAGACTTTTATATATAAATAAAAAGTCCTTCTTCAAATGTCTATAGTTATTGACTTTGCTGTGAAGTTCTTCGTCTGAGTTCTGGCGCATGTAGTTTCTGGCGCATGGGCTTTCTGGTTATGAAATTCCATGCTTCTACACATACGGCACAACTTAGCCAAAAGGCCGTGTGCATAGCTATCCCGTGTGGACTATATTCGAGTTCGCATGCTCACTTATTCTCGTTCGAGCGATAATCGATCTCACTCGCAACTCGTTTGCACCAGAAGGTCTAGGTGCGCGATACTCTGCACAACTTAGCCAAAAGGCTGCGTGCATAACCATCCTGTTCGAACTATACTTTGGTCTCGTGTACTTTTTTGCTGTCAGCGTAAGCTCATTCAAGCACGCACTGCGTTTGCTAACTCTTAGCATCGGTTCCTTCCAACTCAAGTCCGTCGTGGTGGCGCAAAGGCCTTCGCCTATCGATCCCGTCCAACCGAGTACTCGTACGAGCTTTTGAAAATATTTAGACTTATTGTATGGAACATCCCAAGGCACAACGAGAGAGAGCATACACTTCTTTTGTTTCCAACCGAGCTTTCAAAACTGAGAAAATCGAAATAAAGTCCAAGAACGTAAAGCCGTGCTTTGATACCAATCTGTCACGCCCCGCTCCCGTAGGAGCGATCGTCCTCGCTAAGGCGTGATGTCGTACGGGCCTAGGTTGCGCCCGTACAAGGCCAAGTCCAGAAACGGCCGATTTGAGCTAGGCCACAGAGTTGCACAGAGTGTCCCCATTTGCAGCGAAAAGTAAATGAACATAAGTAGAAGCGAATTCAAACTCTTTTATTAATATTCAAGAAGTTTACAAGCGGCGCTAGGCCGATATTACAAGTCGCTCGAGCTATCTCTCTCTAAAACATAAAAGGCGTGCCAAGTGGCTTACAAGATGGAATGATTCATGGCGATGTTCCGATACATTATGTCCTGTATAAGGTGCTTCAGCTTCTTACAACGTCCCAAGGCCCCGGAGTTGGCTCAGCGCCTTAACACGTTCGATGGAAGCTCCGCACCCGCCGGCGTCTCCTGCATCCTGCAAGCAGACTGTGGGGTTATCAGTACATTGTTATGCACTGGTGGGGAGGCTAGCTCGCCCACAATGCTATCATTACCAAACATGTTATATTTACTTTTGTGCACCGTCTATCATTCATTGTCTTTCTAATCTTGCCTTAGGATCATTTTCAAGACATATCTCATAGCCTATCTCGTGTTGCCGAATACAAGTGTCGCATGGAAATACATGCATGACTTACCCATACTTACCGTCCGGCCTTCCCTGTCCAAAGTAAACCAAGTTAGTCAACAATTCATAAGGAATAACTTAACGTGTCTCATGTAAACTTTCAATATCAAGAGCGTGTTCCTGCCTCGGGTCCTAGCGCATCGTAGGCACGTTCTCTAACTCATTTGCATGAAGCACTCTTTGTTATTTGGTGTGATACATTTCAAGCCGTTCAGTAGGCGCTTGTTCATTTAACTTAGACTACTTTGATTTCAATGCAAGGACTTGCACGTGGATAGCCACCAGCAAAGTCCACTTAATCTATATGCACCGGTCGCTAGCATGACAAACCATTTTAGACATTTTCCCTTGGTATTTCTCAACTTAGCTAGGGTGATGGCTGGTACACCCCGTTAAGTCTCTTGAAATACCCTGCACTTACGTCTCTCGGTGCCCAAGCCCGCACCCAGGCAGCCCGTAAGCCCCGTTTTGATTCCGCCTAGGCCGGCTACGGTATACTCCACACAACGCCCGTGCCGCAGAATCCTTCTACTATACGGCCACGGTATTCCCCCCATCGCCCGTGCCGTTTGTCCACGACCATTTCGTATTATCTTGTCATTTAAACTTAGCGGCTATCTCCGAGCCGTAGGCTAACCCTTAGCCATAATGCGTTATCGACCAGGTTGGCGTCCGTGCAGCGCGGGTAGCGAGCCCCGTTGCACGTGCCCGTCACACCTGTCGCTAATCATTCTTTTCTTTCTTATCTTTCATGTATTCTTTCTTTTCTTTCTTTCTTTCACTTGTTCGTTCGTTCATCGATTCATTCACGTATTCATTCATTCATTCATTCGTTGATTCATTCATTCACGCATTACGCAACTCCCAGTGCGGGAGTCGCCTTGGCGACCCATCGGTCCTATAGTCTTTCAATGTTGCTATACTCTACTCGGAACGACTATGTTGATATTCTTTCCGTTTCATTGTTGTAAACCGTTTATTGTTTTATTGTTTGAACGCATAAGGGACTTGAACGTAAGCTTGTGCCTTAGCACGTGCGTGGAGCGCAGTACGAGAGTTCACATTTTCTAAGTTCCTTTCCATATTCTATACAAGCATACAAGATGGGATTATTCCCTTAGCTAGGTGCGTTGAGTCATTTATTAGCATGAACGGTGTTATCGCCTAGCCATTCTCGTGATAGTATCCGTATTGTTATGTGTCTAGGCTAAGCAAAGACGGGTTCATCGGAGCCACCCACCTTAGCGATGTTCGCATCGGCTGAGCGATACTCCGAGCGCGCCTTTGAAAGTCTAAGTTTGGATTCATCTTGACGGGCCAAATGTAAGCCTTGCATCGATTCTTCATCAGGTCGATGCCAACTCTTTGGGTCGACGGCTCGTTTGAGTCGTTGTACTTGCCGTTTGAATCGGCGTTCCGCTAGGGCGGAGCGGGTCATTGCATATGGAACGCCTTACTATTGTATATTTGATGCTCTAACATCTTATAACTGCTATTACTTGCTTGAGATTGAGACAATAGGCTTGTTCATGACCATAAGAGACTGATGGCTTGTAGTTAAACCCTCATGTATCTAGATAGCCGTGACCGTATAGCGAGGTGGATTCCATTTCAATATACGTAGCTGGCTATGTATGCCCCCGCTCTCCAGTATTCTGGTTCTGGGGTGTTACAGATATTTCTAATTTGGCCCCTCATCAAATTAGATTTATCTCCGATATCTACGCATTAATTCCATGACAATTATACCCTTAAGCCAATTTTCAAATAGACCACTTTAATTTGGCTTAATTATTTAGATAGCCCAACACAATTAATTTTACATGTGCGGCCCCATATTATTGAATAATCCAATAATCTCCCACTGGACCACATATGTAACCTTATAATTGTGTTAACCTTAGTGAGCTCATAATTTGCTATCTTAATCCTTAGGGTATATCCGGACAATCTCGTCCATTAACCATATCAACATAGGATCAAAGCGGCCTTCGTCACATATAGCGTAACTAAACCATCAATGGTCACATATACCAATATAGCTAAACGACATAGACCAATCATGGATACGTAGCATAGAAATTATACGCAATGTGATCAATATATGTCTATTTCCAACTGGTCCTCCTTAACTTTAGTGAGATCATTACTTAACATAATAAAAACAGAATAAACTGAATTTTCCATATATCTGATCAGATAAATATTCAAAATACTTTAATACATAAATGTGTCCAAAGCCAAATAGCACCCAAATACATAAAATAAAAACTACTACTGTATTGCCATATTCTTAATTAAGATAACACCCATATGAGCAGTATGCTCATGAAAGACCCTGGGTGATAATGCTTTTGTGAGCGGATCCGCTAACATGGAGTTTGTCCTAATATGCTATATGGATAGTTTTGCCATTCTGAATTCTTTCCTTCACAACTAAAATTTTTATGTCAACATCCTTTGACTTATACAAGTTCTTGTTCTTATTAGAATACAGTACTGCTGATTTATTGTCACACCATAATTTATGTGGTCTTTCAACACCGTACTATAGGCACAGCCTTGTGACAAAATTTTGCAACCATATTTCATGAATAGATGCCCCACAGCATGTTATAAACCTTACTGCCATGGTAGAAAAATTATGAGTGCATGTTTGACACTCATCCAAAATATATCTCCATTAGTCAGTATAACCTGATGTGGATCTCCTGCTGTGTTGGCATCCAACAAAATCGGAGTCGAAATACCTTATGATCTCCAGAATTATTCGATCTCCTACAAAGAGCATATAATTGCTTGTTCTCTATTAATTACTTAAGTAGTTTGGCAGCTACCCAATAATCCATCCATATTTGCTTAAATATCTGTCTAACATCCTAATATGTACGCAATATCCTGACGCATACATACTTGAGCATACATTAGACTCCCTACAACTGATCATGAAGGAAAAATCTATTGTATTTTCTTAATTTTAAGGCTAACCTTAGGACACTTGATTGAGACTGAATTTGTCTCCTTTAACGAGAGGTGTCACCTGGTTTGCATTGAATACTTTAATCAATATACAAAACCAGAAAATTATTCCTATTCCCACTGAACTTGTGATATACACAATCTTCAACAGTGTTCATCTCAAAACCAAACGAGATAATCACTTGAAGTACCTTTGACGAGAAGCTTGCTTGAGTTCACAAATAGATTTTGTGAATTTGTAAACCATATTCTTTGGGTCTTTCGACACAGTTTTCTGGATGCACCATATAAATTATTTCATCAATGTTACCATTGAGGAATGTCGTTTTGACATCCATTTAATGTAATTCAAGATCAAAATGTGCAACATATGCTATGATTGTTTTAAAGGAGTTTTTCAAAGATACCGAAGTGAAAAACTCTTTAAAATCAATCCCAAAATTTTGAGTAAAGTCACTAGCTACAAGACGTACTTTATGCCTCTCCACATGACCCTTCGAATCCTTCTTGGTTCTAAATGTCCATTTGCAACCAATGGACTTCATACCTTTTGGTAATGGACTTATACTCCTTATTTATTGTATCAATCCACTTTGAGAACTGGAACTTTCCATGGTCTGACGGAAGTTGATTAGATCATCTTCCAGTATCCACAGTCTTCCTCACGTTCCTAGAGAAATATGACAATATTATCCGAAATTATATTTCTCCTTTCTCTGGTGGACCATCTTAATATTACCGGTTCTTGAGGTTGTTGAGTTTGTTCCTTAGGAATAATTACCTTATCTTGAATGGGGTGCCGCTACGTTGTCGTTGTTAAGGTATCTCAACAACGACTTATAGAGGTAATTCGACATTGTCTTATTGAGGCTCCGAATTCACTTCTTGATCATGACAGGTATAGAATCTTGTATATCGTCAAAAGTAAAAGTAGGAATCGTAATTGATTTCTTCTCAAAGACAATGATTCTAACTTTATTTCTTCCCCAAACTCAACATCCTCAAAAAATATGAAACCCGCAAATTTCGGATTTATTGAATTATTGGATTTCGGCCGCTGGCATAGTCTTAGATTAGTCTTGTTATTATTATTATTATTGTTATTATTATTATTATTATAATTATTATTATTAGTAGTATTATTATTACTATTATTATTAATATTATTATATTTAGTCGGATCAGGAAATAATTATTTCATAAATAAATTAATTGGATTTTTGCTTGTGGCCCAGTTCCGATTCCGTGTCCGGGGTCCGACCCCGAGATTCGAATCCAATCCCTGTCTTGAATCCAAGTTTCTTTATTAAGTCACTTTTTGGACTTTTGAAAATAACAATTAGCTTCTAACTAATACTTAGTCAAAGAGAATAAAAAAAATATGAAACCAACCCTTTTCTAATACCCCCCAGCTGCACCCACGTTCCCCTCTCCCCTGAAATCACTCACGCACACACACCAGCACTCTTCTTCCTCCTACAACTTCTCCTCTCCACTCTCCTCCCTCATTCCTCACACACACTCACTTTTATAAACCTCCTCACCAATTTCCTCCTTCAGAGAACTTTCCCCTTCCCTTCTCCTTCCTCTTCCCATAATCCACTCCCCTTCCAGAACCCCCTCCCTTCCGTCCCGACGCCGTCGACCCCCTGCGTCGCGTCTCCCGACGGCCCCGACCCGTTCGGCCCTTCCGGCGCGTCCTGTAACTCCTCTCCCCAATATTTTCAAATTTTACTTATTTGTTGTGTTGTATTTTCTTTTCGTTAGAACGTATCTTGGAATAAATTATCTTTAAAAATATATATATATATTATATGTTATTTCAAAACCAGTTAACAATTTATGGTTTGAAAGAATTTAGTTGGTTTTAAAAATTATTATTTTTTACTCATTAAATTGCTTTACAAAATATTTGGACTTAATTGTTGAATTGTGTTGATTGGATATCATTTTGAATTTCGAACATATCTTTTATTTAAAATAATTCTTTTAATAATAATAAATAACTTGAACCAAGTAAGGATTTGTCTATTTACTTTAAAATAGATTTATAAAGATATACATTAAATTATGTTGATGAATCATAAATACTATTTCGAATTATTATACTAAATCAGTAATTGTTTGGAATTGAATTATATGTTTTAGATCGCTTGATAAAATTTTAAAGTAATGCTTTGAATTATATTTTATTCTATTTTTAGTTGAAGTAATTATACTTTAAAATAATCAATTTGATTTAAATCTATGCCTCATCCATTAGAGTTCAGATTATCTAATAAGTTCTAAGGTTGATTTAAAGTAATATTTTTATTGTAGTTGATTAGAATTTGATTCATGCAGCTTTGAAAGTATCTGATCTGTTATGGATTAAACATTTTCTACAATTGATATCTTATCTTATACTAGCATATGTGCACGTGCTTTGCACGTATTTTAATATTTCTTAATTAGTTTAGGAAGACTCTTTAGGAAGACCAAAGGGTAGTCTTCCTAATTACTAAGTTGTCCTTATTAAAATTAATGAACTATTTTTAATTAGTATAAGTATGTAAGGGTATTTTCGGAATTTAAAAGTTTCACCATCTAAGTTTTCCTATTATATAGTAGAATAGATTTAAGTAATTTTTAGGATAAAACCGATTCCTTTCGTACCATAATATGGATAATTGGATATAATTCTCCTGAGCCAAATTCTTATCCCATATATCTATCTCAACCGACCCTTTCCACCCGTACCTATACATATAGAGGGAGAGGCATATATCAATATCATATTCAATCCCAACCATCGACCAAATATTGTCGAGTCCGTCAGCCATTACCCCGGCCAACCCTACCTTGCCCGATGACCACCACAGTGAGCAACCACCCCTGCTAACTCCCGTTCTCCATCACCATCATCATCGCCATCAACACAACAAGCCACCACCATCATCGTGTCCAACCTCGGGTCCGACCCCGGGCATCCGTGTCCGTGTCTGCAATCATCTGCTTCATCCAGTTCCTTACAAATACCTCTGTGTCTGACACCCCAGACACAGGACACCAGAATCAACAAAATAAATACCTAGCCCGACGACTCAGCCAGAGCACCGTACGCCAAACCCGGAGTAGTGCAGCGCCCTTCGCCGCGCTCACACCCCCGACACCGTAACTCCCTTTCCCGCAACGAACCCGCTGTCGGCGTCCCCCACACACCTGCGCCCTAGCCGCCCGTACCGAGCCGGCGTCTCCCCACTCCGGAGCCGTGCCGTCCTTCGTCGTGTCCACGACCACGGGGTCTCCTCCCCGTAGCTGCAGATCCGGACCTCCGCCGAGCTCCTCAGGCAGGTCCGGCCAAGATCTTCGTCGACCGCCGCATTTCCGAGCTTCCTCCGCCCAGCGTCGGGAGAGAGCCGCCAAGGACCTCCACCGCTCAGATCGGCCGGCGACCCCGATGAGCTACCGCTGTGCGCCCAGCCCCGTGAGCGGCCGCGCCTCCCAACTGCAGGCACGCCTCCAGCGCCGGTCGGCGCCACGCGAGCACTGCCACGCGCCGATCTCGAGCGTCCAGCACCTCCGGGAGCGCCGCCTCCGACTGGCGAGCGCATCGTGCTTCGCCGCAACGCCGCCAAGCCAAGGCTTACAAAGTAAGCCTACTTCTCTTTTTCCCCTTTCCTTCCTTACTGTTAGCCTTCTTTTGATTGGTTCATCTCATCATTCTCCGGAAGGGAGAGGAAATGGAAAGCCAAGACTAGGCTTTAGTCTTGGGCCAGGTCCCCAAGACGGGAGACAATGGACCAGGCCATTAGTAATTTCTTGTATATTTTTGGATTTGGAATTAGTTAATAGGTTATTAGTAATATCGGTTAATGGTTATATATATATTTTCTAAAGATTATAGTAAAATTATTATTTTGTTGTTAATACTAATATTGCTACCATGGGTTTTATTATTAATATTTACTATTATTGCTAGTGCTATTGTATATAAATGGATTTCTAATCATTAGGCCTGTGCTCTGAGTAGTAATCAGGAACTAATTAGTTAATTAATTAACTGAGTTTTAACTAATCGTTAAATTAATGGATTAATATCTTGATTAAGTAGTATACTGCTAATTAGAGATTAGTAGTTTATCGTTATAAATACTGACAAAATAGTTAGGTATTTTAGGTTTAGTTTTGTTATTTTATACATTTAAGTATTAATTATACGTACATTGTATTACTAAAATAATTATATTGTTTTTCTAAAAAGATATTGTAACTAATTATATTTTGGGCTCCTTAGTTAGGGCCGGGCAATTATTGGGCCGGGGCCAACTCAGCTGTTTTAAATTATTAATAACTTTTGTGATAAGATGTTATAGACAAATATTCATTTGGACTCCAGTATTTGGCCATACTGGCTAGTATGGGTATTGACATTAGTTATTAAGTATATTTACTTTAAATAATTTTAGATATTAAATAATTTTCTAAAATTATCTTGTAACCAAAAGGATATTATTTATGGTATTTTTAGCTTTTGATTAAAAAAAGGGAGATTTCTTAGATTGTAAATATTTTTCTGAACAATATTTTGACTAGTAAAAGTATGAGTTCTAAGTATCCACTATATCTTCTAAATACTTAATCGTTCTCTAAATACGTTTTCCAAATACTAATTCTAAATGATTTATTTTCTAAATAAATATGTATATTTATGGAAATAATTCTTAACACATTTCTTTTAATTAGAATAGTAGATCATTGACCGTGACTAGTCATATATTCATGTTTCTTGTGTTTCTGATTAACTCGCATCGACCCTAGGCTAATCGGAGTAGTCTGAACTCAATGGAATTGTCGGTTTCACCAGCAAAGGACCACAGGCAAGTGCACTTTCTGATTGCTTTCCGATTCATAGTAGTCTTTTCATTTCATGTCTATACATATATCTTGCTGCTTGTTGACACGCTCGTCACACGGAGTAGTCGGGAGGGGAAATATCTTAGTAGACATGTGAACTACCCAGAATTATCCCATGAGTCTATTCTTGAATAATAGCCGCTGCGCACGACACGTGCAGTGTGCTGGATTTACCCCCTAGCCGTTCACATGTCGAAAAGGATATTTCATACCACCTAGATAGATGTCTTTTATTAGTTTTTCCTTGTTTACTTCTCTATCGTGCTATGTCATCAGTTATCTTCCAGTTTTTATCTCTCATATGTTATTTTCATGTCTTGTTAATTCTATGGTGTTTTCGTATTGTCGTCGGTTTGTGTACTCGTTCCATTCCTGACTGGAAACCAATATTTTTCAGGTTTAGCCACGATCACTCTTAGCACTGGGAAGACTTGGGTATGCTGAGGTCAACCTAGAAATAGATGGCAGTTGTAACAATTTCTTTTATTGTAAAATCTTGTAATTTCTTTAAATATAAATGTTGTAACTGTTGTAATAAACTTAGAAATGTGAATGAGCAGCAAATATCAAATGTTGTGATTTTGAACATTTATTTCTTGCGGGCTTGACAGCGTTCTACCGCCGACTCTGCGGCGTAGGCTGGTTTGGACACGTCTCGTATCCGAAAAGCGGGTGCGGGTCGTGACAAGTTTTTGTGGTGGTCCATGCAGGTCCGTCTTCGCAATAATTATGCAAACTTGTGGTAGTACCAATATTAGTCGTACTACTGCAAGTCTGCGACTAGGAAATGTTCATTCACAACTAGGAGTAAAATAATTTTAAGAGAATGGTTAGGATTAGGAGTCCCTAATTTAATTTGACAATTGGGTAGTTAAGATTGCTACATAGGTCTCACTAGATGACTTTCATAGAAGGATACATTATCGCATTATGATTTGACGGTATTCCTAAGGAGGGTAGATTCGTAACCCTCTTTCCAATTTTTTTGCTTATTTGAATTAAATATGATTTTTTTAGAATTTTAGAAATATTTATTTTAATTAATTATTATTATTATAGAATGCCTTAGTCTTGGTTAAATTTTGGAGTGTAAAATGACTAGAAACTATGGCACGAATAGTGCAATGATATGCTTTAACTAGTATAATAGCCATGGTAGGAAAAGGCTGAGCCATAAGTGTGTCCCCAACTAGAAAAATCAGGCCAAGTTGTGACTTGAACCAAAATATGTTTATTTATTTAATTATTTATCTATTTATTTTTAGGATTATTGGCTTTTAGAAATTTCGATCGTTCCAAACTAGCCCGAACCCAACCCAAGCCACGGTAGTCATTGTAGTGCGACCAACGACGCCCATGTAGATATATGGATGTGTATACATATTAGTAGTCCATTTTTGGTCTTGTGGATAATTTCTATAAATTGTATATTTAATATAATAGAGGTGTTGTCGCTATTTAAATTTGTATTTTACTTATAGGATAACCTTTCCTTAAAATGATATTTCGGGATTTATTTAGAATATACTTATGCATAAATATATATTCATAATAAGTAGACATAGTGTTTTATACATGATTCTTGAATATTAGAGAAATAGAGATTATAGTTTATATTTCTTTTCCTTCGGTCCTTTCCTTCCTGATCTTGATCATTTGTACAACCTTATCTTATGTCTCCTCTAAACATCGCCATATCATGATTTTGTATCACTTATATTTTCTTGGACCCAAGGGATTTATCTTTTAAATAATTTCTCACTCAATTGTCTATACTTTAATCTTAAGTTTAGTTTTTGGATTCAAGAGTTATTCTTACTAACTAATTATTTTCTTCTCAATACTTGATATATATACTTGAAGGACATATACTTACACTCTCTTGGTTTTAAGTGTTGGTTTTATTGGTTTCCGTATCCCCTTAGGCGACGACCGTATCAGTCGGATGAGCCTCGGCGAAACGCAAACGCTATGGGACACTCCTGTACGTTGAGGCGTTAGCCAGCAACATGAGATTGCATGACCAAGTCTGAGACGCCCCATTTTCTATAAATTATATTTAATTATATTTTATTTTAGAACTGGTTATTGGCCTTTAGTATTTTGGGTGCAGGGCCTCGGCCTTATGTTTGGACCGCTTCACGGCACTCAGAGCTCGCCTCAACTATTTAATTTAATTTATTTTGTTGTAAGGGCATAAGCCCAGTTTTCCTTCATTTTTTGTGGCCATGTAATTGTGTAGTGTAGATTTTCTATTTTCTTTTCTGGGTTTGTTGTTGGCGTAGCTAGGCGCATAATTATAATTGGGTATTAATTATTTTGTATAAAATTAATAAGGATTTATCACATTTAATTAAAGTGAATAAATTACTAGTAATTAACAAGTTCATGTTTTTATCATTTAAAGAAAACTTAGTTTTATATATATTATTAAAATATAAAGTTTTGCCAATTAATCTGTAATTGCTATTTTCCCCAATAAATCAGTAATCGGTTTATCCTGTTAATTGATAACAAATATAGTTTACGACGTTAGACGGATTTCGGTAGATTAATTTAATAACTTAAAACCTAACTAGGGTCTGTTTCTAGAAATTGCAACTAGCACACCTAGATATGGCTCATTTATGGTTCTAAGTCAGGATTCTCAAACTGTAGGATATCAAGGACGTACTTGACTTCCTTCCCGGTACCGACATCCCGATCCAGTCATACAAACAGAGGCAAGTTACGGTTATGTTTTATTGTATTTTAATTAGTAATTGTCATGTTGCATGCTTAAACCACATTGCTACACGGAACTCTCTCCTTGAGTTCGATTATTGATTGTGGGGATATTGGGGGAGTAGTGTAGCGTTTATGACCAATACCCTCATATTGCATTATTGCGGGAGCATATCCCTCTTACACACGAGATTAAGCCGTATCGCATCGCTAGGATGCTATTGTATAACCCAAGCCGGTCATAGACGTTACCTATTCAAATCACATTGTTTCAAATACTGAATTGCTGAAATTTTTTGGAAAATATTGTTCAAAATATTTTAACTGTTTAAAATTGCATCTTTTCATTATTATTTAGAATGTCGGATATGTACTCGTAGTTGCTCCTTTCCTGACTGGATCCCCCCATAGGTGATGTTGATGATGCTGAGCTATTGTACAATAACTACTATGATCCGGTGTTATATCATGTGGTATTGCCAGAGTCCCCTTGGAGGACGCAGAACCAGAGACCGATGAGCCGGCCGTTTAGCTAGTCGTTTTTCCAGCTATCTAGTTTTATTATGTTGGAGTTTGTAGATTTTGAATTCAGTATTTATTTCATTACTTTCATTTCCAGTTATACTTCTCTTTGTTGAATATTAAAAATTTTAAAATTTTTGTATATTCGTGTTGTGACAAATGTATAGTTGTTGTTGAAGATACTTGCAACTAGAAACAGCTTACTGCCGCCGGCTCACAACGGTGCAGGCTGGGCATGATCCGATTCGACCCAACAATTTGGGATCGGGTCATGACAAAAAATATTATACTTCTCGTCTAAAAAAAATTCTTAGTGTGGGATTGTATAATTATCAACCCCTTGATCTGTAGCATAACCAATAAAGTAGCTGCTTATAATTTAACTTTGGTCTGTCTTCCCATTACACATTCAATACAAACATTAAAGTCTATAAAGTCAATGGAATCCAAATCTCATCAGACACAAATCGTTCAACTCTATTTCTAGAGAAGTGACCTAATGCTTATGTCATAATGAGGCTATATATATATATATATATATATATATATATATATATATATATATATATATATATATATATTGTTAATTTTGCGTTTAGTACCACATGACTTCACTTGCAAGGTTTCATTTAAGCTGCAATAGTATCAAGTGAATATAGGTTATCATAAACCTTAAAGGAACCGCTATCAATAATATTTGAATTTAAAGATAAACTAAACTAATTGTTTCCAAATGAACAATGATAACCGGATTTGTCCATTAAAGAAACAGAAACTGAATTTCGCCTAAAGATAGTTATAAAAAAAAAGTCTACCAAATCCAAATAATAATCGGTTCCTAATAATAACCTAAATGCCTTATTGCTTCCACTTCTACCGAATTGTCGTCACCCACATAGATGTATCTTTCACCGTCAATTGACTTTCGGTAGCTCAAGTAACCTTGTCTAGAATACTAATATGGGTAGTCGTACCAGAATCTAACCACCATGTGTTTTTTGGTACTAAAGCTAAATTAACCTTAGAATAGACCAAATTTAGAAATATACTTTTCTTTATACACCATGCGTGGTACTTTGTACATTTCTTCCTTATGTGTCCTGCCTTATCACAAAAGAACAACACTTAGTTTTATATTGTTGTTTCTTTTGAGCCGGACCTTTAGCAGCTATTGTATTCATTTTATTTTTGCCTTTAAAGCTTATCCCATTAAACATGAAAATTAATTCTTATTGGCAGATATTTTAACAAAATTAATTGTAAAGAGAACAAAGCAACAAAACGGACATGCTCTATTTAATAACCAAATAATAAAATATAGTCAAACAAATTCAAATAATGGTGAACCCCAACTCAAGATACCTAGTACATCATTAATATCAAGTCTTTGGACAGTGATATTAACTGCAAGTGGTACTCTTGGTGTAATGATCAAATGTTGACAATAAGTCATGTCAAATAATAAGCCTATCTTTGGATTGGGTTATTGTAACACCCAATTTTCTAAAATGAGGGTAATTTTGAACTTTTATAATTTTGATTAATCGATAATAAGATTTAACTCATGTTGTAATTTTTGATAATTTTTTTAATCAATTTAAAACTATTTAAAATGTTGAATTGTGATTTTGATGGTTAACTAGTTAATCCCTAGTTTTGTTAAGCTTAGAGACTAACCATGGGGACCTAACCATGTGATTAGAATTACTATTTACAACTTTTTAGGCTAAGGGTATTTTGGTCATTTTGTGACTTTTAAATTATTTAGGATTTTGATTAATTGGTGAATTTTAGATTATTTTAATAATAATTAAATTGATGTATTATGATTTTGGTTATTTTTCATATTTTAATTTTTAGAAAAATTTTATATTTTTAATATTGTTTTTATTGTATTTGTTTAGTCGGGTTTGAGTTTCGTCTCGTTTCGACTTATATTATGACCCGGGTAGCTTGAACTCTAGATGTGACCCAATATTAAGTTAACCATGGCTCACAAGACCCAACATTAAGTTAGTTAATTAAATTAATTTTTATCATGTTAGAATGGTTAAGTTAGAGACTCAAAACTAGATCATTTTGACCCCAAATTTGAACCTAGTCTAGACTTAACCATATGAGACTAGAGAGGGGCAATTAGGACATTTCCTATTAGCCCTAATGGACTCTTTATGGCAGCCACCTTTAGGAGAGAATGATTCTTTTTATTCATTACAATCTTGCCTCTTTTATTTTTCTTTTGTTCTTCCCCAATTTTAGAGAGCCTTTCCATTGATTTGATCTCCAAATCAAATCATTCCTTCACCAAACCTTCCCTCAATCATTCCCATTCTCCAAGGGAAGGGTGCTACCAAGGATTGGAATAGGAGTGCAAGGAGGAGTGTCCACTTTGAGGGATCTTCGTATCGGAGCCGTGTCCTAAAGGATTTCATTGTGATTCCACTCCCAATAGGTAAAACCTATCCTCTAAATTGATTTTCTTTGCATATAAATTAGTTTTGAATCCGTAGGATCCATCCTCATGCATGTGTCCCATTTAGATTCAAATTTGAGGCCATTTGGAGCTCTCTTAAGGATTTTAGATATGTGTCTTGTGTCCTACTTGATATATCCCAAATTAGGACACCCCATGTGTATGTATGTATGATAATAGTTTAAATAGATATTTAAATTCAGTTTTAGAATGGTTAGAGAGTGGATTGATCTTAGTTAGGATGGTTAGAA
This sequence comes from Iris pallida, assembly GCA_029216955.1. NCBI lineage: Eukaryota > Viridiplantae > Streptophyta > Magnoliopsida > Asparagales > Iridaceae > Iris > Iris pallida. The sequence continues at coordinate 866,290 of JANAVB010004999.1, read as the reverse complement.
TGAGTTTCATTTGGATACCTATGTTTGTATCCAAGTATCTTGGCCTATATGTGTTCTTTTGTCAAATTCGTCATAATTTTTATCCACGTTTTTATTAACCAAAGTAACTTAGAAATGTCATAACTTTTAGCTTAGAACTCCGATTTATCTCCCATTTTTTTTAAAAGAACCGTATCGAAGTTAGATTTCCAAATATATATTTTAATAAGCCAAATTCTTTCTGTAACTTTCTGTAGAATTATTTGAGTGTCAGATGTACGAAAGACAAACGTGTTTCGGTATTTTCGCGATTTCGGGAGCTTTCGGACACGAAAATACGATCTGTTTGAAGTTTCAGAAAGCTAACACGAAAGGCTACAACATACTTTAATCCTAGAATTTAGTAGAGGCCCAATTGGTACAGTATTGGTTTTAAGTAGAAGATTAAATATACGATATATGCATTTTGTGTAACCTATGAGCCTATGTAGTATGGATATTAAATAAATATAGAGTATTTAATACATGATATGTTAGATGAATGAAATGATATATATATGATATATATTCTCTTTACATTAATGTATATATATGGTTGAATACAAGCATGTAGGAATGCAATTAATATAATGTATGTAAGCAATGCATAAATGCATGAATGAAAGAATGATATACAATGTATGCATGAAAGTATATAATGAATGCTAGATATGAATGCAAGGTATATATGTAATGATAGATATGAATGCATAATGTATAAATATTGTAATGCAATATATAATGATAGCATGTATGGTAATATAGAATATATGATGCAAGCATGTATATGTCCACTGTTTTCCCTTTTCCTTACATTTTCCTTCCCTTCTCTTTCCATTTCAGTTTTTCCCCCTTTTTTTTTCTCTTCTATTTTTACATGTTATATACAATGTATATAATGTATAGATGCATGTAAGTATGTAATATGCATGAATGAATGTCATATATGAATGAATGAATCAATCAAAGGTATAAGTAAAATATAATGCATTTTAATGAATGTTAACATATATAATGTATAAAAGTATGTATGTAAATGTGCATGAATGTATATATCTATGTAACTATGTAAATATGCATGATGTAACATATGCCTATATAAATAAATATGTATATAATGTGGATATGCATGTATGTATGAAGGTATGTATTTATATATATTATCTATTTTATATTATACATTGTTGTGGTTCACATTGTCTTGTGATTGTGTGAGTGCTAGCCTAGGCTTGGTTAGGCCTAGTGAGACTTGTTAGACTTATTGGGCTAGGACTTAACCTAGTTGACCTAATTTGACTAGTGTGGTTGACTAGAGTTGACCAAGTGTTGACTTTAGTCTAGTTTAACCTAGACAGCATGCAGATGCATTGTACATTTTATTTATCATCTCTCGTATACATTTTAACCTGTGTTGCTCTAAATAGGACTCTGTGGCTTCAGTTTGGACCTCTATACCTATCAGCTGTTCAGGTTATCAGGCGAGTACATTCTCTGATAGTTCTCTCATTTAATTGTTAATTACTGTACTTCAGTTATAGTTAGTTTTATGTGATTCTCTGTTACAACACGTATGAATATTTCTGGATTCATGTATGCGACTGTGAAACCCAGAATTTATAGTATAAATTTTAGTTTAATAATACTAATAATAATATTATTATTATTATTATTATTATTATTAACATTATTATTATTATTATTATATAATATTATATTGTGTGTTCAAAATTAATTTCAAATTAATAATTTGGTTTTTGGTTGCTGACCTGACCCGAGCCTGGACCGGCTTCCCGAAACCTAGATCCGACCTGAACCCATTCTCTTTATTTAAAAAAATCCTGATTACTTTTTATATAAAAAAAGAGAAATAAAACCGGGTCTTCCCCTTAGCCCACGACCAGGCTTAGCCCCTTTTCTTCTCCTCCTTTCACTCTCCTCCTTACTCCTCTCAACTATTCTTTAACCACCCCCTCCTTATAACATACCCCACCAACACTTTCCCACTGCCAGCACTTAAACCACCACCACCCCTATTCATTTTCTTCATTTCCCTTTCCCACTCCTTAAAACTCTCTCTCTCTTTCTCACGAGAGCTTCTCCAGAACCCTCTCCCGCTCACTCCAGTAGGCTCGGCCACCAACGCCCGTGCCCTAGGTCTCCGGCGACCCCAACCCGTGACCGCCCGCGTCACCCGACTCCCGTGCCCACAGCGCGGCTCCGCCCGCGGCTCCCCAGTCGACCGTCCAACTCCGGCCGACCCCCGACCGCCCTTCCGCCGGCGCCCAGGACCCGCGCGGCCGCCTACGCCGGCCGGATCTCGACCCCCACTCCGCCGGGCTCTTCGCAGCACCCATACGGCCCTCTCGGCCCGTGCCCGACCCGATCCCCTCCGATCTCCACGCGCACGGCCCGTCCAGTTGCTGTCCAGGATTCCCTGTCTCCGGCGAGCTGCTGTGCACGACCCATTGTCCGATCCCGAGCTTCGGTTACGTTTACGCAGCCGAACTCCGACGAGGCGTGTCCCGAGTCCGAGGCAACCCTTCGGATTCCGTCGATTTGGGTAATTTCTGGTTAATCACAGTAGTGCGTCCCTTCCGTAATTGTCTATGATGATTTTTGGTCCCCGATTCCTTTCCGAAAATTCGGATTCGGTTTACGTTATGGTTACGGAATTTTCGAAACTATTTTCTATGTTTGGTTCTGTGGGTTTACGTTTTTTATTTCGAAATTTCCGAATATTTTGGGTTAAGTCCTGTGTATTTTGTTCTCGGAATTTTCGAGATTAGCCTTAGAAGGTTCTGAGATTATAGGTGTGTATTTAGTTTTGGATTTTTCCGAATATGAATACTCTGGTTCATTGATTCTGATCCTATTTCGGGTTTTTCGAATATTTTCGGAAATGTTTCTGTGAATATATTTTTTTTATATAAAAATGGTTATGGAATTTAATTTATGGGTTTCCCTGGTTTGGGATTTTTATTGGATGTTATGGCACACTTCCCAGTTTTTGGGTTGACCGAAAATAGAGGAAGTGCTGCCGGATTTTTCTTTAAAATTTAGTTATATAATTTTAAAATGGTTTTCGAAAAATAATATTATTTTGGATTTTTGGGCGATGACCGTATTGGTCAATGGGCCCTGACTAAGTGCAAACGAAACCGGCTTCGCCCGGACGTTGAGGCATTAGCCTATATGACGATTGGACCAATATCTGAGACTCACTATTAAATTTATTTTAATTATTAGTTTTATTTATAATTAAATTGTAGGAGAGATTTCAGGACTAACCCAGGTCTATTTATTATTTAAATTCAATAATTTGTAAGGGCATAAGCCCAGATTCCTATTCTGTCAGCTGTGCCCCTGTATTGCGTAGTCTAGGTTTTTTATTTATTTTCTGGGTTGTTTTTGCTTTAATTTTCTTGATGGTTTTATCATTTATATTTTTTGGCGCTTCGTAACAAAATGACTGATAAATATTTTGTATAAATTAATAAGGATTTTTCACGATAAAATAACTTGATTAAAATATTGATAGTTAAAAAAATCCACGTTTTTCTCATTTGAAAGAAAAATAGTAGTTTTATATATAATATTACAAAATACAAGTTTTTGCCAAATTAATCAATAACGACAATTTTTCCAAGTAAAACCAGAAACTGGCTATCCAACTAAATAAGAACCATCGTAGTACGCGTCGTAAACCGTTACCAGTAGAATAAACAAACTTAAAATCTGACTAGGACCTGCTACTAGAGATTGTAACTAGCACATCTAGCTTGGTTTCAACTGTAGGATCTCGGAGACGAACCTAGCATCTTTCCGGAACCAACACCGTTTCCAGTCGTAAACAAAGGCAAGTACATTTTGTGTTAGTTTACAATTATTTAATAATCATTTTATTGCAAGTTTAAACCACGATGCAACACGGAACTCTCTCTGAGAGCACTGACTGTAACTACTGTAACTACTGTAACTGTTTGGGGACTGGGGGAGTAGTGTAATGAGTATGACCACATCCAAAGTAATAATTTAAAACTGTATTAGCTTACCCCTCATACACACGGGGATAAGCCATATCATTCACTGTACAACCCAAGCCGGTCATATTTATTGCCTATTCACATCACAATGTTTTAACTGCTGGAGAACTGTTTATTTTCAAATTGTTTAAAAGTGCATGATTCTATTATTATTTTAATTGTTAGATTATCATGAATTATACTTTGCTCCCTCCTGATTGGAGATAACATTTTTAGGGGATTTTGAGGATGCTGAGCTGTTATACAACAGTAATTATGACCCGGTTCTGTACCCTGTGGTGTTGCCAGAGTCCCCTTTGGAGGACGCAAGACCTGAGGCCGATGAGCCGAACGCTTAGCTAGATTTTCTGTTTCCAGATTGGTTGTTTTAGAATTTTGATAATTTGAATTCAGCATTTTATTTCAGTCTTTCTATTCCGGTTGTACTTTTCAAATGTTGAATAAAATTTTAAATTCCCGAATATTGAGTTGTGACAAATATTTAGATGTTGTTGTGATTACCTGCAATAGTGGATACAACTTACTGCCGCCGTCTCAACAACGGTGCAGGCTGGGCATGATCCGGTTCGACCCAATTATTTAGGATTGGGTCGTGACATGTTTTTAGTGGTGGCCCATGCAGGTCTCAACAACTTAGGAAAACATACCTAGAAACAATTAGAACACTAAAACATTGATTTGTCACAACATAGGTCCGAATTATATACATAAATATTTTTGTTTGATTATAGACTGGTAGGATACCTTGCTTATGTTTGCATCCTAAACCTTCCAGAGAATGGCCATTGACAAGACCAATCCTGCTGGCGATGAGGTGTCATCTCCGGATCATATCCCATCTCCTCAACCAAGTTCAGGGTTTATTCCCTCGCAGATGATTGACCGTCCCCATAATACATCCAGTGAAGTTTTCACTACACTGACGATTCCTACCTCTTCTCAAACTGAGTTACATTTCCTTAGTGAAGTACCCATTCCTGTTGCTCCACCAGTACCAGCAAACACCTCCCAAATGGTTGCCCTATTTCAAGAAATCCTGGAGTTTCAGAAGGCTCAAGCTGAAGCCCAGCAGGAACAGACGAATATCACGAGAGAAGTCATGAAGAACGTCAATGATGTAGACTTAGCTATCTTAAACCAAGTTGGAGCGGAACCTCGACCTAGGAGGAATACCCCTGAATCTAGAAGATATTTAAGCCATATCCGGCAGTCATATCGTAAGAAGATATTGGTTTGTGACTACTGTAAAAGGCTTGGTCACCAAGCCAATATTTGTCGCAAGAGATTGAGGAAATATTTGGCATGTGGATCTGCTGAACATCGGATAAAGGACTGCCCCTTATCTTTCCATCAAACCAGAGCACATATCCCAGAAATACCTGTTAGGCCACAACCTAGGGACTCTCTTCCTATCCAGCAGACCTTGCCTCCTACAATAAGGCATGATGCAGACTCGAGGTTCATAGAAGATGAAGCAGTTGGAGACTGCTCATGCAAGAGCCAGAACCATGAAGAATAGTACCTAGGACTGCTGAATAGCATTATCTATTGTTATAAGTACTTGTAACAGGATGTCCTTAGATCAATCATGAGAGTTTTTGCTGTAATTCTCCACATGAATAAAATTCTTAGTTACACCTTTATGGTAGATGTCTTCCCTGATAATCTTCCCGGATTACCCCCCCAGATCGAGACATAGAGTTCACCATTGACCTAGTCCCCGACTCTCCCCCTATTTCTAAGGGATGCTACAGAGTCAACCCGAAGGAGGCCAAGGAGATGAAGGACCAGATCAATGAACTGAAGGCTCTAGGATTCAGAGCTTCACCCTGGGGAGCACCTGTCTTGTTTGTGCCTAAGAAGGACGGAATAGTACGGACGTGCATCGACTATCGGGCGCTGAACAATATCACTATCAAGAACAAGTACCCTCTGCCCCAGATCGATAACCTATTTGATCAATTGAGCGGAGCCAAGGTGTTTTCGAAGATTGATCTTAGATCTGGCTACCATCAGATCAGGGTCAGAAAGGAAGATATTTCCAAGACGGCATTCAACACCAAGTATGGGCAGTTTGAATTCTTGGTCATGCCGTTTGGACTGACGAATGCTCCTGCGGTGTTCATGAACCTTATGAACAAGGTTTTCCATGAATACCTAGATCAAATTTTCGTTGTCTTCATTGATGACATTCTGATCTATTCAAAGACGGAAGAGGAGCACGAAGAGCACCTCAGGAAAGTTCTGAAAACTTTGAGGAAGGAGAAGCTGTATGGTAAGCTTTCCAAATGTGAATTCTTTCTAGACAAGGTGAATTTCCTTGGCTATGTTGTCACAAGGAATTTCGGTGGATCCGAAGAAGATAGCCACTATTGAGAAGTGGTCTACCACAAGCTCAGTTGCTGAAATCAGGAGTTTCTTGGGCTTGGCTAGCTACTACCGGAAGTTCGTGAAGGATTTTGCCAGAATTGCTGAGCCGATGATGAAGCTCACTCGGAAGAATGAAGAGTTCATCTGGACGGAAGATTGCCAGGCATCATTTGAGGACCTGAAGAAGAGACTTACCACTGCACCAATCCTTGCGCTACCCGTAGGAACTGGTGGTTTCTCAATCTACAGTGATGCCTCAGGTAAAGGACTGGGTTGCGTTCTTCAACAACATGGAAAAGTGATTGCTTATGCATCTAGACAATTACGGACTCATGAGAAGAACTATCCCACACATGATCTGGAGCTTGCGGCAGTCATCTTTGCTTTGAAGCTATGGAAGCATTATCTATATGGAGAGAGAGTGGAAATATATACATACCACAAAAGTCTGAAGTATATTTTCACTCAGAAGGAGCTGGACATGAGGCAAAGAAGATGGCTGGAGCTGATGAAGGATTTTGACATCGATCTACAGTACCACCCGGGTAAGGCTAATGTGGTCGCAGATGCACTTAGTCGATACCCTATGGCGATGTTTTTGACCAAGGAGTGGCACCTGCTAGAGGACATCGAGAAGCTTGGACTGGAGATTATACTGCCTGGAAGGAATGAGCTGGATGCTGATTCATTGTTGATGAAGTTGCAAGTGAGCTCGAGTATGATGGACAAAATCAAGGAGACGCAGTTTCAAGACGAGACTTTGCAAACTTAGAGATCAAGTGTTTGCAGGAACACTTGAGGTCCTGTGTATTTTGTTTGGTTCTGTGGGTTTACGTTTTTGATTTCGGAATTTTCGAATATTTTGGGTTAGGTCCTGTGTATTTTGTTTTCGGAATTTTCGAGATTAGCCTTGGAAGGTTCTGAGATTTTGGGTGAGTATTTAGTTTTGGATTTTTCCGAATATGAATACTCTGGTTCATTGATTCTGATCCTATTTCGGGTTTTTCGAATATTTTCGGAAACGTTTCTGTGAATATAAATTTTTTATATAAAAATGGTTATGGAATTTAATTTATGGGTTTCCCTGGTTTGGGATTTTTATTGGATGTTATGGCACACTTCCCAGTTTTTGGGCTGACCGAAAATAGAGGAAGTGCTGCTGGATTTTTCTATAAAATTTAGTTATATAATTTTAAAATGGTTTTCGAAAAATAATATTATTTTGGATTTTTGGGCGACGACCGTATTGGTCAATGGGCCCTGACTAAGTGCAAACGAAACCGGCTTCGCCCGGACGTTGAGGCATTAGCCTATATGTCGATTGGACCAATATCTGAGACTCACTATTAAATTTATTTTAATTATTAGTTTTATTTATAATTAAATTGTAGGAGAGATTTTAGGACTAATCCAGGTCTAATTCTTATTTAAATTCAATAATTTGTAAGGGCATAAGCCCAGATTTCTATTCTGTCAGCTGTGCCCCTGTATTGCGTAGTCTAGGTTTTTTATTTATTTTCTGGGTTGTTTTTGCTTTAATTTTCTTGATGGTTTTATCATTTATATTTTTAGGTGCTTCGTAACAAAATGACTGATAAATATTTTGTATAAATTAATAAGGATTTCTCACGATAAAATAACTTGATTAAAATATTGATAGTTAACAAAAATTCACGTTTTTCTCATTTGAAAGAAAAATAGTAGTTTTATATATAATATTACAAAATACAAGTTTTTGCCAAATTAACCGGTAACGATAATTTTTCCAAGTAAAACCAGAAACTGGCTATCCAACTAAATAAGAACCATCGTAGTACGCGTCGATCGTAAACCGTTACCAGTAGAATAAACAAACTTAAAATCTGACTAGGACCTGCTACTAGAGATTGTAACTAGCACACCTAGCTTGGTTTCAATGGTTCTAAGTCAAATTCTCCAACTGTAGGATCTCGGAGACGAACCTAGCATCTTTCCGGAACCAACACCGTTTCCAGTCGTAAACAAAGGCAAGTACATTTTGTGTTAGTTTACAATTATTTAATAATCATTTTATTGCAAGTTTAAACCACGATGCAACACGGAACTCTCTCTGAGAGCACTGACTGTAACTACTGTAACTACTGTAACTGTTTGGGGACTGGAGGAGTAGTGTAATGAGTATGACCACATCCAAAGTAATAATTTAAAACTGTATTAGCTTACCCCTCATACACACGGGGATAAGCCATATCATTCACTGTACAACCCAAGCCGGTCATATTCATTGCCTATTCACATCACAATGTTTTAACTGCTGGAGAACTGTTTATTTTCAAATTGTTTAAAAGTGCATGATTCTATTATTATTTTAATTGTTAGATTATCATGAATTGTACTTTGCTCCCTCCTGACTGGAGATAATATTTTTAGGGGATTTTGAGGATGCTGAGCTGTTATACAACAGTTATTATGACCCGGTTCTGTACCCTGTGGTGTTGCCAGAGTCCCCTTTGGAGGACGTAGGACCTGAGGCCGATGAGCCGAACGCTTAGCTAGATTTTCTGTTTCCAGATTGGTTGTTTTAGAATTTTGATAATTTGAATTCAGCATTTTATTTCAATCTTTCTATTCCAGTTGTACTTTTTAAATATTGAATAAAGTTTTAAATTCCCGAATATTGAGTTGTGACAAATATTTAGATGTTGTTGTGATTACCTGCAATAGTGGATACAGCTTACTGCCGCCGTCTCAACAACGGTGCAGGCTGGGCATGATCCGGTTCGACCCAATTATTTGGGATCGGGTCGTGACAGCGACACACATACCAAACTTATCTGGCCTCTATTACTGGAATCACTGGAATCATTCTGGAATCATCATATTTTGGCTGGACTCATCTCGATTTTCGTGTCGAATTCTGGATTCATTTGTATTGCGGGGCGGAAAAATATTGAGTAAGACATGTAGACATACCCCAAATCTAGAATCTTCCAACTGGAATCTACTGGAAGCATAGCCATCTCTCGCCTGATCAGTGAGAGATGTGTCTGATTACCTACAGTCGTTTACATGTCGATCTCAGTATTTTAAAACACACTATTAGAGTATAGCTGGTCTCACCTGGATTCTTGATCACTACCTAGAATCATCTTGTACTGGATTCATCTTGTATTAGATTCATCTCGTACTGGACTTATAGTAGTTTCACACTTGTTTTGCATTTGCTGTCTGGACTTATTATGTTACTTAGTTCAGCTAAATTTATTTTACAGTCTTCATTGCCATCATTCTTCTCTTGTTTTAGTTACTTTACTTTCCTTGTATCTTACTGCTTCTCTATACTACCACCTAAATATAAACTGCCATATTCATTAATAAAACTGTTTATAACTGCTTTATAGTTCTCTGTCATTACTTGGGTTTTCTTGATGAGTTGTACTCGTTCCTGTTCTGACTGGACCTGTTGATAAATTTTACAGATAGCTTGGAGGTTGCCTGCTAGCCTAGAGGAGACACAGTAGAGGTTGTATATATAGTTATTTTAGTTACTTGAGTTGTATTTACTTTATGGATTACTGTACTTGAATTTTGAGATATTTTCTAGGTTTGTGTATCTTAGACACTTAGACTTATATCTGCGGTATCTCTTTGTGGATTTCATATTTTATCTATCTCTTATCATGCTCTACCTTAGATGTGATTGAGACTGTATTTGCAATGTCACCTCCATTCGGAGTGTATATACTTACAGGTACCTTTATATTGTTAGATGTTTGACCTAGGACAGCGTTCTACCGCCGATACTGCGGCGTAGGCTGGACGTACCCACTTCTCGTGCCCTTACTCTAGGGTGCGGATCGTGACACATTTTTAGTGGTGGCCCATGCAGGTCGAGTTTGTGTAGTGGTATTCGAACTATAGTACCACTACAGCCTGCAGTAGGATTAAGATATATTTTTGAAGGTACTCAATCACAGTTAGGATCCCTTGAGAGATTCCTGGGATGACCCTTGAGAATCTTATTATAAAATATCTCGAAATTTGATTCTAATAGTTTATATTTATCTTTCTTGGTTAGTTAATGAATTTGATTTTTGGGTATCCAGTGTTGATTTAATTTAATTTTTGTCAAGATAAAATTATATGGGCTAGGTCATCTAAGTTATGGAATCTAGTCTTCTACCGTCACATTAGCCAGCATGGTGAGGACATATAGTCTGACTTTGGATTTATTTCTCGGGTGTGGGAATTTAAGGTTTTCATAGCCAAGCTAGCGGCATCGCAAAAATTTTAAATACCATGATTCTAGAGGTATGTGCCTAAGTCGAGGATTTTGTGATTATCGTAGCCTTGATTACTAGTATGACGAGGATTTAGAGTACCATGATTTTGGATAGACGCATATGATTATCAGATTGTACCTTAAATATTCTTGAACATATTTTCTCTACTTTTGTTTCAGTCATTCTAAAAAAAAAAAGAATTATTGTTTGTTTTGTTGTTTTGCTTCTCATTATTTAACTTAAGAGTAGCTTTAGCTGTATTATAAACCTTGTGTAACTTCTTACTATGAATTTTTTCTTAATACAATGAATCGATGATTTTGCTAGACCTTATCTTGGATTTGATATTATAGCTCTGGTTTCAAAATGGTTCTTCTTTTAAACAGATAAGCAGAACAGATTTTATCGTTATTTCCTTTTTGCTATTATTCTTGTATTAAATAATAATAATAATAATAATAATAAAACTGTCTTGATTACATCAATCACCTACTTTGCAATCTTGGTAGGAATCTAAATGTTGGTCTTGATATGGAATTTAATTTTTATATTGGGACATGAAAATATATATAGCGGACACAGACACTTGCCTGATGCGTATGCATGTTACACTTTGATTACCAACCTATCTGAATATATATTAATATGTTGTTGATGTTTAAATTCTCAAAACTCCAGTATTTCTGGTTCTCTGCTTTTTCCAGCTTAAATTCATAATTTAGATATAAATATTATGTTATTAGTTTTGTTACATCACTGCACATGTATGTTCATACAGGATTTCAATTCTTAAAGAAATTGGTTGAGTTTTGTGTTTGAAATTGTCAAATCTAAGACCGTGTGCATATTAACCCTTAATACTGGATTTTAAATATTAGTTCAATCTGTTGTTTTAAATGTAATATTTTGAGCTATATACATTATTGTATGTAGGAATATAATGTTAGGTTTCACATTTTTTTTACATGTTAGGTTGTGATAAACATTGGGTTGGTTTGATGTTCGAAATTCTCCAAAATCCTAAAACTGAATACATGTTAACATTTTTTTTATTGATTGCAGATATTTAGTTCAATTCCAGATTTAATATGTAATATTTAGAGCAGTATACATTGTCGTATGTAGGGATAGTATGTTAGGGTTTCATCTCCATCATGTTAGGACGTGTTGGGAGCATTGAGTTGGTTGTGATGTTTCAAATCCCTAAAAATCTGAAACTGCATTATGTTAATATTACACTGGTTTAAATGTTAGCTTATTTCAGATTCTTGTATGTAAATGCTGAACTAAAACTGGATTTAACCTTTCAATACTAAGCTATACCCCTGTATAAGGACACATACACCCTAACTTAGTATACACTGCCATATAAACCTAACCCTTCCTCTCTATGTTATGTTCATACATCTATATATATATATATATAGAGTTTATGCATACATGTTATAATGTATATATATACATAACTAAATCTCTACCTCTTTACATATATATATATATATATATATATATATATATATATATATATATATATATATATATAAACACTACAAAAAAAGTGTCTTTCTGGGACCCCAAAAATCCGTCTTAAAAAGACCCAAATCAGTCCTAAATTGTGATTTGGGACGAATTTTAGGACGGTAAGTGACAGTGCTATTAGGGTGGCGTGGCAAAAAGTTTTAGGACGAAAAATACCGTCCTAATTTGGTTTTAGGGTCGAAAAATGTAACCGTACCAAAAGAGTTTGAATTATTACATGTTTACGACGGTTTGCAAAACGGTCCCAAAATAAAAGAGTTTGTGACGAATAACATCCGTCCTAAACAAATTTGCCAGCGTTACAAAAGAATGTCGTTTATATCTAGGACAATTACATAACTGTCCCAAAAGTAACACTTATGACATTACCATTTGCATTTTCCAGCCATAAAATATACAATTTAAATACACATAACAGTATTCATATGATCAGGGGTGTCAAACTTAAGCTTGTTCTCAGATGTATCTTCCGATGTCGGAGCTCCCATACAAAAAAGTCTTAACATCAAGGTTGAAGACAAAAAAAATTCATATATAACTCTAATGTTCAATTGAAAAACAACATAAATGCTTAGCATTAAGCATTCTTTGCCAACATTTTCAAAATAAATCCAAAACATAATACATCACACACACCATCAACTACAAAATCAATCCATTATTTACCAACATTTCCATATATAACATAATACATCACACACCATCATCAGTTACAAAACATAACATCACACACAGCATTCTGCACCATTATACACATCATTCTCCAAAATCATTGCAATAACTTCCTCTTTGAGTTCAGTCCTAAGCTCATTCTTGACCGCCTCAATCTCTTTCTTATGTCGCGCCTCTTGCTCCTAACGCTCTTTCTTAATGCGTCAGTCGCTTCCAAAATCATATTCCAGTTGCGAAGGTAATCATGGAGACGATGGTATTCTTGAAGTCACATGATCACAACATGGAGAAGATGATTTACTTAATTGAAAAGCATGATATACATTATTGATTGTGCATAGAAGTAAAATAAATCCACACTTGTGGTGCCAGTTGAAATATCACCAAAGATCCATCTGAAAAGGTGCTAGAGAAATAATCTGATCCCAAAAGAACTTGAACAAAGATTGACGACCCTTAGAAAAATTAAACATTGATTATAACATTTAGAAGCCTTTTTACACTGATGCATTCTCTGAAGTAACATTACATGTGTCATTACTCTACATGAACTAGTTCTTGTAGAAAACTCAGAGAATTTCATAAAAAAAGATAAACAAATATGCCAAATAACATGTTGTAAACTTGAGTTGAAGGTAATATCACATCTAAACTTTTACAAGAACAAATCATTTCTAGTGCTTACTACTTACAGTATAAATAGAGAACTTTATTACGAAGGTATAAGTACTACTTGTAGTATAAGTATCCAACTTTATAATGACAGCATAGCCTGGAAACAAGGGTTGAAAGAATTTCTAGTGCTTCAAATGTATTTACTATTTAGATGATGTGAAGCCTTAAATGATAAAAAAAAAAGGAACATGTCAATGCCTTTGTAACTTTGTCCTTCTGAAGTCTGGGGAATAAGGAAACACGATCACTACAAGCTCATAATCAAACTAAGATAAGCATGCTTCATGCTATATGTGCATTTGGAGACAATTAATTAATTAAATAACACATCAAATCTAATTGAATATCGCCGCCCAAAGAAATAGTCATCCCACTGCATGTTAATTTTAAGAGATGAAATAATGTATTGTTGTAGGGGTCCGACACTCTGATAGGGTGATGAATAATTTGTAAGCTGCTCTTTGAAATTGAATTATAGTGTATCTGAATCACATTTTATTAAGGAATGAAGGGGCATGGTAATAACTTATCTAAAAGGCCTTGAATATTCAAATTCTTAGGAATCTAGGGTAGTCTATCTTGCTATTAAGTTCAGTCACAACTTCATATATGAGAAGCCCTGATTCTTCTAGATGTAAGCACACTACATACATGAGAAGCCATGTGCTTTTAGTAAAAAAATTATACACTTGCCTATCACATTTAACAAGATCTAACATGCTTATGAAAAAAGGTGACTTTTTCGTTCCATTCTTAAGTAAAGAATAAAAGACCTCCCAAAATTATAAGTTTAATTAAGTAAAAAAATATTTATGAAAGCAAGTATTACAAGTCCTGCTATCATATTTGAGTTGTATAAAGTGAGGAGAAAATATACCCAAGTACGCTAACTTCCCATCAGAGGTTCGTTGAAAATTCCCAGATAAAATCCTTATTCAAGAAGCTGAGAAAGTAAGCAGTACATTCCGGCCTGTTATGACAAAAAACATCAATTCCCTATGTAAAGATGACAGTTAAAAAGTGTTTGAATCTAATAAAATATAACATCTTTATTAAAGGAAACTTCTACTTTTACCTCAACCAGATAAAGGTCATTTACTTCAACTAATTTTTCATCTACATAGGAAACATCAATCTCAGAGCTAACTCTAGTGCAGATCATGTCATTAGTACATAAAAGGTCATGCTTGGTTGCTAAGGAAGTGAGTGAAAGTAAAGGACAAACGAATACTATACAAATGGAACCGTTTTACATGAAAAACTTCCATTTTCCTCCTCTCCTGACTTTCCATCGAACTAATGCAAACCAAAAGAAATTTTAAAGCACCTCCACCCATTCCTTGACAAGAACTCGACGTCTAGTCCATTCAGTACACGTCTGGGATAAAAACATCCTGGAGCCCACCATAAAGTTCCTTATTCAAAGATGAAAACTATTAACTACAAGATATTTGCAAAGTGAAAGAATAATCTCAAACATGTAAAGATAGGTACCATAATATATTGTTGTCGAAGATGTACTCTATAATATATAATCTAGTGAAAGATAATAAATAAAATAAATACTCTGCCACTCTGAAGAAATTCAGAGCTCTAATTTGATAAAGCATAAATGGATTCAAATGCAAAGAAAAAAACTTTAGGAAACTTGAAACACTATGCATTTAGTAGATTAAGGTTGTGTTTGGCAAAATAAAGCATTGACGCAAACCAATTAAGAGTTGGAATCTGAACAGATTGAATTGCATGTGTTGAGTTATTGAATTGCTTCAAAGCAAGTTAGATATTAATTATGCACATCTAATTGTTTTAACATCTGCTTATGAAAATAGTCCGCATTTCATAAATTTTAAAATAAATTTAGAAGTCTTATAATATTATCACTCTTACTATAAGACTTCATAGAAATCTATATACGTAAGAAGATAACTACGAAAAAGCAATTTACTTTTATTTTTTTTAAGTTCATTGAAAATATCAAATTAAAAATGGTTATTGTTATATTTATTCCTTCATCGTCGTCATCCTCCACGATTCCTACTTGTCTTCTTCCTTATATCTCTTAGTTCATACCGTTCGATCTGCATCCCTAACCGGCCTTGAGGTCACAGTCTCCCAACTAGTACTTATATGCAGCTCCAAACTGTCCAACCGAACTCAAAACCTAGGCTGTTAGATCTCCAAAACTACTCCAAGTTCAGACATGATCCCAACTCCAATGTAGAAGACAACATTAGACCCAATAAATGAGAAAAAGTAAGCATGCATGGATATCAAGACCGTTCTCGAGACACAAAAATGAGACTCCAAATTGGTAAACCAGTTGTGGATGTTGTAAGAGAGATGGCGAGTGGTTTAAGGCATAACGTTGGAGCTGATATGTAGGCTATTGTTTATCCAAGGGTTCGAATCACCTTTTTTTTTGTTTTGTTAATTCAAAGATGTTACCAACCACAATGTATCCATTATGAATTTAGACAAATTGAAAAACAAAAGCTTAGGAGCTTCCTAAGGGGGTTGCTTGCTAACTAGAGGGAGGGGAGTGAAGCCAAAGAGTGGTTGCGAGATAACAATATATAGAGGATCGATGAACTAAGTGTTGTTTTCCATTCCGACATTATTCGAGATCAACAAGGTTGCGAGATAACAATCATGTGATTATTGTCCCAACTAATAAAACATCAAAATCTTAAGTGTATAGATGAATATTGTTATTCAAGATCAATACTTACAATATCTATAAAACATGAGATATACATATATATATCAAAAAAAAGCTACTGCAGAACTCATTAGAGGACCGAAACTTACTTTTTTAATAAGAAGAACATGGAAGAAGAAAAGTTGAGCAAGTGGTAGAGTAGCAAGCATTGCCAAGACAGTGCAAGAAACCTGACACAAGAAAACATGAGAGATTAGATGAAAATACCCATACACAGATGGATGCTTTCTTTATGGGAACAACATGGCTTATTCACTTAATCTTGAAATTATTTTATGGAAATTATTGAAATCTTGTACAAGTCTTTAAAGACTAACCAACTTCTCTTTAAAATAATAAGTAAATCTTGCTAGAGAGATTAGAAAATTTCTCTCCAAATTAGAGGATGTGTTGTGGAACATAGTAATGAAGAAAGACTGAACTCAAAGTGCCTAATATCATAGAACCAATATATATAAGTCAGACTTTAACATAGAATAAGATTGCAATAGAAAGCAAACTCATAATAACCAACTTGAGATTGTAGCACAAGGAAAGAATTAGATGTCTATGTATGTCAACAAATGTCAAGGTTCGAGTTAAAAGAGAATCACAATTTGACATAAAACATACATGTCCGAGATATTTGATGCACTGTTGTTGAAGATTGCTTCTTAAGCACTTCTCAAGGTTTACTTCTCTGCCAATTCCTACACCGGCCTTCATTTTGGCTAAATACACAAGGTTTGAATTTAAATACTTTTTATTAGCAAATTGCTACTACGTATTAGCAAATCAGTATCACAAACTTTTGAACCCAAAAAACAAACCCATAGCTTAAGGTAGCAAACTGCTAATAACTTAAAAGCAAATCAGCCATAAACTAACAAATACTTCACAAGTAACAACAACCATGGAAGGAATCATTTTGAAAAAGTTCAAAGCCAAGGGGTTCACTGTAGGAGATAAAGCATTGGCATTAGTTCTAGACCTTTTGTGTCTAGGCATTGGCAAGGGGTTCACAACTGCTTGCTCTGCTACCAGGCCACCGAAGAAAATACATTCCATCTCAAACACTTGAACTAGAAATAATTGATAGGATGCATTTTCTTTATTTATTTATTGAAATTTGAGATATTATACCACAAAGTCGAAACTAGCTGGTGCATGTATCTAGGCTATTTGCCTAATCAAATGACATTTTTCTTCTTCAAAAGATGAACTTGATCAAATATTAATGTGGAACCGGTTTAAATAGTAGAAGATTTCAACAAAAGAAAAAGAAAATCAGGTTTATTTCATCTTTCATGATATCTGTATAGTATACATTTAGATCATCTAATGACATTTATATGTATCCTGGTATATCACATCCATAGGCAGAATAATGTAGGGGCATGAGGGGGGCTACAGTCTAAAAAAACAATTTCTTCATTATTATTTTTATTTATATCAGTCAGTTTACATAGGTCGTGTTTGGTTCACATAATCAAAACATTAGGAAAGAAAAGTCTATCATTTACTGTATTTAGATACCAAAGGAAATAAGTAGAAAAAAAATTGATCCAGGAAGAAAGAAAAATAGAGGATAAATTGTTCTCTCCATCCACCTAAGGATTCATTTTCCATCCACCTAAGGATTCATTTTCTCCTCTAAAGATTCAATTTCCATTCTAACTTTCTTAGCTTTTCCAAATACCGAAAAAAAATGATTGGAGTTACGATAAAAAAAATGCAAAAAATCCATATCATTTTCTTTCAATTCCGAAAACCAAGCCTAGTTCACCCTAGTTTACCCCCAGTAATAATTTTTATTTCTGCACCTCTCATTGTCATTATTTTGTCTAAGAACTCTGATATTTGTCACCTTGCATGATGCATACATGATTAATGTGAACGACAGCTGGCAATGATTTCAACCTAGATTAGTACTAGATAATACACTGGCCAACTCATCCTTGTTCGTTTAATAGTAGTTTCCATGTGAGTTGAACAAGAGTAAAACCCCACAAACTTGATAGGACTAGCTAATTAATGAACCTATATTAAAATGGATTAAAAGGTTGGAGATAGACCACACCTGCAGGATGTTGATGACCCAGTACATGGGCCTGTAAACTTTTGTGCCATTCTGCATTCACAACACAAAATGACAATAATGTGTCACAATCCAAACAACAAAATTTATGTGGTTTCAACTTAAAAATTGATATAATACCTTAATAATTTGTAGAAGGAGGAACGAGAACCACACAAGCAACAACTTTGAAACAAAAACAAACAAGAGGAAGAGAGTAAAAAAGAGTTGTGAGAAGAATGAATTATTATATACTGTTTAAATTTCTTTCAATTTCCAGTGGTATGTGAATGCTGGGGACTCACAAGACTTGACTTCTCCGCATGTGGGAGTAGAGGATGATACTCAATCACTACTGTATTAATCAAGATCAAAAGACATTAATGATTAATAAGTAATTAAATAAACTGTAAGATAAATAGAAAATCTGGTAAATATTTATTCCACAAAATTACCATCCTTTTGGTTAGATCTTGTTATGGCCTCTTGCTGCTCCATCTCTTGCTGCATTGATTAGAATAAGAAGTAGAATAAGAAGTAGTACTTTGGTGTGAAAGTGAGAAAGGTATATATATTTGTCAGGTGCATTCTTGTTTCATACATTTGTATTTGTCATTGTGTGTCATGCAAATGTGAGACCATTTCTGTTTTCTAATATCAACTTCTTAATATAGAGAAATACCAATAAAAAAGGCAGAAATAGTTTCTTATTCTTGGTATAACTCTGTGGTACTTTTCTGATTTCTTTTATTCATGGCCCATGGTTTAAAGTATCGGCTGATACCCGATCCGATACAACCGATACTGATACGGTTTGTCATGTCCCGATCCAGTACCGATACGGTCGATACTGATACAGTTTCCAATGACTTGCATAGGTGCATTGTTAATGGATAAATCTGGAAGGGGACCACTCTTACTGGTAAACAAATATTTTTTGGTAGATCTCTAACTCGAGATCACCTGAGTTATACTCCACCCAAAATATTATCTTAACCAGCAAAACTACAACCAGTTTCTTGTCACCCCAATATTACATAGTTCCCATACTCCATACAGTACAAAAAACCTTAACACAAGTTCATGAAGCCTTCGCTTCAAGCATCATTATAAGTTTGCTGATGCAAAACTCAAGCTTTATTGAAGGGCAAAATACAAAAAGAAGAAGAAGACTTACAATCGAAACTGTAGTCACAACAGAAGAAAAAAGAAGTGCATCGCCGGTAGAACCCTAGCCAAATTTCCTACCAGAACCAAACCGTAAGGTCTCATCCCATGGAGCCCTAATTAGTTCTTCCTTGCATGGTCTAAGCAAAACCCCCTTTCCTATTCAAAATCAAGACTAAATAAACATCAGATCGATCCGATTGAAAAAATAGAAGAAGAAGAAGAAGAATAACAACAACAACAACTTCTTACCTAGTGGTCATTCTCAGAATCTATCACCGTGATAAATGAAAGAGAGAGAGAGAGGTGGTTGGAGTGGTGGCGCCGATGAGATGAGGGCGGTGGTGGCGGAGGCCTGGCTCGGGGTCGGAGTGGCGATAAGGGGAAGAGAGAGAGGGCTTGGAGTAGCAGCCAAAATTTTTGATCGAAGAGAGATATTTAGGTTGGTTTTGATCAATGGTGAATAAGTTGTGAATGATTTTGGGATGGACGGTCTGGATTAATCCATCCGATCGAACGGTTAAGATGGGAACACGTGGAGGTAAACTTTCCCCCCATAACTTTGGCAATTAGCCGCCAAATGTGTGGTATTCCCGCCGTCCTATTTGGGACGAAAATATGTATTATTTGGAACAGAACTTTCTATTAGTCCTAAATAATAATCCATTTTCACAATCTGTCCCAAAAAATGTAACTGTTTGTTACTAAAAATATAGCCGTCCCTACAATTATACGTTTAGGACTTTTTAGACTAGTGTTTCATATAGTGTCGTCCCAAAAAGACACTTTTTTGTAGTGTATATATAAATATGGTTAGCCATGCATATATATATATATATTTTATATATATATATAAAATATATATATATATATATAGCCGTCCCTACAATTATACTTTTAGGACTTTTTAGACTAGTGTTTCATATAGTGTCGTCCCAAAAAGACACTTTTTTTGTAGTGTATATATAAATATGGTTAGCCATGCATATATATATATATATATATATATATATATATATATATATATATATATATATATATATATATATATATATATATATATATATATGGTTAGCCATGCATGCTATGAGTAAATAGGTTGTGCATTGTAGATTGTTAACCAATATGCCATGAGTAGTGTAACTGGCCATAGCTATTGTTTTGAAACCCAAATCCTCATATACACTTTCATGTATATTTCACACACACACACGTCTACTATCTAACCCTATGAACATGTCCACATACATCCATACACACACTAACCACATAACCTTTACATAATGCTAACTTTTCCCTCTCTAACACGCTCTCTCTCTCTCTCTATATATATATATATATATATATATATATATATATATATATATATATATATATATATATATATATATTGTGATTGGATTTCAATGCAATTGACTTTCATTCTTTAACTTTTGATTTTGATTTTTCTTTCAATAGTACCCCTTTATAGATAATTGGTAGTTATCTTATTTTATTTTCTGATAAGTACCAGTTTTTATATAGGATGGTAGACTGCCTTACAGTTTTGATGATTTGTTATTTCAGTATCTTTTCCAGTTTAACACCCCCGATTGCTTGTATGTTTGATACCCTATGACCCTTTTGGTTAGCATGACTAGTATACCTAGATGAGACTTTCACTACCACCATATGTCATGACCCTGTATGCCATCCTTTTTAATCGTATGATGTAGGTAAGTTCTGAGACCATGATTGTTGGGGACGAGACTCTAGAAAAAGTACGACCATCTTAATTTCGAGTACGAAATTCTCCTAAGGAGGGTAGACTCGTAACACCCACTTTTCTAAAATGAGGATAATTTTGAACTTTTATAATTTTGATTAATCAATAATAAGATTTAACTCATGTTGTAATTTTTGGTAATTTTTTTAATCAATTTAAAACTATTTAAAATGTTAAATTATGATTTTGATGGTTAACTAGTTAATCCCTAGTTTTGCTAAGCTTAGAGACTAACCATGGGGACCTAACCATGTGATTAGAATGACTATTTACAACTTTTTAGGCTAAGGGTATTTTGGTCATTTTGTGACTTTTGAATTATTTAGGATTTTGATTAATTGGTGAATTTTAGATTATTTTAATAATAATTAAATTGATGTATTATGATTTTGGTTATTTTTCATATTTTAATATTTTGGAAAAATTTTATATTTTTAATATTATTTTTATTGGATTTGTTTAGTCGGGTTTGAGTTTCGTCTCGTTTCGACTTGTATTGTGACCCGGGTAGCTTGAACTCTAGATGTGACCCAATATTAAGTTAAGCATGGCTCACAGGACCCAATATTAAGTTAGTTAATTAAACTAATTTTTATCATGTTAGAATGGTTAAGTTAGAGACTCAAAACTAGATCATTTTGACCCCAAACTTGAACCTAGTCTAGACTTAACCATATGAGACTAGAGAGGGGCAATTAGGATATTTTCTATTAGCCCTAATGGACTCATTATGGTAGCCACCTTTAGGAGAGAATGATTCTTTTCATTCATTACAATGTTGCCTCTTTTATTTTCCTTTTGTTCTTCCCCAATTTTAGAGAGCCTTCCCATTGATTTGATCTCCAAATCAAATCATTCCTTCACCAAACCTTTCCTCAATCATTCTCATTCTCCAAGAGAAGGGTGCTACCAAGGATTGGAAGAGGAGTGCAAGGAGGAGTGTCCACTTTGAGGGATCTTCGTATCGGAGCCGTGTCCTAAAGGATTTCATTGGGATTCCACTCTCAATAGGTAAAATCCATCCTCTAAATCGATTTCCTTTGCATATAAATTAGTTTTGAATCCGTAGGATCCATCCTCATGCATGTGTCCCATTTAGATTCAAATTTGAGGCCATTTGGAGCTCTCTTGAGGATTTTAGATATGTGTCTTGTGTCCTACTTGATAGATCCCAAATTAGGACACCCCATGTGTATGTATGTATGATAATAGTTTAAATAGATATTTAAATTCAGTTTTAGAATGGTTAGAGAGTGGATTGATCTTAGTTAGGATGGTTAGAATGAGTATCATTTGGATACCTATGTTTGTATCCAAGTATCTTGGCCTATATGTGTTCTTTTGTCAAATTCGTCATAATTTTTATCCACGTTTTTATTAACCAAAGCAACTTAGAAATGTCATAACTTTTAGCTTAGAACTCCGATTTATCTCCCGTTTTTTAAAAGAACCGTATCGAAGTTAGATTTCCAAATATATATTTTAATAAGCCAAATTCTTTTTGTAACTTTCTGTAGAATTATTTGAGTGTCAGTTGTACGAAAGACGAACGTGTTTCGTTATTTTTACGATTTCTGGAGCTTCGGGACACGAAAATGCGATCCGTTTGAAGTTTCGGAAAGCTAACACGAAGGGCTACAACATACTTTAATCCTAGAATTTAGTAGAGGCCCGATATCGATCTACAGTACCACCCGGGTAAGGCTAATGTGGTCGCAGATGCACTTAGTCGATACCCTATGGCGATGTTTTTGACCAAGGAGTGGCACCTGCTAGAGAACATCGAGAAGCTTGGACTGGAGATTATACTGCCTGAAAGGAAGGAGCTGGATGCTGATTCATTGTTGATAAAGTTGCAAGTGAGCTCGAGTATGATAGACAAAATCAAGGAGACGCAGTTTCAAGACGAGACACTTTGCAAACTTAGAGATCAAGTGTTTGCAGGAACACTTGAGGATTTCTCAATCGCCAGCGATGGAGCACTGAAGAATGGTATGAGGCTCTGCGTAGCATCTGGCGAACTAAGGAACGAGCTAATGAAGGAAGCACACCAGTCGCAATATTCCATACATCCTGGATCTAACAAGATGTATCGGGATATGCGTACCATTGTTTGGTGGTTTGGAATGAAGAAAGACGTGGTCAGGTATGTTGCTAGATGTTTAATTTGTCAACAAGTGAAGGCTAGCAGACAGAGATCCGCAGGACTTTTACAGCCACTGGACATTCCGGAGTGGAAGTGGGAGCACATCACAATGGACTTCGTGTCAGGACTGCCTCGTTCCCAAGGAGGGAAGGATGCCATTTAGGTTATAGTGGACCGACTGACCAAGTCAGCTCACTTTATCCCCTTCAAAGTTGGTTTATCCACCGAGAAGTTGGCGGCACTATACATGCGACATATCTACCAGATTCATGGAGTACCGGTAAGCATTGTATCTGACCGAGACACTCGTTTTACCTCTCACTCTTAGAAAAGTTTGTATGACAGCCTGGGGACACAATTGAAGTTCAGCACTTCCTATCACTTCCAGACAGATGGACAATCAGAGAGGACAATCCAGACGCCTGAAGACATGCCGAGATTTTGCGTCTTGGAGTTTGGAGGGTCTTGGAAAGATCATTTGCACTTGGTAGAGTTCTCTTACAACAACATCTACCAAGCCAGCATTGGTATGACCCCATTTGAAGCTCTATATGGTCGTCGTTGCCATACACCACTTGCATGGGACGGCGTAGGAGAAAGATTACTGTTGGGTCCAGAGATGGTGACTGACACAGTAGAGAAGGTGAATGTAAGCTCAGGATTGTCCAAGACAGACAGAAGCATTGGGTTGATAGTAGTCGTCGACCAGTGGAGTTTGAAGAAGGAGATAGTATTTTTGTGAAGTTTTCTCCTACCAGAGGAACGATCAGTTTTGATAGAGCTGGGAAATTGAGGCCAGGTACATCAGGCCATTTGAAGTTTTAAGACAAGTTAGAAAAGTAGCGTACCGGTTAGCTCTACCAGCTAATCTTGAGAGTGTGCACAACGTCTTCTACATATCACAGCTCAGACGCTACATTCCGAATCCGAGTCACATTTTGGATAATTCAGAGCTGAAGATTGGACTCAACCTTTCAGTGCCAGAGAAACCAGTAGCAAGCGTAGTCAGAGGTGAGAAGAAGATCAGAAAAATTTGAGCCATCACATAACTCCTATTTCTTATCTTTTCGTTCTAAACTTGACTGATGCTGCTAAGTTAGCCTAGTTTTGTAAGCTATTTCTTTATCAAGCTTGATCATGACAGTATTTTATTGGGTGCACCCACTAATATATTGTCTAATCAGGACCGGTACATGATGGTCTGATCAACCTCGTGTACTTTGGTTTGCTTTTTGTATTTTTCTGCATGGATGATATCATAAATGAAACTTGTCCCTAAACCGTCTCATCCACGACTGTCTTGAAAATTCTTATTGTTGGACCTGAGTTACAGGCGTAGTACCCGTACCTGCTTGATTTGAGTTTATCCTACCCCCCTAATCCTACCTTTAATTTCGAGGACAAAATTTTCTAAGGAGGGAAGATTGTGAAACCCAAAATTTATAGTGTAAATTTTAGTTTATTAATATTAATAATAATATTATTATTATCATTATTATTATTATTATTATTATTATTATTATTATTATTATATAATATTATATTGTGGGTTCAAAATTAATTTCAAATTAATAATTTGGTTTTTGGTTGCTGACCTGACCCGAGCCTGGACCGGCTTCCCGAAATCCAGATCCGACCTGAACCCATTATCTTTATTTAAAAAAATCCTGATTACTTTTTATATATAAAAAAAGAGAAATAAAACCCGGTCTTCCCCTTAGCCCACGACCAGGCTTAGCCCATTTTCTTCTCCTCCTTTCACTCTCCTCCTTACTCCTCTCAACTATTCTTTAACCACCCCCTCCTTATAACATACCCCACCAACACTTTTCCACTACCAGCACTTAAACCACCACCACCACCCCTATTCATTTTCTTCATTTCCCTTTCCCACTTCTTAAAACTCTCCCTCTCTCTTTCTCACGAGAGCTTCTCCAGAACCCTCTTCCTCTCACTCCAGTAGGCTCGGCCACCAACGCCCGTGCCCTAGGTCTCCGGCGACCCCAACCCGCGACCGCCTGCGTCACCCGACTCCCGTTCCCACAGCGCGGCTCCGTCCGTGGCTCCCCAGCTGGCCGTCAAACTCCGACCGACGCCCAGGACCCGCGCGGCCGCCTACGCCGGCCGGATCCCGACCCCCACTCCGCCGGGCTCTTCGCAGCACCCCCGCGGCCCTCTCGGCCCGTGCCCGACCCGATCCCCTCCGATCTCCATGCGCACGGCCCGTCCAGTTGCTGTCCAGGGTTTCCTGTCTCCGGCGAGCTGCTGTGTACGACCCGTTGTCCGATCCCGAACTTCGGTTACGTTTACGCAGCCGAACTCCGGCGAGGCGTGTCCCGAGTCCGAGGCAACCCTTCGGATTCCGTCGATTTGGGTAATTTCTGGTTAATCACAGTAGTGCGTCCCTCCCGTAATTGTCTATGATGATTTTTGGTCCCCGATTCCTTTCCGGAAATTCGGATTCGGTTTACGTTATGGTTACGGAATTTCAGAAACTATTTTCTTTGTTTGGTTCTGTGGGTTTACGTTTTTGATTTCGGAATTTTCGAATATTTCGGGTTAGGTCGTGTGTATTTTGTTCTCGGAATTTTCGAGATTAGCCTTGGAAGGTTCTGAGATTTTGGGTGAGTATTTAGTTTTGGATTTTTCCGAATATGAATACTCTGGTTCATTGATTCTGATCCTATTTTGGGTTTTTCGAATATTTTCGGAAACGTTTCTGTGAATATAAATTTTTTATATAAAAATGGTTATGGAATTTAATTTATGGGTTTCCCTGGTTTGGGATTTTTATTGGATGTTATGGCACACTTCCCAGTTTTTGGGTTGACCGAAAATAGAGGAAGTGCTGCTGAATTTTTCTACAAAATTTAGTTATATAATTTTAAAATGGTTTTCGAAAAATAATATTATTTTGGATTTTTGGGCGACGACCGTATTGGTCAATGGGCCCTGGCTAAGTGCAAACGAAACCGGCTTCGCCCGGACGTTGAGGCATTAGCCTATATGACGATTGGACCAATATCTGAGACTCACTATTAAATTTATTTTAATTATTTGTTTTATTTATAATTAAATTGTAGGAGAGATTTCAGGACTAACCCAGGTCTATTTCTTACTTAAATTCAATAATTTGTAAGGGCATAAGCCCAGATTTCTATTCTGTCAGCTGTGCCCCTGTATTGCGTAGTCTAGATTTTTCATTTATTTTCTAGGTTATTTTTGCTTTAATTTTCTTGATGGTTTTATCATTTATATTTTTAGGCGCTTCGTAACAAAATGACTGATAAATATTTTGTATAAATTAATAAGGATTTCTCACGATAAAATAACTTGATTAAAATATTGATAGTTAACAAAAATCCACGTTTTTCTCATTTGAAAGAAAAATAGTAGTTTTACATATAATATTACAAAATACAAGTTTTTGCCAAATTAACCGATAACGACAATTTTTTCAAGTAAAACCAGAAACTGGCTATCCAACTAAATAAGAACCATCGTAGTACGCGTCGTAAACCGTTACCAGAAGAATAAACAAACTTAAAATCTGACTAGGACCTGCTACTAGAGATTTTAACTAGCACACCTAGCTTGGTTTCAACGGTTCTAAGTCAAGTTCTCCAACTGTAGGATCTCGGAGACGAACCTAGCATCTTTCCGAAACCAACACCGTTTCCAGTCGTAAACAAAGGCAAGTACATTTTGTGTTAGTTTACAATTATTTAATAATTATTTTATTGTAAGTTTAAACCACGATGCAACACGGAACTCTCTCTGAGAGCACTGACTGTAACTACTGTAACTACTGTAACTGTTTGGGGACTGGGGAGTAGTGTAATGAGTATGACCACATCCAAAGTAATAATTTAGAACTGTATTATCTTACCCCTCATACACACGGGGATAAGCCATATCATTCACTGTACAACCCAAGCCGGTCATATTCATTGCCTATTCACATCACAATGTTTTAACTGCTGGAGAACTGTTTATTTTCAAATTATTTAAAAGTGCATGATTCTATTATTATTTTAATTGTTAGATTATCATGAATTGTACTTTGCTCTCTCCTGACTGGAGATAACATTTTTAGGGGATTTTGAGGATGCTGAGCTGTTATACAACAATTATTATGACCCGGTTCTGTACCCTGTGGTGTTGCCAGAGTCCCCTTTGGAGGACGTAGGACCTGAGGCCGATGAGCCGAACGCTTAGCAAGATTTTTTGTTTCCAGATTGGTTGTTTTAGAATTTTGATAATTTGAATTCAGCATTTTATTTCAGTCTTTCTATTCCGGTTGTACTTTTCAAATATTGAATAAAGTTTTAAATTCCCGAATATTGAGTTGTGACAATATTTAGATATTGTTGTGATTACCTGCAATAGTGGATACAGCTTACTGCCGCCGTCTCAACAACGGTACAGGCTGGGCATGATCCGGTTCGACCCAATTATTTGGGATCGGGTCGTGACAGCGACACACATACCAAACTTATCTGGCCTCTATTACTGGAATCACTGGAATCATCATATTTTGGCTGGACTCATCTCGATTTTTGTGTCGAACTCTGGATTCATTTGTATTGCGGGGAGGAGAAATATTGAGTAAGACATGTAAACATACCCCAAATCTAGAATCTTCCAACTGGAATCTACTGGAAGTATAGCCATCTCTCGCCTGATCAGTGAGAGATGTGCCTGATTACCTACAGCCGTTTACATGTCGATCTCAGTATTTTAAAACACACTATTAGAGTATAGCTGGTCTCACCTGGATTCTTGATCACTACCTAGAATCATCTTGTACTGGATTCATCTTGTATTAGATTCATCTCGTACTGGACTAATAGTAGTTTCACACTTGTTTTGCATTTGCTGTCTGGACTTATTATGTTACTTAGTTCAGCTAGATTTATTTTATAGTCTTCATTGCCATCATTCTTCTCTTGTTTTAGTTACTTTACTTTCCTTGTATCTTACTGCTTCTCTATACTACCACCTAAATATAAACTGCCATATTCATCAATAAAACTGTTTATAACTGCTTTATAGTTCTCTGTCATTACTTGGGTTTTCTTGATGAGTTGTACTCGTTCCTGTTCTGACTGGACCTGTTGATAAATTTTACAGATAGCTTGGAGGTTGCCTGCTAGCCTAGAGGAGACACAGTAGAGGTTGTATAGATAGTTATTTTAGTTGTCTTGAGTTGTATTTACTTTATGGATTACTGTACTTGAATTTTGAGATATTTTTTAGGTTTGTGTATCTTAGACACTTAGACTTCTATCTGTGGTATCTCTTTGTGGATTTCATATTTTATCTATCTTTTATCATGCTCTACCTTAGATGTGATTGAGACTGTATTTGCTATGTCACCTCCATTCGGAGTGTATATACTGTACAGGTACCTTTATATTGTTAGATATTTGACCTAGGACAGCGTTCTACCGCAGATACTGCGGCGTAGGCTGGACGTACCCACTTCTCGTGCCCTTACTCTAGTGTCACGACCCGCACACAGTTTAGGGACACGAGCACGTGGGTACGTCCAGCCTACGCCGCAGTATCGGCGGTAGAACGCTGTAAAGGTCATCTAGAATATATAGAATCTAAGACACAATAATATAACCTGTCATCTCCGTACGGAGGAATATATTGACAACTCAATCACATAATTCTAAGGAAGATAAACACGATGATAAAGATAAAGATAAAGATGAGATAAATAGTCTGAAATAGTGTCGAGCCACAATCACAAGTTTAGAGACCAAGATATAAAACAATATCCCAAAATAAATACTACAAGTCTCAAAGTATCAAACTGGAATGTAATCAAGACAAAATCTAGGTGAACTAGGTCACTACTGGCGGTGCGTCCTCTACGAACACCGGGTCCACAGGCTGGTCCTGGTCGTAGGCTCCATCTATGCCAAACCCGTAGTAGGTCGGGCAATCTGCATCTAAATCCTCTAAAAAATAATGGGGGTTATCCTGTCAGGATATGAGCAAGTACAAATGCCAATAGCAGTTCCATGTGAATTGACAAATACTATAAGGGACAATCATAATGAAATACAAGATGGAATATCAAGACTGAAAGTAAAACGGTACAAGAGAACTGGATATCATGTCATGTGTGAGATATAAGATAAAACTGGAATATAAATAAATGAAAAGTAATCTGCGGTATGATATAAACATAAAAATAAAGTGCCATGAGATATTAGAGCGTTATGTGATCGGCTTGGGTCAAGATCAGGCTGTTCCATTTGACCGGCTATGCACAAGTAGTATAATAATGTAGGGATCAAGCCGGCCAAAATGGAAAGCTATGCACAAGTAGTATAAGGTCAGGCTACACCCTACGTGTGGTGAGGGTGGAGCTATGCGCAAGTAATAAACAAGTAAGGGTAATGATCACATAACCTCTAATAACTCCTCCATCCCCGAGTAGTATAATGAACCCAGACATGACAGGTCATGACACGAGATTCGAAGAGCAGGGGGCCAGCCCACTCCCAAATCGGTGTCTATACAAGTACAAGAAATAATACCGAACAATGTACTCATATACCAGGTAAACCAGGAATGACATCTCATGACGAGATTCACGTATACTAGTCCGTGTATTCTCGTGTCAAGAATCAAGTATAATACTACAACTGAATCGGATATAGTAGATATCAAGACAATGAAAACTATCAGAGAATGTACTCGCCTGTCGTCCTGAGCTGAGAAAATCGAAACTACAACCCACATAATGAGCCACGAACGGTCAACTCGTACAACTGTCTCCTAATGCTGAAACAGACATTACCAACGTTCTCAGAATGGTCAAATTTGCTAGAAACGCCTATCCATAAGTCCAATTCTGGACACAGGGACAAAACGGTAATTTCGGGTCAAAATGGTGTCCGCCGTTGGACCCACTTAGCACCGAAAAATGTGCCAGAACCGACGGTCTCTAAAGTCATCAAACTATATGTCTGCAGGTTCAGTTTGACGAGACGAACCCAACGGTATGTCCAATTTTGGATTCCGGTAGACTGTGCACAAAATCGCCCGATGAGTGGGATTGTGGGCCCGCCAAAATGGCGTCCCGATCAACGGTCTCAGAATCGGACCAAAATTGGCATACAGGACCAAAAAAATATTTTGAGTCCAATGGCGCAAGTTTCGTCGCGATTTGATGAGTGTGCACAAAGTAATTGACAAATATGCAAAAGGCCGATATGGTGAATTTTTGACGGATACGCATCAAATTCGTCGCGCACACGCGACCAATTTGAATTCCGTCAAAGCCCACACGACCATGAAATTGATACGCACCTTTCGATACTTTCGGTTCGTGACCACGTCGCCCGGATTGACGGGACGGATGGCATATTGGGACAATTTTTCTAAAAATCCACTTTTGAAAATCAGTTTTTTTCTCCAACTTCATAAATCAATAACTTTCTGTACAGTGCATGAAATTCATTTCTACAAAAAAGGTTTTAAAGCCCTATAGGTTGTCTCCAAGTCTCTTCAGATCGATTTTGAAAAATCACAACACGCTGGTCGCAAATCGGCGACAAAGTTGGGGTTTCGGGACAGTTTCTAAACCCAAAAAATCGAGTTTTTTTCTCGATTTTGGAACTCGTTTTTCATGGCACATGGTGCGAATCGGCACGAACTATTTGAGGAAAATTAAAGGGGTATATGTTGGGATCGTACCTGACCAAGTGGTTCGTAAAACGACGGAGCGAGGAAGGAGAAATCTACTTCCGAAGTTGGCCCTTCGCCGACAGTTTCCGCTCGCGAGTGGGATACTCGTTGCACGTTTTCCGGCGATGGACGGCCACGGACTGGTCGCCGGCGACGTCGGGGTGCACGTTGGGTTGGAGGTGACGGTTAGGGTTTGGATTTTTCTCAAAATTCTTCTCTCTTTCTGTAGTGCCCCGAAATTTGTGATACTTATTTTATACGTGTTCGTATTTCTGACCCGTATTTCTCTTTTTCTTTGATTAGTTAGTTGTGGTTTATTTTCATATTTAGCATTGTGGTTTAATTGTCATTTATCGTTCATGGATTAATTCTGATTAGTGGAGCTTGGTTTTATTTGGATAGGAGAAGGATTGGGTTGGTTCGGCTTGGCTTGGTTTACTTGGTTCATCATGAACCAAGGTAAACCCCTACCTACCACCACCATCCCCATTTATTAACCCTTTCTTCCTTCTCTCTCCTTATTACTTTTTTTCTTCCTCCATTAACTTCCTCACCTACCAGAAAGATCTAGGCAAGTACATCTTGCTTCATGGAGGAACCCAAATTTTATTGTTCTATTCTCTTCTTTGCAGCATTCTAACACTCTTTAGTACTTGGCATTTTTACTTTCTATGGCTATATTCTTGTAGATCTATATTTACATTATTTTCGGATTTTTTGGGTTTTGATCTACTTAATCTTGTTATTTCCGAGTTTGGATGGTTCCATGTTGTTGAGAATTTTGTTCTACCCTATTTTGACCTATGGAAGTTCGAATTTGGGCTCCGGATGATGGAGTTATGGAGCTTGAGAAGTTGGCTCTCATGGTGTTCTTCTTCTCGGAATTTTGGAGAAGATGAACTGTGCTTGACTTGACCGCATGAATATTTCATGCGGCAAGTGATTTCCCTAGCCGTATGGATTAAGCTGACCGCATGAACCCCTAAACCGCATGGCAGCACTTGATCGCATGAACCTTCATGCGGCGAGTCTTCCAGCCGCATAAGACTTAGGCATGGCGTGGCCGCATATGCTCGTGATCATTCAGCCGCATGAGACCCTTGCACTTCTGGCCGTATAACTGAGTCTCATCCCAACCGCATGAGATCATGAACCACCTAGCCGCATGCGTCCCCCTTGCTTAGGCAGCCGCATGCGCGCCCACCATATTGAGCCGCATGGATATTTGCTCTGCGAGCCGCATGAACTCGGGCCCGTCCAACCGCATGAGAACCCTTCCCTCGCTAGCCGCATGGACCTCCATCTCAACCCAGCCGCATATACTCTGCACCCCTTCAGCCGCATAAGACCTGTCCACCGCTGGCCGCATATGCTCCACTGTCCCGCCAGCCGCATGAAGCTTACTTCCCTCTGGCCGCATGATACTCACTGCATGACCCTGAACTCTCCTAAGCCGCATGCATTCCCTTAGACTCGAGCCCCTTCCAGCCGTATGGGCTGCTCACTCCTCGGCCGCATGAGATCATTCTTGGCCGCCTATGCTCGAGCCGCATGGCTCTTTTCCTGGCTTGTATTTTATTATTTTAATGATCATTATTAACTCGTGCTTGTAACGTCCTGTGTAACTTGAGTTCCTATAGTGTCCACCTTACCCTATTGTATATTTTTACGCCCATTTATATCCTTACGCCTTTTGTCCCGAACTTGATAATCCCGATTTGATTGACATGATTGAAATGATAATTGTACCTGGCATGGTGTGACAAGTACCCTGACATGCTTGATAGTGACCCGTAGTGGTGCACTCTTGACAAGTACCCTGACAATGCATGATAGTGGTCCGTCGTGGCGCACTCTTGACAAATCAATTCATTGGCCTGGACACCGTGGTTGTTTGCATGGATTGTGCTTGTATAAACTACTGGTCCGGTTGTGTCTTGCATCATGTCTAGGGCATGATCCCTGAGTACCACAGTCAGGGATTCATACTGAATCTGGCTAGGTTAATGACTAGATGGATCAAATAGTTCATGGAGAATTTTCCAGTTACCTGTTGCCCCTTTGGTCTCGGCCTTATATATATATATACATGGGATTTGTTGCTATCTGTCGAGATGAGCGCACTTCCAGCCCGCCATCGAGTGTGGTACCTTAGGACACATGTATCTTACTACAGTGTGTCTGCTATATCCTGCTATCTTTTCCTTTTCTTGCTGGGATCACTCAGGTAGTAACAAACAGGTAACCGGACTTGGAATTCTCATTGCATCTTGCTAGTAACTAGGCCTGTGATAACCCTAGTTAGTTAAAGTAGCAAGTCGTACTTGTTGATTGGCCGTGATTGTTGGATGTAACACCCAGTTTTCCAGAAGAGGGTAATTTTAAAATTTTATAATTATAATTATTATTTAATGGTATTTATTTCATATTATGATTTTTAGTGATTTTTAATTATTTTTAAACTATTTAAATTCATGACTTGTGATTTTTAGTGTTTTGCTAGTGAACAGTAGAGACCGCCTACCCTAGAGCCTAGCCATGTGATTAGGGTATTTTTGACATATTTTAGGATCATTTGGATTTATTATAATTTATTTGAATTTATGGAAATTTTTAGGGATTATTTTGGAATTGTTTAGACTAGGTTGACTTTGACTAGTTTGATCCTTGTAGACCAACCTAGAAGCTAACCCTAGTTAGTATGGGCTTGGTTAGGATATATGACTCTAGTCTAACCTAAGCTAATCCTTGGTGTGGTCATTAGGCTCTAGTTAACAATAAGAAT
This sequence comes from Iris pallida, assembly GCA_029216955.1. Lineage (NCBI taxonomy): Eukaryota > Viridiplantae > Streptophyta > Magnoliopsida > Asparagales > Iridaceae > Iris > Iris pallida. The sequence goes on along the minus strand of JANAVB010004999.1, from coordinate 832,360 downwards.
TAGAAAGTCATAAGTCATGGTTTGTGATTTTAGAACCTTTATTAAATCATTTAGCTCATAGCCTTGTAGTTTGGCCCAAAGCCCAAGACAAATTCCAAAACCCTAAGCCCTAGACTAAGTGGCCAGCCACCATATCATCATTGGGAACAACACCCTATAAATACTCTCCTAGTTTTTAGGGTTGCCTCTTTTTAGGAAAGCTCAAGTTTGAGGAAAGGTTTGTTTCTATTTCTTTTAATCCCTACAAATCCATTCCTCTTCCTTTTTCATTCAAATCTTCTCCATTAGGTTCTAATACACCCACTCTTGCTGCTATTGAAGTTTCATTTCAGTTTGTGGTGGTTTGATTGGATTGGGACATCAAGGAGAGGAGTTATTGAAAGGGTGTTTTTCTTGAAAGTTCAAGTATAGGTAACTTTCTCATCCCTCCATGTATTTTCGATTTGTTTTCATATTCAGGAAGCCCTAGGAGTCCCCTAAGTGGTTGCATTGGTTTTGTGTCGAGTCCCATAGGTTTCGTGTCCGTATCGGACACGTATCAACCCATGTGCGTAGGTGTTTGGTGAAATGCCTCAAAGGACATTTCGACCTAATTTTAGGATTGTGTTTGAATAGGAAATTAGGATTTGATCTCGCTTGTGCATTTCTTATGTTCTGATCACGTCTTCGTGTTGTGTCGTGTCGATTTTTGGACACGTACACGCGGTCGTGCACACGCATGCGCGGGCATGTGGCATGCCCTGCTACTCGGGCAGCACTGCTCTGTGCACACAGCATTTTGACCCGCGAGATTCGACACACGTGCTGTGTCCACGACTGACACGGGGTCCCCCAAGAGGTTCGACCCCTCGTGTCGTGTCGGACACGATATTGCCTGTGCACTGAATTTGTACTGTGTGGTTCAGTGTGTCAGTTTGTGTTTTCTGTTTTATTTCGATTTGAATGCTTTTAATTGTGTTTTTAATTATTGTTTAGATTCTAAATATGATGTATTATCTAGGGTTAATTAGGTTTACATGTTGGTTTAAGTTTTGATGTGAATATTGAGGATTCGAATGGGTTAATAAGCATGTACACAGCACCGGTTTTGATACATTCCTGGTATCTGTATTTCTTATTATTCCTAACCCTTTAATTCATTGTTGTTGATGTTCCTCACTGATTTTAATGTCCCCACATAGCTGTTGATTTGGGTTAAATGCAACATTGCATTCGAATTTGGTTTTGAACTGAAAATGCAAAGTTTCAGAATTTGAAGATTGTTGAACTTAACTGAGTTTTGATTTCCATTTTACTGTTGTATTCACTGATTCCTTCCCTTTTCGAAAATGTACTGAAATTGGTTTTCCTCCCATCCTTTTAAACTGAAATGTGATTCCTGATTTCCTATTTACCAATGTATTTCCCTGTCCACAGACACCAATGTTTCACTGCACTATCAAATTCCTGAGACACTATAAATTGAAACCTATTTTCCTGAGAATGTTCCTATTCACTAGGATTCACTGATTTGGAATCTTGGGCTTGCATTCATGACAGGTAATGAGTTTACCTGAGTTTGGGTTATGTTTGGACTTGTGAGTTATCTCATTTAGATATCCTAGGAAGTTTACCTATATGCTTGTGAGAATTTAGAGAGAGGGATTAGATGGTTTGAGAGGGTATGAGAGAGGAAGAATGAGGGTGCAAGAGAGGAGGGGGAAGTGCCCTGCTGTGCAACAGTTGATAGCCCATGTATCAGTCCCCACAGGGGACTAATTTTGTGCATACTGTAGCAGTGTGCACTGCTACTAGGTAGCAGTGTAGAGAGGGGGAGAGTTTAGGTTGTGTGTGTGGATGTGCATAGCAGGTATTTGATTTAAAAGGATGATAGGGTGTGGTAGTTTGAGAGTGATTGTGTGTAGGTGTGTTATATAGAAAGAGTGGAGTGTGAGAGAGTGGTTATGAGGGGATGGGGGAAACACTGAAATCAGCAACTGGTAGCAGCAGTTGTAGCCCAAGCCACCACATTGCAGTGTCAATTCAGTCCCTTTTTCACCCTTATACATGTCCCCAAAAATCAGTCCACATGACCCTCACTTTACCTGCCCATTGCAAGTCTAAACTTCAGTCCATATAATCCATTTGGCTGTCCTATTAGCACCACCAAACCAGTCCATGAAATGGACACAGTAGCAGTCCTAACCTGTCACCCATATCCCCATTAAGCAGTCCATTAAACAGCCCCTAAAACAAGTCCCTATGCCAGCCTTACATGCCCATGTATCAGTCCATTTATTTCCCCATCAAACCACCCTTGTTAGCCAATTTCCTGTCCCATAGTAGCAGTGGTATACACTCCCATAGCAGTCCCATACTTGTCCATGGCAGCCCATGTGCATTGCCCCAAAACAGGTCTAAAACTGTCCCCACATGGCTCTCCTAAAACCTGTTATTAACAGCCCTGTTTTACACCATGTTGGCTGTCCATGTGACAGTCCAACATCATCCACAAATCAGCCATTAGCAGGCCCCTTAAACCCCTACTTTCCTGTCCACAAATGACCCATGGACATTCAAACATTTAAGTCCTACACTAGGCCCATGTACACCCTTTGAGAGCCCCACTAAATCAGTCTAAACCAGTCCCCATGACATACCTCATGGGCTGTCCCAAATCAGTTATCAACTGTCTTGAACCTGTCCATTTGATTTCCTTGGTTAACCCTCCATATCATTCCATTTTAGTGAGCTTGAGTGTGTGTGTGAGTATTTGTGAGCTTGTGTGTGTTTAGAAGCTATAGGTATGTGTGTGAGATATTTGTTTGAGCCTATATATATATATATATATATATATATATATATATATATATATATATATATATATATATATATATATATATATATATATATATATATATATATATATTTCTATGTGAATTCAGGTGTGGGCCTAGATGTAAACTAGGTTGTGTGATGGTTGGTTTGACTTGTGTGGTATGAGTCGTAATGACTTAGTATACTAGCATAGCCAGTTTAGCCTAGTTTAGATTGGTTTGGACTAGTTAGGCCTAGTATAGGCTAATGTAGCCTAGTATAGACTAGTTTAGGCTTGATAGCCTAGTTTAGACTTGGTTAGACCTAGTTGACCTAGTTTGACTTCTAGGGTTGACCAGAGTTGACCAAGAGTTGACTTTGGTCTAGATTGACCTAGATTCATGTAGAATGCATAGTAGAACTTCATTTTACCATTTTAGACTTGTTGTGACTTGTGCTGTTCTGATTAGGAGCCAGACACCACTCATCGGACAGTATATTCTCTTCATACACTCAGGCTATCAGACGAGTACATTCTCTGACCGTTTCATACTTGTATGGATTTATATTCTTGTTCTAGATTACTGTACTTGATGCTGACACGACTGTTATCACGGATTGGTACTATATGGATCTCCTTTTTGGGATGTTATCCCCTTGTATTCACTAGATACATATTATGATGTGCGTTTCACTTCCATATTGTATTTATTGAATACCTATATCCTTGTATACTCCTTGTGCATATTGTACTCTCAGTATCATATGAGTTCCAGGGATAGACCATTGTACTCTATTGTATAACATTGTACAACTATTGTATAACATTGTACATCTATTGTATAATGTTGTACATCCATTGTATAACATTGTACACTATTGTGCAAGATAACGTAACTGGAGTGGATCCTTGTGTATTGATTGGGGAGGGGGAGTAGAATTGGTTATGTACTCAAATCCTATTGTACAACATTGTATAACTATTGTATATGTCTATTGTACACCCACGTACAATGGAGTTACCATTGCATTTACCTAGCCCGTTTACATAACCAGATTGTACTCTAAATTACATGTTCCTTACAGTTCTTACTTATCATATTTAGATATTTTCTGTTATCAAATCTCTACTGTTTTTCATATACCTTCTTCTTTCAGCGTTTCATGTACTTTACTCTATTGCATGCTTTATATTTCCTAACTCGATATGAACTGCATGAGATGTTTTGTGCTCGCTCCCGTCCTGACTGGACCTGTTGAAAATATTACAGAGGATGAGGATGAGGCCTGCATAGACACCTACTATGGGACAACTGTAGATGCCATGTGTGACCCGGATTTCCAGCCTGATCCACTAGCTTAGAGACTGAGGCTCCCTAGTCTAGGTTTTCTATTCTGTCTTGAGATCTGATTGTATATATTATTTCATATTCAGTAGTGGGACTTGTATTCTGGATGTTTGTAGAGATGTTATTTCAGACACTTAGACTCTCTTGCTGTGAATGTATTTTTCTTCCATTCCAGTCTTTACCTATCTATCTTCCTATCTTTTCATTCTGCTTAGATGTGATTGAGACTGTATATTGCTATGTCACCTCCATTCGGAGTGTATATACTGTACAGGTACCTTTACATTGTTAGATGATTGACCTAGGACAGCGTTCTACCACCGACACTGCGGCGTAGGCTGGACATTGTTACGTTCTCGTACCCTCACAGTGGGTGCGGGTCGTGACACGTTTTTAGTGGTGGCCCATGCAGGTCAAGTTTATGTAGTGGTATTCGAACTAGAATACCACAACAGCCTGCAGTAGGATTAGGATATTTTTGAAGGTACTCAATCACATTAGGAAAAACTCTTATCTAATTCATGCCATCTCAGTTCTTGCTGATATTGTTCTCCTTGAATATAACTGTCCTCCTTTGTTATTTCGACTCATTCTCAGCAATTGTTTCTTTGATCTGTCTCCAGGATGGTTGAGACGAGATCTCATCGCCACGGACCGGGGGACGCTGCAGAGGGGTCTGCCACCTCTCGTCCTCAGCAACAGCAGTCAGCTCTCGGTACCGGAGCCCCAGTCATGGCAGCTGGGGTAGGCGTTTCAGCTGCGGTCGAAGGATCCCTTCCACCAGCAGCAGAGGGTATGCCTTCACCAGTTCGGAGGCAGGACCCAGTCATTCCAGAAGTACCGTTCCAGCAGCCGCCGCCCACAAGAAACGTGGACGCAGCTCAGATGTTCGCGTATTTCCAGCAGTTCATGGACCAGCAGCAGGCTCGACAGGACAGAGGCATGGAGTTGGCCGTCACGACAGCCGCAGCTCGACCAGTGGTTCAGCAGCCGAAGACACCGGGGATCGAGCAGTTTCAGAAGATGAGCCCCAGAGACTTTTTGGGGACAGAGGGGATCCTATATACCGATGAGTGGATCGAGCATATAGAGGAGATCTTCCGCTTGGCCAGGATTCCAGCAGATCTTCAGATCGAGGCCGCAGCTAGCCGGATGCGAGATCTTGCTCGCACCTGGTATCAGTCAGACCCCAGGATGGGGGTAGCCGGACAGACTTGGGAGGAGTTCAAGGGCTTTTTCAAGAAGAAGTTCTTCCCAGATTCAGCGCTCAGAGCTTTAGAGTCGCAGTTTGAGAGCCTAGTTCAGGGGAGCCTGTCAGTGGAGGAGTACGCTGGGGAGTTCGACCGCCTCAGCAGATTCGTGGAGGGTTTGAGCGAGACGACGAAGGCCCAGAGGTTCCGGAAGGGTCTGGTTAAGGAAGTCAAGTCCTTGACCAAGGGCAACAGGGATGCCACATTCGAGGAGATTCTGACGGGAGCCTTATTGGCGGAGGATGATCTTGAGCTTAGGCTCAAGAGGGGGCGAGACCCAGTTGGGGGCAGCAGCAGCGGAGGACCGGCCAAGAGGCCGCACGTTCAGCATGAGTTTCAGCAGCAGTATCAGCAGCCGATGGTCCATTTCCAGCAGCAGCAGTAGAGGCCTGTTCAGTATCAGGGACAGAGACATGTGCAGTATCAGCAGGCACCCAGGCAGCAGCAGAACACCATGTGCAACTTCTGCAAGAAGCAAGGCCATGGGTGGGACGACTGCAGGAAGAGGCTGGGTATGTGTTTACTTTGCGGATCAGTGGAGCATCAGTGTAGAGAGTATCCCAAGAACCCGACACCATTGGCTCAGGTAGCACCAGGAGTTAGAGCTCTGGCAGGGCAGCAGAGGGGACCACCATTGCAGACTCAGCAGCAGAGGTTCGTCCAGCATCAGCAGCAGGCCAGGGGAGGCCAGCCAGGGCGAGCTTTCGCCATGACAGCCGAGGATGCTCAGGCCGTTGAAGATCTAGTCGCAGGTTCCGTTCTTTTATTTCAATTCTGAAATTCCTATCTTGAAATTCAGTTCTATCTATTCCTATCTGTTTCTTCATTGTTGATAAGTTTGATCTGGTGTTTCATTATAATTTAATTTTCTTCTGAGATAAATCGTATGGGCTATGTCGCCTCGATTATGAGATTTTAGAATCCTCTAGGGTCATGCTAGCAGGCATAGTGAGGACATATAGTCGGGTTATGGACGTATTTCTCGGGTGTGGGAATTTAAGGTTTTCGCTGCCAAGCGCGCGGTAATGCAAAAATTTTAAATACCATAATTCTAGAGGTATGTACCATAATTGAGGACTCTGTGATTATCGTAGCCTTGCTCACTGGCATGACAGAGATTCTGAGAATCATGGTTTTGGACAGAAGCATATGATTATCTGACGGTATGTTTGAGACTCTGATTGTGGGGTGTTTGACCTAGAAGGACTACTACCATTTTAATTTCGAGGACGAAATTTTTATAAGATGGGTAGGATTGTAACACCCAATTTTCCAGAAGAGGGTAATTTTGAAATTTTATAATTATAATTATTATTTAATGGTATTTATTTCATATTATGATTTTTAGTGATTTTTAATTATTTTTAAACTATTTAAATTCATGACTTGTGATTTTTAGTGTTTTGCTAGTGAACAGTAGAGACTGCCTACCCTAGAGCCTAGCCATGTGATTAGGGTATTTTTGACATATTTTAGGATCATTTGGATTTATTATAATTTATTTGAATTTATGGAAATTTTTAGGGATTATTTTGGAATTGTTTAGACTAGGTTGACTTTGACTAGTTTGACCCTTGTAGACCAACCTAGAAGCTAACCCTAGTTAGTATGGGCTTGGTTAGGATATATGACTCTAGTCTAACCTAAGCTAATCCTTGTTGTGGTCATTAGGCTCTAGTTAACAATAAGAATTAGAAAGTCATAAGTCATGGTTTGTGATTTTAGAACCTTTATTAAATCATTTAGCTCATAACCTTGTAGTTTGGCCCAAAGCCCAAGACAAATTCCAAAACCCTAAGCCCTAGACTAAGTGGCCAGCCACCATATCATCATTGGGAACAACACCCTATAAATACTCTCCTAGTTTTTAGGGTTGCCTCTTTTTAGGAAAGCTCAAGTTTGAGGAAAGGTTTGTTTCTATTTCTTTTAATCCCTACAAATCCATTCCTCTTCCTTTTTCATTCAAATCTTCTCCATTAGGTTCTAATACACCCACTCTTGCTGCTATTGAAGTTTCATTTCAGTTTGTGGTGGTTTGATTGGATTGGGACATCAAGGAGAAGAGTTATTGAAAGGGGGATTTTCTTGAAAGTTCAAGTATAGGTAACTTCCTCATCCCTCCATGTATTTTCGATTTGTTTTCATATTCAGGAAGCCCTAGGAGTCCCCTAAGTGGTTGCATTGGTTTTGTGTCGAGTCCCATAGGTTTCGTGTCCGTATCGGACACGTATCAACCCATGTGCGTAGGTGTTTGGTGAAATGCCTCAAAGGACATTTCGACCTAATTTTAGGATTGTGTTTGAATAGGAAATTAGGATTTGATCTCGCTTGTGCATTTCTTATGTTCTGAACACGTCTTCGTGTTATGTCGTGTCGGTTTTTGGACACGTACACGCGGTCGTGCACACGCGTGCGCGGGCAGGTGGCATGCCCTGCTACTCGGGCAGCACTGCTCTGTGCACACAGCATTTCGACCCGCGAGATTCGACACACGTGCTGTGTCCACGACTGACACGGGGTCCCCCAAGAGGTTCGACCCCTCGTGTCATGTCGGACACGATATTGCCTGTGCACTGAATTTGCACTGTGTGGTTCAGTGTGTCAGTTTGTGTTTTCTGTTTTATTTCGATTTGAATGCTTTTAATTGTGTTTTTAATTGTTAGATTCTAAATATGATGTATTATCTAGGGTTAATTAGGTTTACATGTTGGTTTAAGTTTTGATATGAATATTGAGGATTCGAATGGGTTAATAAGCATGTACACAGCACCGGTTTTGATACATTCCTGGTATCTGTATTTCTCATTATTCCTAACCCTTTAATTCATTGTTGTTGATGTTCCTCACTGATTTTAATGTCCCCACATAGCTGTTGATTTGGGTTAAATGCAACATTGCATTCGAATTTGGTTTTGAACTAAAAATGGAAAGTTTCAGAATTTGAAGATTGTTGAACTTAACTGAGTTTTGATTTCCATTTTACTGTTGTATTCACTGATTCCTTCCCTTTTCGAAAATGTACTAAAATTGGTTTTCCTCCCATCCTTTTAAACTGAAATGTGATTCCTGATTTCCTATTTACCAATGTATTTCCCTGTCCACAGACACCAATGTTTCACTGCACTATCAAATTCCTGAGACACTATAAACTGAAACCTGTTTTCCTGAGAATGTTCCTATTCACTAGGATTCACTGATTTAGAATCTTGGGCTTGCATTCATGACAGGTAATGAGTTTACCTGAGTTTGGGTTATGTTTGGACTTGTGAGTTATCTCATTTAGATATCCTAGGAAGTTTACCTATATGCTTGTGAGAATTTAGAGAGAGGGATTAGATGGTTTGAGAGGGTATGAGAGAGGAAGAATGAGGGTGCAAGAGAGGAGGGGGAAGTGCCCTGCTGTGCAACAGTAGATAGCCCATGTATCAGTCCCCACAGGGGACTGATTTTGTGCATACTGTAGCAGTGTGCACTGCTACTAGGTAGCAGTGTAGAGAGGGGGAGAGTTTAGGTTGTGTGTGTGGATGTGCATAGCAGGTATTTGATTTAAAAGGATGATAGGGTGTGGTGGTTTGAGAGTGATTGTGTGTAGGTGTGTTATATAGAAAGAGTGGAGTGTGAGAGAGTGGTGATGAGGGGATGGGGGAAATACTGAAATCAGCAACTGGTAGCAGCAGTTGTAGCCCAAGCCACCACATTGCAGTGTCAATTCAGTCCCTTTTTCACCCTTATACATGTCCCCAAAAATCAGTCCACATGACCCTCACTTTACCTGCCCATTGCAAGTCTAAACTTCAGTCCATATAACCCATTTAGCTATCCTATTAGCACCACCAAACCAGTCCATGAAATGTACACATCAGCAGTCCTAACCTGTCATCCATATCCCCATTAAGCAGTCCAATAAACAGCCCCTAAAATAAGTCCCTATGCCAGCCTTACATGCCCATGTATCAGTCCATTTATTTCCCCATCAAACCACCCTTGTTAGCCAATTTCCTGTCCCATAGTAGCAGTGGTATACACTCCCATAGCAGTCCCATACTTGTCCATGGCAGCCCATGTGCATTGCCCCAAAACAGGTCTAAAACTGTCCCCACATGGCTCTCCTAAAACCTGTTATTAACAGCCCTGTTTTACACCATGTTGGCTGTCCATGTGACAGTCCAACATCATCCACAAATCAGCCATTAGCAGGCCCCTTAAACCCCCACTTTCCTGTCCATAAATGACCCATGGACAGCCAAACATTTAAGTCCTACACTAGGCCCATGTACACCCTTTGAGAGCCCCACTAAATCAGTCTAAACCAGTCCCCATGACACACCTCATGGGCTGTCCCAAATCAGTTATCAACTGTCTTGAACCTGTCCTTTTGATTTCCTTGGTTAACCCTCCATATCATTCCATTTTAGTGAGCTTGAGTGTGTGTGTGAGTATTTGTGAGCTTGTGTGTGTTTAGAAGCTATAGGTATGTGTGTGAGATATTTGTTTGAGCCTAAATATATATATATATATATATATATATATATATATATATATATATATATATATATATATATATATATATATATATATATATATATATATATTTCTATGTGAATTCAGGTGTTGGCCTAGATGTAAACTAGGTTGTGTGATGGTTGGTTTGACTTGTGTGGTATGAGTCGTAATGACTTAGTATACTAGCATAGCCAGTTTAGCCTAGTTTAGATTGGTTTGGACTAGTTAGGCCTAGTATAGGCTAATGTAGCCTAGTATAGACTAGTTTAGGCTTGATAGCCTAGTTTAGACTTGGTTAGACCTAGTTGACCTAGTTTGACTTCTAGGGTTGACCAGAGTTGACCAAGAGTTGACTTTGGTCTAGATTGACCTAGATTCTTGTAGAATGTATAGTAGAACTTCATTTTACTATTTTAGACTTGTTGTGACTTGTGCTGTTCTGATTAGGAGCCAGACACCACTCCTCGGACAGTATATTCTCTTTAGACACTCAGGCTATCAGGCGAGTACATTCTCTGACCGTTTCATACTTGTATGAATTTATATTCTTGCTCTAGATTACTGTACTTGATGCTGACACGACTGTTATCACGGATTGGTACTATATGGATCTCCTTTTTGGGATGTTATCCCCTTGTATTCACTAGATACATATTGTGATGTGCGTTTCACTTCCATATTGTATTTATTGAATACCTATATCCTTGTATACTCCTTGTGCATATTGTACTCTCAGTATCACATGAGTTCCAGGGATAGACCATTGTACTCTATTGTATAACATTGTACAACTATTGTATAACATTGTACATCTATTGTATAATATTGTACATCCATTGTATAACATTGTACACTATTGTGCAAGATAACGTAACTGGAGTGGATCCTTGTGTATTGATTGGGGAGGGGGAGTAGAATTGGTTATGTACTCAAATCCTATTGTACAACATTGTATAACTATTGTATATGTCTATTGTACACCCACGTACAATGGAGTTACCATTGCATTTACCTAGCCCGTTTACATAACCAGATTGTACTCTAAATCACATGTTCCTTACAGTTCTTACTTATCATATTTAGATATTTTCTGTTATCAAATCTCTACTGTTTTTCATATACCTTCTTCTTTCAGTGTTTCATGTACTTTACTCTATTGCATGCTTTATATTTCCTAACTCGATATGAACTGCATGAGATGTTTTGTGCTCGCTCCCGTCCTGACTGGACCTGTTGAAAATATTACAAAGGATGAGGATGAGGCCTGCGTAGACACCTACTATGGGACAGCTGTAGATGCCATGTATGACCCAGATTTCCAGTCTGATCCACTAGCTTAGAGACTGAGGCTCCCTAGTCTAGGTTTTCTATTCTGTCTTGAGATCTGATTGTATATATTATTTCATATTCAGTAGTGGGACTTGTATTCTGGATGTTTGTAGAGATGTTATTTCAGACACTTAGACTCTCTTGCTGTGATGTATTTTTCTTCCATTCCAGTCTTTACCTATCTATCTTCCTATCTTTTCATTCTGCTTAGATGTGATTGAGACTGTATATTGCTATGTCACCTCCATTCGGAGTGTATATACTGTACAGGTACCTTTACATTGTTAGATGATTGACCTAGGACAGCGTTCTACAGCCGACACTGCAGCATAGGCTGGGCGTTGTTACGTTCTCGTACCCTCACAGTGGGTGCGGGTCGTGACATTGGATGGGGTTCAATCTGTCTAGTCTTGTCTTGATCCTGTACAAGATTGTTACATGTCTTGATTTCTTATATTTACCTTGCCGATAAATGGTGGGAGAAGCCAAATTCCGTTCAGACGAAGGGTTACAACCCCGGTCCTTGTTTGGTTTACGGGCTGTAACCTGGTTATCTGAATAGTCCCATGGTTATCTCGTCGTATATCACCTGTTATATTTTTCCTTAATTCCTGTCTTTATTACCTTATTATTATTGTGCTAATTGCTGGTGTTAGTTCCTAAGTGAAGCCTCCTTTGTGGCACTTGCTCTTTCTGGGGTCTGACCCAGCTGGTTTTGTATGGCCAGATACCGGAGCAGCAGCAAAGGATCTACCTGCTTTCCAGCCCGATGGTGACCGCCAGGCGTAACCAGGGCAACGAGTGGGTTTTCTTTTTGTTCTCCCACTGTAATTGTACATTATTCTTTTGAGGCGTTTGGCCGCCGAGCACTTGTTAGCTCGATGCACTTTACCTTCTGTCTGTCTACGGGCTGTAATCATGATTGGCAACTCGAGGTTGATCATGTATGACTTAACTCTTGCTAGTCCTCACATTTTGTACGACTAGCTTCATGATCATCTGGATATGTAATGTTTGGGATGCCTTACAATTGTATATTTGGTGGTCTGATATCTTGTAACTATCATTACTTGTTGTTGATTGAGACACTAGGCTTGTTATTGACCATAGGAGACTGTTGGCTTGTAGATAAACCCTCATATATCTAGACAGCCGTGACCGTATAATAGAGTGGATCCCATTTTATTATACGTAGCTGGCTATGTCTGCCCCCGCTCTCCAGTGTTCTGGTTCTGGGGCGTGACACTATATATATATATATATATATATATATATATATATATATATATATATATATATATATATATATACATACTGCCGCTCGGTTATACATGGTAAGGGGGCGCGGTTTTGTAAGCAGATACTGCTGCTGTTGGTTTTGCTAATGTGGCGTGAGTGTGTTTTTGTTTGTTATATTTTTTTTCTTCTTTCTTACTTTACCTATTATATATGTATATATATATATATATATTATATATATATACACACACACATATACATACATAAATACATACATACATACATACATACATACATACATACATACATACATACATACGTATATTATTTATTATATAAAATCAACCACATATTATTTAACAAAATACTATTTACTAACTCCTTTATAAATAATAATAATAATTATATATATATATATATATATATATATATATATATATATATATATATATATATATATATATATATATATATATATATATATATATATATATATATATAATTATTATTATTATTTATAAAGGAGTTAGTAAATAGTAAAAGTATTATATATATATATATATATATATATTATTATTATTATATATATATATATATATATATATATATATATATATATATATATATATATATATATATATATATATATATATATATATATATATCTATCTCATAAAATGAAATAAATACCAACAAATTCTAAAATTATTTCTAAAATTAAAAATAATTATTTCGTATCTATTTTTATTTAATATATTAAAAGTATTATAATAAAAACTTATTGCACATATATTTATCTATATCAACAAAATACCTATTTAACTAATAACGTAAAAACACTAACATTAATAATTTAAATAATATTAAAATATTAAAATAATATAAATGACTATATTAGTCCTATTTAGAAAAGTGGGGGTGACAAATCTACCCTCCTAAAAAAAATTTCGTCCTCGAAATTAGAGCAAACTAGCACAATAATAGTAACAAGAACAAAGAAAAATACCTCAAGGCTCGAAGAGATAAGGATAACGCTCCCGTATCTCGTCCTCTCTTCCAGGTAGACTCACCTAGAGTGTGATGCCTCCATGCGACACGAACCAAAGGGATAACTTGGTTCCGGAGCACCTTCTCACGATGATCCAGAATCTCCACAGGCTGCTCTGGATAGCGGAGAGTAGGCCCCACCTCTAACTCGGAGTGATCCAATACGTGACTAGGGTCTGTCACGTACCGCCTCAACTGCGACACATGGAACACGTTATGGACTCCCTCGAGCATAGGCGGCAAGTCTAGTCGATAGGCCACTGCACCGACCCTTACAAGAATAGTGAAAGGTCCGATGAAGCGCGGACTAAGCTTCCCGCCTCGGCCAAAACGAATCGTGCCCCGTGTCGGAGAAATCCTCAGGAACACCATATCGCCAACCTAGACACAAGAAAAGACTCAATACAAGACCCTAAAGCAAACAATCACAAATAAGCACAAACTGAAACAATTACTAACCTCGAACTCTAACGGTCTCCGGTGGCTATCGGCCCAATGCCGCTGTCTATCCTGAGCCACCCGAAGTCTATCCCTGATCAACTTAATCTTCTCTGCTGCATCCACCACCATCTCCGGGCCAAGCAAAACTCTCTCACCGACATCGTCCCATGACAAAGGAGTGCGACATCTCCGTCCGTATAGAGCCTCAAATGGCGACATCTCTATACTGGCCTGATAGCTGTTGTTGTAAGCAAACTCTACCAGGTAAAGATGGTCCTCCCAAGATCCCCTGAAATCTAACACACAAGTGCGAAGCATATCCTCGAGTGTCTGGATGGTCCTCTCTGACTGCCCGTCTGTCTGGGGTGATACGCGGTACTGAACTTGAGCTGGGTGGCCAAGCTAGTATGAAAACTCCTCCAAAAGTGGGAAGTGAGACGACTATCCCGATCCGAGACGATGCTTACCGGAACTCCGTACAATCTGACTATCTACCGCACATACATCTCTGCCAGCTTCTCCGTAGATAGTCCCACCTTGAAAGGTAAAAAGTGGGCCGATTTGGTCAATCTATCAACGATGACCCAAATCGCGTCTTTTCCTCCTGAAGATCGTGGAAGTCCAGATACAAAGTCCATAGTGATGTGCTCCCACTTCCACTCTGGAATGGGTAGTGGCTGAAGCAGACCACCTGGCCTCTGTCTCTCGGCTTTAACCTGCTGGCACACTAAGCATCGAGATACAAACTGAGCTACATCTCGCTTCATGCCATACCACCATACATGCTCCCTCAGGTCTCTGCACATCTTGTTGGCTCCAGGATGCATAGAGTACTGGAAACGATGCGCTTCCTGCAGAATCTCCTCCCGAAGCTCTCCACTAGGTATGCACAATCTAGTACCGTGCCTCAGCGACCCATCTTCGGCTTTAGAGAAATCGTCTAACAATCCGGCCTGCACCTGCTCCCTGATGCTCCTCAAGGTCACGTCATCAAACTGTGCTGATCTGACTCTGTCCATCAACGCAGACTGAATCTGTGAACCCCACATCTGAACCTCCATGCCCGGAACGATCACCTCGATACCCAAACTATCCAGATCGGCCAATAGATGACGATCTGTCGTCAAATACATAGCGACTAGATACCTGTTCAAGGCATCTGCAACTACGTTGGCCTTTTCCGGATGGTACTGCAAAGAGATATCGAAGTCCTTCATCAGCTCAAGCCAGCGCCTCTGCCTCATATTCAATTACTTCTGGGTGAACACGTACTTCAAGCTCTTGTGATTCGTGAAGATCTCCACTCGCTCTCCGTACATATAGTGCTTCCACAGCTTCAAAGCAAAGATAACAGCTGCCAACTCTAGATCATGGGTAGGGTAGTTCTTCTCATGAGGACGTAACTGCCTGGATGCATAAGCAATCACCTTCCCATGCTGTTGAAGAACGTAACCCAAGCCCTTCCCAGAAGCGTCACTGTAGATCGTGAAACCGCCAGTCCCAGATGGCAACGTTAAGAAAGGAGGTGTAGTCAACCTCTTCTTCAGCTCATCAAAAGCAGCCTGACACTCCTCGGTCCAGACGAATTCTACGTCTTTCCGGGTAAGTCTAGTCATCGGCTCTGCAATCCGAGAGAAGTCCTGAACGAACTTCCTATAATAGCCTGCCAGACCCAAAAAGCTTCGAATCTCGGCGACTGAGCTCGGTGTGGACCAAGACTCAACTGCTGAAATCTTTTTCGGGTCCACTAAGATCCCATGCTCGGTCACAACATGACCCAAGAACTCTACCTTCTCCAGGAAAAACTCGTACTTCGACAGCTTCCCATACAACTGCTCCTTCCTGAGAGTCTCCAGCACAATCCGCAGATGCTCTTCGTGCTCCTCTGGTGTCTTCGAGTAGATCAATATGTCATCTATGAAGACCACCATGAACTTGTCAAGGTACTGATGGAATACCTTGTTCATCAAGTTTATAAATACTGCTGGAGCATTGGTCAACCCGAATGGCATAACAGTGAACTCATACTGGCCATACCGAGTCCGAAAAGCCGTCTTCAAAATGTCCTCCTTCTTCACCTTCAGCTGATGGTAATCGGACCTCAAGTCTATCTTCGAGAATACCTTCGTGCCGCTCAACTGATCAAATAAGTCGTCAATCCTCGGCAACGGGTACTTATTCTTGATAGTGAGGTTGTTGAGCGCTCTGTAGTCGACACACATGCGTACCGTCCCATCCTTCTTCGGTACAAACAGAACAGGTGCACCCCAAGGTGAAGAACTGGATCTGATGAATCCCTTGTCCTGCAGTTCGTCGACTTGTTTCTTCAGCTCTGCCAACTCGCTGTTGTTGATTCTATAGACATACTGCGAGACAGGCTCAGCGCCCAGCACCAAGTCTATAGAGAACTTAACATCCCTGTCTGGCGGTATTTCCGGCAACTCATCAGGGAAAACATCCAAGAATCCTGCTATCAGTGGATGTGGCAATTCCTGCCCCGTCAACACAGCTCCACAAAAACCATCTTCTGGCTCAGCTGCTCCCCTGGCGAACTCAAACTCTGGCTCTTCCGGCGGTCTAAACAAAACTTGGCCTCCTCTACAGTCTATACTAGCATGATGCCTGCTCAACCAATCCATACCGAGTACCATATCGTAGCTCGGAAGGGGCATTACGAGCAAGAACGCACTCAAATCCCGGCCTCCCAGTGTAACTCTCCGTCCTTTGCAAATATTATTTACCAGGATAATGCCTCCCCCGGTCATAATCTTGCAAGTCCTACTCAGTGGTTCAGCAATAATATTGTGTCTAAGTGCAAAAGAAACAGATACAAAACTATGCGTAGCACCAGAGTCAAACAAAGCTAACGCAGGAAATGAATCGAGTAGAACAGAACCTTCCACCACGTCTGTAATGGGCTCGGCCTCCTCGACCGTCAGTGCGAACGCCCTACCCTGAGCTGCTCCCCTTTGATGCTGGGCGAAACGTTGCTGCTGGGTCGGAAGTGGCGGACCCCTCTGCTGAACAGCTGGTCCCACTGGAGCTCTAGCAGGAGGTGCTCTATCCTGACCTCCCCGAGCTGGACGAGTAGGACAATCTCTCAACTGGTGGTCGGGCGCTCCACAGAATAGACAAACGCCCAACCTCTTCCTGCAAACCTCTCGTGTGTGCCCCGGCTTCCCGTAAAAAGCACACTGTGGAATCTGCTTCTGCCTCTGCTGATGCTGTGCACGTGCTGGTGCCTGGTGCTGCTGATGCTGCTGCTGGTGGAATGGCTTCTGCTGAGTCTGATGTCGCTTGGCCGATCCTGCACTGGAACCAGCACCCATAGCATCGCTACTCCTCTTAGGCCTGAGACCCAAGTCCTCCTCTGCAATCTGAGCGTCCATCAGAATATCCTCATGGGTCGCAGTACGACACCCAGACGTGCGTGATCTGACGACGTGGTTCAGGCCCCTCCTGAACTTACGGGCCTTCTCTCCAGCATCCTGAACCATACCCGGAGCGAACCGGCTCAGACGGAAGAACTCCGTCGCATACTCGTCCACAGATATGTTCCCTTGCACAAGTCCCACAAACTGGCCTTTCAGTGCACTAAGAGCCACATCAGGAAAGAATTTCTCCTTGAATAGCTTTTTGAAGTTCACCCATGTCAAGCCTGTCACTGTCACGCGAGGGTCTGTGCGGTACCAAGTCAGAGCGATATCAAAGAACTGACTAGCTGCTGCTGACACCCATAATCCCTCCGGAAGCTGTGCTAACCCCAGGCTCCGCTCAACATCCTCTAGCCAATCATCGGCATACAAGATCCCTTATGTTCCCTTGAATTTTTGAGGAAACATCTTCTTGAAATCTATCACGGAGCTAGCTTTCGCCTGCTGCTGTGGCTGCTGGGCTGGAGCGCCCTGAGTCTGAATTGCAGTCACCTTTTCTACAGCGGTGAGCGCTAACTGGTGCGCATTCTCCATGCTCTGCCTCAAAATCTCTGTCTGCCGCTGTGAAGCCTCAGCTTGTGCTCGCTGTGCTTCCATCATCTGCTAGAGGAAAGCGAACATCTGAGTAGCATCAAACGACAACGCTGGTGGAGGTGGAAGAGTCCCCGGCAGAACATGTACAGTCCTCAGGACTTGGGGAGGAAAACCCCCCGGTACTGTTGCCGCTACCTCTGGAACGGCAGTGTCACGCCCTAGTACCGAAATACGGAGACGGACTAGGCCAGCTACTCCATATGAGGTACGTAACGTCATACGGCGATCGTGGCTGTCGAGAGACTAGGGAGTACATGCTACAATCAAGTCTCCTATGGTCCCACAGAGTTCTATGTCTCAATCAATCAAATCACATCAGCAAATAAATGAACATTAAAGATAAAGCAGTAAGGCGTCCCCGACGCTTCATCAAAATGATCATGAGAGACTAGCTTTATAATTTAGCTATCTCGGAAAGTCAGGAGTACAAAATTATACACAGCTGCAGTCTGTTTAATTACAATTATGTACTGACACAAAATATCAAGTAATCCGGCTAACAGGTGTCGGTGGCTAAACGCCGCAAAAGTTTAAGCAGGAGTGGTGGAGAAGAAACCCACTCGAGTCCCCGAACCGCCATGCTCCTAGTATGCACCATGGATGTCAGGGAGGAAGATCGTGTCCTCTGGCTCTGCTACGAGATCTGGCCAAACAAAACCAGCGGGGTCAGCCCCGAATAGCAAGTACCGCCAAAGAGGCACAAGAGTTAAGATTAAAACCCAGCTAATAGAATGACTGATAATAGTAATACTTATGCTACTAATATAGGGTGGCGCAACATCTTCGAGCCCATATGGCACCCTTACAACCAAACAAGGACAAAAGGTGCCGCATGGAGTCGGGACGTGTCGTACTCTATAACTTTCACATAAGTTAAAAGGTATAAACAATAAAATCTCCTGATCGTGACTTCGGTCGATAGCCTATCGCAGCACAATAACCAACCCAACAATCAAATAAGAACATGGGTTGGATCATGTACCATGATAGAACATGTTCCTCAGTCATTCACAGAAGTAGCACTTCACAACCAGAATAAGTCTTCCGTTCATAACTTCGGTCCACAGCCTGTCATAGTACGATAACCAACCCAACAATCAAACAAGAACATGGGTTGGATCACGTACCACAACAGTCCGCTTCCCTCGGTTATTCGCGGAAGGTAATAGGATACAAGCAAGTCGTTTTTACGGCCAATCAAGTCTACGAGTTTCTAGTGGGACGAGGTTATCCTCGCGTCATGTTATTAGAAAATCCTTAGATCGTATCTTTCCAGCAAGGCTAGCCAACCCAGGGGTTCGCGTAGACAGGTGTTATTGAGCACAGGTCCCTCGTAAGGCCACCTTGCCAAAATATGTAATATATAGCAGGAATTAATCGGATACAGTCATCCGCTCGTTACGGATGACACAGTGTCCGTGGAGACCAGCCGGCGCGTCAAGACAATATCTCAAGGCGGCTGGTGTAACACGATCTCGGGATTCTGCCCTCCCCATGCATCTAGTATATGTAGTTGCCTAGTTTAACCCTAGGTGAAATCTTGGACTCCCATGCTGTGGCCTGCATGATTATCCTCCTAAAGTCGTACTTTAGTACGAGTACCCCAAAGAGGATCCATGTCAATCAGTGTGTCAACATGTGCTACCCTCCTTAGTGTAATGCATCATTGCAAATACGCCACGTGGAGTTACGAGTCATTTGTCGAGCATGAACAAGAACTGGGACATTCAGGTACATGTATCGGATAGGAACACTTTGTTCTCCGGGGTCACATAAGTGCTTATATCATGCTCGGGACAAAAGGCGTAAGGATATAAAATGGGCATATAATATCTAATAAAATATCAAAAGCATACGCACAACAAGGCAGCGTGCGTGAAAAGTCACGCAGGCTTACACAAGACAGCGTGCGGGAAAAGTCACACAGGCTCAAGGGAGAGAGCAGCCTGAAAAGTTACGCAGGCTCAAGGAGAGAGCTGCGTGAAAAGTCACGCAAGCTCAAGGAAGGAGCTGCGTGAAAAGTCACGCAAGCTCAAGGGAGAGAGCTGCGTGAAAAGTCACGCAGACTCAAGGAAAGAGCTGCGTGAAAAGTCACGCAGACTCAAGGGAGAGAGAGCTGTGTGAAAAGTCACGCAAGCTCAAGGAAAGAGCTGCGTGAAAAGTCACGCAAGCTCAAGGAAAGAGCTGCGTGAAAAGTCACGCAAGCTCAAGGGAAGAGCTGCGTGAAAAGTCACGCAGACTCAAGGGAGACACGCTTCCAACAGAAAGCGTGCTCAAACAGGAGCACACTGCTCACTGTCTCCTCCAGACAGCAAGAACACCATGGTTAATCCCAAACTTCAAAACATCATAACTTGGCCATCCGAACTCCAAATCCGGATTTCCAAAGTTCCATCTTGGGTGAAATGGAATTCTCTTCCTCATGGAAGCATCAAAACCCACAAAACTTCAACGAAAATAGATCAAAACTAAGGAAATCCGAAAATGATTAAAACTTAGATCTACAAAAATCAAAGCTTCAAAATGGAAATTTCCAAGTTCTAAACTAGTATAGATTGAGGAGAAGAACATGTTTTTGCAAATAGTTTTGTAAGAATCATTAACAAAATTTTGAATTTTTCTCTTGAGCAAGTTGGTACTTGCCTTGGTTGGTGGAGGAAGTAAATGAGAAGAAGTAAAAAAAATGAGAGGAGAGAGAAGGAGATGAGTTATTATATAGAATTCTTGGACCCATGGGTTCATGATGAACCAAAGGGTTCATGATGAACCATTGGTGAACCAAGAATAGGTTACCCAAATGAGCCAAAACTGTAGGCCCAAATGCAGAAAATAAATTAGAAAATAATATTTTGTCGAATATTTTTAGGAAATGCATGAAGAAATACTGCATAATAAATATCGTATAAATACAAGGTAAATACAAATTATTAATTTCACATATTAAAATACATATTTCAGGATCGGGGAGTGACAGGCAGGGACAGTAGGGTCAATCTTCTGATCCGCAGCTCTCTCAGTCAGGAAAATAGGTTGCGACGGATCGGACCTCTCCGGTGCTGCACTGGATCTAGCTGCCTGAGTCCGTGTCACCGTCATCCTGGAGACATATTCAAGCAAAGAAATCAATATGGCACATGATAGGATATCATCAAGGAAGGGCAATTTATTTCGAAATGCAAGAAGAGTTTGTCATGGAAATCAAAAGATTAGAGTTTTCCTAATATGTGATTGAGTAATTCCTATCATAACCTAAAACCTATATCCTAAGAGCAGGTTCGTAATTAGCACTCTAAGTTGAGCACCATTACGAAATCGCACTGGTTGCGAACTCGGACCTGCATGGGCCACCATAAAAACGTGTCACTTGGCCTGTACCCTGTTTAGGGGCACGAGCACGTGGGTACGTCCAGCCTACGCCGCAGTATCGGCGGTAGAACGCTGTAAAGGTCATCTAGAATATATAGAATCTAAGACACAATAATATAACCTGTCATCTCCGCACGGAGGAATATATTCACAACTCAATCACATAATTCTAAGGAAGATAAACACGATGATAAAGATAAAGATAAAGATGAGATAAATAGTCTGAAATAGTGTCGAGCCACAATCACAAGTTCAGAGACCAAGAAATAAAATAATATCCCAAAATAAATACTACAAGTCTCAAAGTATCAAACTGAAATGTAATCAAGACAAAATCTAGGTGAACTAGGTCACTACTGGCGGTGCGTCCTCTACGAACACCGGGTCCACAGGCTGGTCCTGGTCGTAGGCTCCATCTATGCCAAACCCGTAGTAGGTCGGGCAATCTGCATCTAAATCCTCTGAAAAACAACAAGGTTTATCCTGTCAGGATATGAGCAAGTACAAACGCCAATAGCAGTTCCATGTGAATTGACAAATACTATAAGAGACAATCATAATAAAATACAAGATGGAATATCAAGACTGAAAGTAAAACGGTACAAGAGAACTGGATATCATGTCATGTGTGAGATATAAGATAAAACTAGAATATAAATAAATAGAAAGTAATCTGCGGTATGATGTAAACATAAAAATAAAGTGCCATGAGATATTAGAGCGTTATGTGATCGGCTTGGGTCAAGATCAGGCTGTTCCATTTGACCGGCTATGCACAAGTAGTATAATAATATAGGGATCAGGCCGGCCAAAATGGAAAGCTATGAACAAGTAGTATAAGGTCAGGCTACACCCTACGTGTGGTGAGGGTGGAGCTATGCACAAGTAATAAACAAGTAAGGGTAATGATCACATAACCTCTAATAACTCCTCCATCCCAGAGTAGTATAATGAATCCAGACATGACAGGTCATGACACGAGATTCGAAGAGCAGGGGGCCAGCCCACTCCCAAATTGGTGTCTATACAAGTACAAGAAATAATACCGAACAATGTACTCATATACCAGGTAAACCAGGAATGACATCTCATGACGAGATTCACGTATACTAGTCCGTATATCCTCGTGTCGAGAATCAAGTATAACACTACAACTGAATCAAATATAGTAGATATCAAGACAATGAAAACTATCAGAGAATGTACTCGCCTGTCGTCCTGAGCTGAGAAAATCGAAACTACAACCCACACAATGAGCCACGAACGGTCAACTCGCACAACTGTCTCCTAATGCTGAAACAGACATTACCAACGTTCTCAGAATGGTCAAATTAGCTAGAAACGCCTATCCATAAGTCCAATTCTGAACACAGGGACAAAACGGTAATTTCGGATCAAAATGGTGTCAGCCATTGGACCCACTTAGCACCGAAAAACGTGCCAGAACCTACGGTCTCTAAAGTCATCAAACTATATGTCTACAGGTTCAGTTTGACGAGACGAATCCAACGGTATGTCCAATTTTGGATTCCGGTGGACTGTGCACAAAATCACCCGTTGAGTGGGATTGTGGGCCCGCCAAAATGGCGTCCCGATCAACGGTCTCAGAATCGGACCAAACTTGGCATACAGGACCAGAAAAATATTTCGAGTCCAATGGCGCAAGTTTCGTCGCGATTTGATGAGTGTGCACAAAGTAATTGACAAATATGCAAAAGGCCGATACGGTAAATTTTTGACGGATACGTATCAAATTCGTCGCGCACACGCGACCAATTTGAATTCCGTCAAATCCCAAACGACCACGAAATCGATACGCACCTTTCGATGCTTTCGGTTCGTGACCACGTCGCCCGGATTGACGGGACGGACGACATATAGGGACAATTTTTCTAAAAATCCACTTTTGAAAATCAGTTTTTTTCTCCAACTTCACAAATCAATAACTTTCTGTACAGTGCATGAAATTCAGTTCTACAAAAAAGGTTTTAAAGCCCTATAGGTTGTCTCCAAGTCTCTTCAGACCGATTTTGAAAAATCACAACACGCTGATCGCAAATCGGCCACAAAGTTGGGGTTTCGGGACAGTTTCTAAACCCAGAAAATCGAATTTTTTTCTCGATTTTGGAACTCGTTTTTCGTCGCACATGGTGCGAATCGGCACAAAATATTTGAGAAAAATTAAAGGGGTATATGTTGGGATCGTACCTGACCAAGTGATTCGCAAAACGACGGAGCGAGGAAGGAGAAATCTACTTCCGAAGTTGGCCCTTCGCCGACAGTTTCCGCTCGCGGGTGAGATGCTCGTTGCACGTTTTCCGGCGATGGACGGCCACGGACTGGTCGCCGGCGACGTCGGGGTGCACGTTGGGTTGGAGGTGACGGCTAGGGTTTGAATTTTTCTCAAAATTCTTCTCTCTCTCTCTCTCTCTCTCTCTATATATATATATATATATATATATATATATATATATATATATATATATATATATATATATATATATACCGCCGCTCGGTTATACATGGTAAGGGGGGCGCGGTTTTGTAAGCAGCTACTGCTGCTGTTGGTTTTGCTAATGTGGCGTGAGTGTGTTTTTGTTTGTTATATTTTTTTTTCTTCTTTCTTATTTTACCTATTATATATGTATATATATATTATACATACATACATACATACATACATACATACGTATATTATTTATTATATATTTATTTATTATATAAAATCAACCACATATTATTTAACAAAATACTATTTACTAACTCCTTTATAAATAATAGTATATATATATATATATATATATATATATATATATATATATATATATATCATAAAATAAAATAAATACCAACAAATTCTAAAATTATTTCTAAAATTAAAATAATTATTTCGTATCTATATTTATTTAATATATTAAAAGTATTATAATAAAAACTTATTGCACATATATTTATCTATATCAACAAAATACCTATTTAACTAATAACGTAAAAACACTAACATTAATAATTTAAATAATATTAAAATATTAAAATAATATAAATGACTATATTAGTCCTATTCAGAAAAGTGGGGGTGACATCTAGGGTGCGGGTCGTGACAGTTATTATTCACATGTAAACCTTATAATTGTCACACTTTTATCATCACAGGTATGTGTGCAATTCGGCCAAGTATTAACCTTCCTTTGGGCCGACTAATACTCGCATGAATTTACACACACAAACATCCAACATTTCTCATAGACTATCTACGCAAGAGAGGTCACTTTGGCGACATCTTGTTTCAATGGGTCTATTTAGAATATTAGACAACTATTGCTAGTCACAAAAGACACCAAAAAATTGAATGTTGACTAAATTTTATAAAACCGAATCATGTCCAAAACCTTATGTACATGCATATTTATAAGATTATTACTCAAATATAGTAATCAAAAGCATAAGCATAAATTTTAATTTGCCAAAATTTGAGCATTATCATCATAACAAAATCCATATAATAATCTATGGAAAATATGCATCCAGAGAACAACAACATATAGGACATAATTCAAATACTCCAAAATATATTGCAAATAATTTGGTTGTCCTTTCTATCATGAACAAATAATATATCAAATTTTGACGCCATTAGATCATTCAGCAAAAGAAATCCACCAAATTTCCTCACAAAAAAAAATCCATAAATAAGCAACCTTTTGGGTATATAGACCCCATATACAATCGGTACAAAAATTGGGCCAAAAGTGCTTAACTAAGCAGAGTCCTAAAGTAGAATCGGCATAAAAAAAACTTTCTGACTTCAACCTGTTGTATTCCAAAGATTCTAAAATCCACGTCAAATTAGATAGGTACATGGGAGCAGATTTGGCTCTATAAAAATATTCAAAAGGATTGAGAAAATATGGAAAAAGTTTAAATAATTCCGTACCGGAACCACTGAATCCATGTGTATCACAAAAAAATAATAATTTATGGCACAATACAATATAAATTTGGACTATTAAATGGCTTAAAGCATCATGCTCATATACAATATCATATTACGCATTATTGCTTCTTTCCATATTGCTACTGTTTGCAACATATTATAGTACATTTGGACTTTTGAATGGTTAAGACAGTAACAAACAAAATCCGTCAAGCCAATTACCACACCAAAAAAAGAAGAAAAAGAGAACATTGACTAAAGAACTTTTGTTTGGTGTTTTAATATCTGTCAAGTCCATTACCGAAACAAAGTCTTGCTGAACACAAAGATCCCCTATAGTAGCTCATCGGAATCCAACGGCGATGGAGACCCTTAACCATACTCAAAGAAACCAAAGTCTTGCTTCTAAAGAAGATACAAGACAACCTAACATCTAAGTCCGCCAGCCCCTTTACGGAACCCAAAGCTTCTTCTTCTTCTTCTTTTTTTTTGTGCTTCATAGGCTCAAGAGAGACTGGAGATTTAAAATTGGTGGAATATCATAAAAACTTTGAAGGAATAGTCGAAACCCTAAATTCGACTATGATTTCTGAACACCAACAAAAATAAGATTGAATATAAAAACTTCGATCTCATAAATCAAACAGGATAGCTCTGATACCACTTGTTAGAAATTAATTGTATCATGTCGATTCATGAGATGAAGAACATAAATAAATTGCGGAAGCGTACCTGAATCCATTGCTAGGCTTGATGGATCTTGAAGCGGTCGTCCTTTTGTGGGGTTCGATCTTCAAACTTGCTACGACCCTTAATGAAAAAGATGAATCCAAATTCTTTGTCCCTCTCTTTCTGTTGATGGGAATGCAGAAGAGAAAAAAAAAAGAGAAACCTCTCTTTTGGTGGCCGTAAGTTGGGGACCATAACCCTAATGAATACATATATTTATATGTTGTGATATTTCTAATTTGGCCCCTCATCAAATTAGATTTATCTCCGGTATCTACACATTAATTTTATGAGAATTATACCCTTAAGCCAATTTTTAAATAGACCACTTTAATTTGGCTTAATTATTTAGATAGCCCAACACAATTAATTTTACATGTGTGGTCCCATATTATTGAATAATCCAACAACTCGTTGCAGCCAGTGGCGAGATACTCTGTTCATATTTTCGTTTAATATTCAAAATTTTCAATAAATTTTTTTCATAAAAATTGATGATGATGATTTGGCACTGGTTGCAGCCATTGGCGAGGCATACATTGCATATTTAATGATGCATAATAAGTCATTATGACCCTCATTTTAGATATTGTATATAATGCAGGTTTGACTTGAATCTGGAATTTGGTTAACAATTCTTCTTGATTGTAACTTGCATATTTGTTCCGTTCTGTTTTGGAGATTGAGATAAGGGGATTGGAACTTGGAGATTAGAGTTTGGAATTTGGAATTTGTAACTTGAGTTTGGAATTTGTATATTAGATAGATTTGAATATGTGGATTGGAACTTGTTGCATCACTTTTTATGTCCAGTTGTGCACCACTTTTATTATGTTTATTTGTATATTTGGAGATCTGAATTTGTATATTGTGTAGGACTTTTATGTCCAATTTGAAATTTGTATACATTTTACAGCATGACTTTTGTTATGTACAATTTGAAATCTGGATTTGTATTTGCTCTCCCCTGGATGTCCATTCTCATTCAAATTTTATTTTGTTAGTGTAGTCTGGCCCATTGGCCCATTAAATTTATGTTAACTGATTAACATTTTTATATAAAAAAATCGGCTCAGCCTATGGCCCATTAAACCGAATCAACCAAAAATCGAACCGTTCTAGTTCAGTTCGGTTCTGCTCGATTTTTTGTAAACTACTCGTTTTTCGGTTTTTAAATATGGATTTACAATTTTGGCCGGTTTTCTTAAATGCGGTTCGGTTCAGTCTATGCGGTTTTTCTGATGACATGTGACTAACCATATTTCTTTCGCATTAAAAGAGAGAAACAAACCAGCTCAATTCATACATGTTAGTCAAACAAGAACTTGATTATCTTCTAATTAATCCACCTCATATGCTAATGGAGGACAAATAAAGACAGCACTAAAGTCATCTTTACATAAGGAGAGAGAAAACGTGTGTGGTATTAAACAACAATAATTACTTTATTGCCGGCAATAAATGACAACAAAATCCCACCGGAAGAAAGTATGTACGCTACAAATAAATGACGAGATTATGGCGACAATGACTCGTACCAATGTGCTTACAAAATTGGGAAAGCAATATCTCAGAACGCCCACGTCATCTTATGACGCAATCGCCTTACGTATGCATGATAAATTCTCTGGCATGGCTGTTATTTACCTCTTTTTTTTTCCTTCCAAAAGAGTTAATTAATGTTTAGATTCATAATTTTATATTTAAGTTCTTATACATTTAATTAAAGAAATTAGATGCTGGATTTTTTTTTTTCGTTTTTTTTGTTATATTCTCATTTCCAAGATAAGTTGGTTGTTACCATTGAACTCTTATTCATGATATAATAATAATAATAATAATAATAATAATAAATATTTGGTGTCTAAAATTATCAATTGGACATATCATTTTAAGGTGGTATAAAATAATAGCCTAATTAAACGCTAATTAGCCCATTTCGAAAACAACAATATTGATGCCAAGAATTTTTTCGTCTCTTCAAACTCCTAATAATTGTATTCGTATTTTCCATCAAATTTTTACGCCGTATTTATTTGTTATTTATTTGACAAATAGCGTCCGTTTGTAACTGATTGGAATAAAAATTCGAACCGTTTTGGACTTAACTAAAAAGTTCACTTTTAATTTTTGAGCAATAAATTACTTATTGTATGTGGATTCAATAATTATGATAAGCTATCTTTTTTTGCGATGAATGACGTAATGTACAGAACTTTGTGCATGCTGCATTGCATGTCATTTGGGTCAATTGTTCTCTAATTTATACACACACCCACACATCTTTTTCGTTGTTCGATTACGAGATCTTCCGTCTAGCCAAAAAGGTTATACCTCTACTTACTGACCACAAAACAAGATGAGTTTGGTATAAACTAAGATAAAAGTTGGACTAGAGTAAGTTCAAATCTGGACTAGTATGGAAAGTAGAAAAAAAAAAAATTTGGGCTGGAGTACACATCAACAAGTGCAATTGCAAGGCACAGATGGCCAATGACAAAAAAATGAATCAAAACACTTTTGATAACATAAATCTTTGTCACAGTCTCAATCTTTTTTATCGTGCGTGCATCCACCAGTTGCTTCAAGTCAATAAGTACCGAACACGAAAAATAGTATGCACCAGTTATGTTTTTAACTTTATTAATTAATTCTGACCATTATCAAAAGGGAAAAAAGTTTAATGCACTTTAAATTCTAAAATAAAGCAATTGGAATGATATTATATAGATTGATGATGATTGCAGCACGCCCACCTTCTGAGAAGTCCCTTATTTATATTTTGTTGTGAACTTGTCTCTGACCATTGGAAGTTTGTAATGCTAGCTGAGTCATAATTTGAAGAATGGTACTATATCAGATTAAATAAAATTATGACAATGATATATATATATATTTTTAACTATTAGCAATGTTCATTGCCATCAAACTGTACTTGTCAATTTCTCATACATTTTGTTCCTAGCTAATTGCATGCAAATTTGAGTAAGGCTGTCTTTGATGGAAGAAATACCTTTGAATCGCTGAATTGAAGTCTTGGAAAAGAAAAATAATTATATTTTTTTAAAGGAAATTAGAAGGAAAGAAATTTGATTTCCAAGAAAAAGAAAAATAGGATGAATTTCACCCACCAATTCAAGGATTAATTTTTTTTCTCTAAGGATTTACTTTCCCTCCAAATTTTCTTGTCTTTTCCAAATACTATAAAGGAAATTGATTGAAATTTCAATTTACTATTTTTTTTCTTTGAAGATACTTTAGTTAAAATATTTTTTTTATTTACTATTATCAACTAATGAAAAAACGAAAATAAAAATAATTATTGAAAAAAACTCAACTAAAATATTAATAATAATAATATTAATAAACAATTTATTTAATAATTTAAATAATAATAAAGTAAGATGATAAATAGTAACAATAATATTAATAAATTTGTATTTGCTAATTAAGAATAATTATTGTATTTCAAACTTTAAAATAATGATTAAAATAATAAATTATTCAGTTAATAATAATAATAATAATAATAATAATAATAACAATAACAAAATGATATGCTTTTCTAAAATATGTTTCCTTTTTCTTTTGAACTTTAGGAGGTCGTTGAAATCAATTACAAGGGAGAGTAAAATAAAAAAGGCCAATTTCAGATGAATCTCTTATGTAAAGAAAAGACTTCTATGAAATGGATGCGTACCAAACAACAAAAAACTATTTCAGAAAATATACTATATTTCTATAAAAATAATAAAAATCAAACACAACCTTACAGAAAACATAAATAATAATAATAAAAAAAACTTACAATATCGTTGATCTTTTCCGCTTTTCCAATAGCCACACCCCAATATTTACTTATAGCATTTTTAGATCATTTATAACAAGCCTTTACTAATAATGCATGTCTTGTGGTAGGAACAAAATTAATTTTATGTTTGAGGTTGCCACTTTCAATCTTCCACTTTTATTTTTACAGATATATATATATATATATATATATATATATATATATATATATATATATATATATATATATATATATATATATATATATATGTGTGTGTGTGTGTGTGTGTGTGTGTGTGTGTGTTAGTGCCGAGGCACAATTTTCGATGGAAAATTATGAAACTGAAACAATTGTATAGACAACGTTTCAAATGCAACACCTTAAAGAAGATGTGCAACAGAAATCCTGGAGGATTCTGAATTACGAGGATCTAAAAAGATTCTACGTAATACACAAAAAATCTAAAGAGACTTTGTGCAAGCAACTATCGGCAGTAGAGCTTCTAAAAAGAAGTTACTGTAAAAGGCAACAGCAGCGATGACAGGCGAGAATGAGATGCTGGGGTGAATGAACCACCGTTGCTCAAAGTTTTATTCGCCCCACACGAGCACGAACAGCTTCCAGGAACCAGCAAGTTCACGAAGAACTTCTGGAACGCTCGTAAGTCAATATTTGAGACTTGAACGGGCTTCCTGGACTTAACAGACTCCCTCAACTCTCTTCTTGGTGCGTCTTTCAAAGGAGGCCAAGGGGCTCTATTTATAGAGTGGAGTTGAGACTTCACCTCTTCTCCTATCCGATGTGGGACTAAAATACCAATACTCAAAAATAGAGTTTGATATTTTAGATCATCCCACAATCAGCATAGAAGTGTGCCAGTCCACGCCTACCCCCCGAACACTCCCGTGCATGCACGAGACATCCTGGAGTCCGTGTCCGAGTCCGAGTCCGCACAACAAAAATTAACTTGCATCCTTGTTGGATTTAATCCTTTTTCCTTCTAGGAAAATACTTCCACATGGCACAAACTTGTGCCCCACTACACCTCATGTGCACACCTCAACACAAGCAATGCATTATATTGAGATACTCACCATTTGGTGTAGCCGATGTGGGACTATCTTTTCTAGTCCAAAGGCAAAAACACCAACAATTCCCCACATATCTCAATATATGGGTTGAGCGTTCCCCACAGTGACTGTCCATCATGCATTAGGAGAGATGTCGCTACAACTTGAATCTTCCCGCATAGGTTAAATAACAGCATGATACAAGAATGGACTAAGCCTTGAATTCTGCACCATAACTGCAATTCTTCCTACTCACATAATGACATCAACTGTGCTTCTGGCTGCACATTGAAGGCCTTGTGCCAGCCTGGTTTCAGTGTATAATTTTTGGGCGTCTACAAGTTTACCCTCAAGAGACGGCCTGATATCTCTGTCCATACACTATAGGTGAGTTCTTTATAAAGAGTCATGGCATGAAGCATTGCGCTTCTTTGCGGTGCTACGCCGCTATGACATGGCTTAAAGCCGAGGCTTTACCCCACCTGGGTACCTCATCGTAGTGTCATACTACTGTAGCATGAGGTCACAGGCCTCTTTGTAGTGCCAAACTATCCAGCATGAAGCCTTGCGCTTCCGTGCGGTGTTACGCCGCTATGACATGGCTCACAAAGCCGAGGCTTTACCCTACCTGGTACCTCTTCGTGGTGTCATGCCACTGTAACATGAGGACATCGTCCTCTTTGTAGTGCTGCCTACTTCTCTTTATTACGATTATCATACAGCATTAGGCTACCTGCCTATTTGCGGTGCTACTCCGCTGTGACTTGGCTTGCAAAGCCGAGGCATTACCCCTACCTGGGAACCTCATGGTGGAGTCACCCCACTATAGCATGGAGTTACACTCCTTGTAGTGCTGCGCTACCGTGCTTCCTGTAAAGCACTCCAGGCATTCACTCTACCTAAGAACTCATTAAGACATTTAAGCCAACCTTCCCACAGGATCCGTTTTTCGCAGAAAACAACAGTAGACAACAGTGGTTGTAGGTCCGTAACCTCTCCATGTCACAGAGGACAAGTACCCACCGTTCCTGATATTCTTCTGGTTAATAGTCCTTCCTTGAACCAAAAGCTAGATGCCTAGTAGATTTCTCTTTGAACTAATAGCATAAAACTTTATGGTAGGATTGTAATAACACAATATCAGAATGCCTTCAAGCCTATTTTACAAGCTGTGTCATCGACCAGCTGGCGCTTGAGGCCCTTGGTGAACGGATCCGCCAGGTTCTCCTGACTCCGAACATCAATCACTGCAATAACACCTCTCTTGATAAGATCGTGTACTGCTCTGTGCTTCAACTGCACCGTTCTCTTCTTTCCGTTGAAGAGTTCATTTGATGCCACTGCTGCTGCCGCCTGGTTGTCACAGTATATCGGTATTGCCGGTATCTGAGCCCCAACCAACGGAAGATCATACATGAGCTCCCGAAGCCACTCTGCTTCATCTGCAGCAGCATCCAATGCAAAGAATTCAGATTCTATGGAGGAGCGAGATAACATAGTCTGCTTCTTCGACATCCATGATATAGCAGCTTCGCCCATGGCGAATACGAATCCACCTGTTGAATACTCGCTCTCCATATCTGAACACCAGCTAGCATCACTGAAGCCTTCCACTACTGACGGATCTCCGCTGTAGAAAAGTGCATATGTCTGAGTTTTCTTGAGATATCTCATAACACGCTTCACATCTTTCTAGTGCTCAACGCCTGGATTGCTAGTGAACCGACTCAGCATTCCCACTGCAAAAGCTATGTCAGGCCTTGTGGCAGTAGTAGCGTACATCAAGTTTTCGATGACGCTAGCGTACTCCAACTGCCTGACGCTTTCCCTCGAATTTCGCTCCAGCTTCTGATCACTCCGGTACGGTGTATCAATAAAAGGAAGATCTTGATACCCGTAGCGAGTGAGCATCTTCTCAATATAATAAGATTGTGACATCGCTATTCCAGTTCCTGTCCGGATGATCTTGAGCCCCAAGATTACGTCGGCATCCCCTAAGTCCATCATATTGAACTTGGTCGAGAGGAATTTCTTTGTCTTTGTGACGCAGCTTAAATCCGTACCTAGGATTAGCATGTCGTCCATGTAAAGACATACGATTACTCCTCTTCCGTCAGCAAACTTCGTATAGACACACTTGTCTGTTTCACTGACCCTGTAGCCATTTGACCTTATCACCTAGTCAAACTTCTCATGCCACATTTTGGGAGCTTGTTTCAAACCATACAGAGACTTCATCAACTTGCAGACTTTGTCTTCCAGACCTCTGACGACAAAACCTTCTGGTTGTTGCATGTAGATCTCTTCGGTCAGCTCGCCATTAAGGAATGCCGTTTTCACATCCATCTGATGTATCACCAACTTGTGTATTGCTGCTAGAGCAATTAACAATCTGATGGTTGTCATCCGAGCAACTGGAGCATAAGTGTCAAAGTAGTCGATCCCCCACTTCTGAGCAAATCCCTTGGCCACTAGCCTGGCCTTGAACTTGTCAATGGTTCCATCTGCTTTCATCTTCTTCTTGAAGATCCATTTACATCCGATGGGTCTTGCTCCTTCTGGCAGGTCAACCAATACCCATGTGTTGTTGGAGGTGATTGAGTCAATCTCGTTGTCTATCGCCTCCTTCCAGAATACAGCATCTCTGTTCTTCATCACCTCATCATAGGTCAGCGGATCTGCTTCCACATGATAGGTGACAAAGTCATCTCCGAAGTCTTTCGGCCTCCTCGTTCGCTTAGTTGACGGCTCAGCGAGTTCTGGTTCAGCTGGTGTCTCCTTGACGACAGCTTCATCTTGGACTACCGGTTCATTAAAGACTTCTGTCTGCTTTGTATCCTCATCATTCTTCGGAAGATCCGCGAGAACAATATTCTTGTGTTTTGCAAACTTGTCTTCAAAGTATTCAGCATCGCGAGATTCGATGATATGGTTTGTCTCGATATCAAGGAATCTCCGAACATCACTCTTCTCGGCATACCCCAAGAAGATCGCCTTCGTAGTCCTTGTCCCCAGCTTCTAAATCTTCAGATCCGGGAGCTTCACATAAGCCAGACACCCCCACACTCGAATGACATTCAAGTTAGCTCTGACTTTGAACCAGAGTTCATGAGGAGTTATGTCGGAAGTTGCATATGGCAATCTGTTCAGAATGAACGTTGCCGTTAGTGCAGCTTCTCCCCAGTAGCACTTTGGAAGACCCGCAGTCAACAGCATGGAGTTCATCATCTCTGTCAACGTTATGTTCTTCCTTTCTGCTACTCCGTTGGATTGAGGAGAGTACGGAGCCATTGTCTCATTGATGATTCCATGTTCTTTATAGAATGATAAGAATTCATGAGATCGATACTCCCCGCCTCGATCACTCCTTAACCTCTTGAGTTGTTGTCCAGTTTGCCACTCAGCCTCGGCCCTGAACTCCTTGAACTTCTCGAATGCTTCGTCTTTAGACTTGAGCAAGTAGACGAAAGCATACTTTGAGAAGTCATCGATGAAAGTAATGAAATACTTCATCCCGGCCTTTGTAGAGAATTGTTTGAAGTCACAGATATCTGAGTGAACCAACTCCAGAAGATCTGTGCTTCGATGGACCCTGTGAAAGGGTTTCCTTGTGATCTTCGTCTGAGCACATAATTCGCATTTCTCTACCTTACCCCCACACTTGGAGATAAGTCCTAGACTAGACATTCTGTAAATCCTTTTACAATGAACATATCCTAGCCTATTATGCCACAACTCAAGAGAATAATCAGAAAAAGTGATTGCATTTATATTATCATGCTGGGTTACAACAAGCTGAATCTTGTACATTCCTTCAGTTTGGAAGGCTTTCCCGAAGAATGTACCCTTCTTGGACATCACCAACTGGCCAGCATTGATGTCCATCCTTAAGCCTGCGTTGCAGAGCAGACTTCCAGAGATCAGGTTCTTAGCAATTACTGGAACATGCTTCACACCTTGAAGCGTCAGAGTGTTCCCCGATGTGAGTTTCAGCTCCACCGTCCCGATCCCCAGTACTTCAGCTTGTGCCTGGTTTGCCATTATAACCTTCTCTGAAGTTGGCTCATAAGAGACGAACCAGTCTTTGTCTGAACAGACATGGCAGGTCACACCAGTGTCTATCCACCAGTCCAAGTCAGCCCCTACAGTTGCAACCTGTGCTATCATGGCAACTAGATTAGTAATCATAGAAACCTTACTAGGCTCACCTTGTTCTTTGGGCTTGGACTTGCATTCGGATTTGTAGTGGCCATTCTTGCCATAATTGAAGCAAGTCACATGGGACTTGGACTTCTGCTGCTTGAAAGCAGGACCCTTCACTTTCAGATTCGTGAAGTCCTTCTTTTTGCGATGAGAAGCAGCCTGCTTCCCCTGGTATTCTCTGGTTTGGACCAGATTTGCCTTTGCCAGTTGCTTGGACAGAGTATCCATCTTCTATTGAGAGCGCATCTCGTCCTCAACATGGATCTCTTGCAAGAAATCTTCCAAGCTAATTTTCATCTTCTTTCGATGCATCCTTGCATAGAAGTTGCTCCATTCTGTAGGAAGTTTCGCGACGATCCCTCCAACGACAAACTTGTCGACGAGGGGCATGTTCTCGTCTTCTAGTTTCTGACGCAACTTCAGAAACTCCTTCACTTGGGGCAGCATCGCCTTCTCGTCTTCGAAGGTCCACTTGTGGTATTTTTCTACCATGAAGATCTTGGACCGGTTCTCGTCATCTTCATAGAGCTTTCCCAAGGAGTCCCATATCTCTTTGGCAGATGTCTTCTTGGAGTAGGACTCTGCCAGAGAGTCTTCCATGGAATTGAGTATCAGTAGTTTGCATATACTATTTTCTCTCTTCCACTTCGCTTGCTTGGTCGTAGCAGCGGCCACAGCCGCAGCAGATCCAGTGGTTGGAACGATCTGTTCTTCTTCTGACAGCACGTGATCAATATTCACGAGTTGAAGATTTAAAGTGACCTTTCGTCTCCATATCTGGAAGTGTTCACCATCGAATTTCTCCAACTTGTTAAAGCCGGTATCGATGAGCGAAGCACGAGAATTATCCATCTTCTCATTAAAGCTTTGAGATTGTTAGTGCCGAGGCACAATTTTCGATGGAAAATTCTGAAACTGAAACAATTGTACAGACAACGTTTCAAATGCAACACCTTAAAGAAGATGTGCAACAGAAATCCTGGAGGATTCTGAATTACGAGGATCTAAAAAGATTCTACGTAATACACAAAAAATCTAAAGAGACTTTGTGCAAGCTACTATCGGCAGTAGAGCTTCTAAAAAGAAGTTACTGTAAAAGGCAACAGCAGCGATGACAGGCGAGAATGAGATGCTGGGGTGAATGAACCACCGTTGCTCAAAGCTTTATTCGCCCCACACGAGCACGAACAGCTTCCAGGAACCAGCAAGTTCACGAAGAACTTCTGGAACGCTCGTAAGTCAATATTTGAGACTTGAACGGGCTTCCTGGACTTAACAGACTCCCTCAACTCTCTTCTTGGTGCGTCTTTCAAAGGAGGCCAAGGGGCTCTATTTATAGAGTGGATTTGAGACTTCACCTCTTCTCCTATCCGATGTGGGACTAAAATACCAATACTCAAAAATAGAGTTTGATATTTTAGATCATCCCACAATCAGCATAGAAGTGTGCTAGTCCACGCCTATCCCCCGAACACTCCTGTGCATGCACGAGACATCCTGGAGTCCGTGTCCGAGTCCGAGTCCGCACAACAAAAATTAACTTGCATCCTTGTTGGATTTAATCCTTTTTCCTTCTAGGAAAATACTTCCACATGGCACAAACTTGTGCCCCACTACACCTCATGTGAACACCTCAACACAAGCAATGCATTATATTGAGATACTCACCATTTGGTGTAGCCGATGTGGGACTATCTTTTCTAGTCCAAAGGCAAAAACACCAACAATATGCATATGTCTTACACCTATTTATATATTATTATTAAAAAAACTAAAAAAGTTATTGTAATTATTTTAATTTTTATTAAGACTGTTTAGAAAGACTAAAAGACATACATCTTAATTATTTTAAATTTATTATTATTATTATTATTATTATTATTATTATTATTATTATTATTATTATTATTATATATATATATATATATATATATATATATATATATATATATATATATATATATATATATATATATATATATATATATATATATATATATATATATATTTCATACTTGCATGTATTACCTAGTTGTTCCTACATGCAAGTATGAAATATATATATATATATATATATATATATATATATATATATATATATATATATATATATATATATATATATATAGCAAAACAACATACTAAAAAATTGTTTAGGAATTGAGTACTAACATTTTACCAAATATACATGTCATATAAAAGCTCACTATTTTGACATTTAGTTTAAAATTATTATTATTTATTACTCTTAATTTTTAAGTAATTATAATTCAGGGTCTTCCCAATAAGTCCAGTGGTAGGCTTAGTGTCACGTCCCGTTTCTCAAATTATAGTAAATTGGGCAGGCAACAACATCTCCAGGCTATGCACCCTACGAGTACTTTCGCACCCGTATTGCGATTGTCGCCTGTAAAGGGCTAGAATGGAAAAGTACAAGTACTACATTTAATTGCATCAATTATAGCTATTATACAATAATTGTTTTCTAAAGATACCATATATACAAGTTCCATACTACAAAAACATTAATTTACATATGCAGGTTACAAAACGGTGTTGGTCATCTCTCGTGATTCCTTGGATAGCCTACTCCTTGCCATTGTCCTCGTCATAAAGTGGAAGCATGTCAGCATGCTCGTCGTCTTCTCTTAGTGAACAAATACTAGGTCGTTTAGAAACGACAAGCAAGTCCTCGATCAAAGGCGATAATAAGTAAAACAAAATTTTCGAAGATTTTACGAAATTCAAGTGAATGGCTAATACCCACCTTGTGAAACAAATAGAAATATTAGATACTTATAATTCAATAATTTATCATACTAGACATGACCTTATGCCTCATGATTATGCACTTTTGTAGAGAACACATGTGGATCATGATCACCCTCTATTTTTTCGACAATAATTCCATTTATCCGGGACCAGGTGGTGTCTATATTAGGTACGGCGCCTTAGATCCAACCCCTCCATATCTTGTGGAAAACTTGTATGCATTAACTTTTTAAATTCCGTTTTATTTTCAGAATTTACTGGAATGTTCTCTGTTGTTGAGCTAGGCCTCACCCCCCGACATCGTAAGGCCTTACAGACGCGGGACTAATGATCAGCTTTTACTGGTGTAATTATATTGCAGGGATTTCGATGGTTGTGATCCAGTTGTTCTCTGCCACCCCATGATGCAACTATAAATATAGACAAGGTCTATTAACTCTCAAGTCTAATATTATCCTCAAACTTGGTTTCCGTCCCGTATATAAGGACAATACGCCATACGGTAAACTCTTGTTGGAGGAAGCATTTATCCAACCTATTACCATCCGTGAGTTAGAACGACACATCATATGGTAAGTCGTTGGCAAGAAACGCTCCTCCACTTATCGTACCATCTCGTGTATCAAGATAACACGCCATATGGTAGGATCAAATGGACTAGGAGCTTGATAAAATTTTAAATTTTCTATTTAGGTTTTTCCAAAACTAAGAGTTGCTAAATTTGGCTAACTCCCGAAATTATTAAAATTTTTGGCAGAGTTTTCCTTTGTATTTATCGATCCAAAATTTTTCACAATAAGTAAAATATAATAATTTGGGTACGTCGACCCCTTCGGTGGAGCAACTCTCAACACCGGACCACACATTTTATATCTGGGTACGTCGACCCCTTCGGTGGAGCAACTCTCAACATCGGATCACGCAATTATATATATATATATATATATATATATATATATATATATATATATATATATATATATATATATATATATATATATATATATATATATAGTAACATGGTTTGGCTTTCTTACCTTAGTAAGCAAATTCAAGCATAAGCATTTTATCTCTCTCTATATATATTTCTTCGGCTATTGCTTACTTTAAATGTAACTAAATCAAAATTTCACATTTGTTAGTAACAAAATGAATACATAAAATCAAATATCTAATATCGTTTATAATAAAAAATTTATGCGCTTATAACTGTTATAGCCGGGGCACAATTTTTCGATAGAAAACTATGAATATGAAATAATTGTAAGAACAATGTTCCAACGCAACACTTCTAGGAAGGTTGCGCAAGTATAACGAAGATCTAAGAAGATCTCGTTATTATATTACGAGAATCTAAAAAGATTTCGTAATCCACAGCAGCATATGATAAACGAGAATCTAAGAAGATTTCGTAGTCACAGTAGCGAAGAAGATGACAGGCGAAAGATGGAAGATGAACTGCTGGGGTGAATGATCACCGTTGCTCAAAGCTATATTCGCCCCACACGAATAGCTTCCAGGAACCAGCAAGTTCGTCAGAGAACTTTGGAATACTTCTGCTCTTATGACTCCTCGAATCGTACATGAACTCCCGTACAAAAGTAACGCTGGTGCAAAGCTTCTATTCTCTCTCACAGACTCTGTTTACTTGTGTTAAGAAACACTTGTAAACTTTCGTGACTCTCTGAATGTGTTCTGTATCGTATATCTGCCTGTGAGAGAAAGGAGACCTTATATAGGCCCGAGTAGCAACTGCCCGGTTAGCACAACACTCGGGACGTAGTAATAACCACTCCGAACGTGCAGTAACCGCTCAGATCATGTACAGGCATGATCTGAAGCAAGTTGCGCCACTCTAGCAACCCGTGCGCCTTGCACCTTGCGCATAGAGCCACTTGCGCCACACGCCTTGTGCGCCTTGCACACCTTGTGCCACACGCACAATGCGCACATTACGCCACTTGTGCCACTTGCGTAACCTGGCGCAACCTGTGCGCAACTTGCGCGCAACCTGGCGCGCACCCTGGTCGCGCAACCTAGGCCGCGCAACCTGTGCCGCGCAATGTGGCACGCAACTTGGCCGCGCAAGTGGCTCGTGCAACGAGCGCAACTAAAGCGCACTATGCGCCTAGCGACTGTAATGCCCCGCTCCGCACGGCGCATTACGCTGAAGCGTTGACTCAACGAGTCGCATTGACCGAATGAAATGTATCGATGCGAATCGATACGAGAGTTATGTTGTCCCGAGGAACGTATCGAACTAAGTCGATGCGAAGAGTTGCCTTGCCCCGAAAGAATGCATCAAGTTGAATCGATGCGAAGCGCCGCGTTGCCCCGAAGGATGAGTGCGTTGAATCGGCTCGAAGATTCTAAGAAATCGAATCGACCAAGGCGCAAGTCCGAATCGATGCAAGTATTGATTTTAGTTGGTTTCGTGTGCAAGTTATACTTTGATGCGAAAATACTAGAGGTCGATCTTTTGCGATATTTAGTAAGGGGTTCGCGAAATCAAATCATCGCCTTGCGACGGGCTGAGACTTGGGCACGGTAAGGCAAATCGGACGTATAATTCAATGAAGCACGAAGTGCTCGAATAGCTAAGTCAGGAGAGTGGCCGTGCAACAAAGTTATGAAATTGAGCCGCATCGGCTCGGCGAAACGACGAAGGCGTATCGACTCAAGGTGGGAGGATTAACTTCTTTTTACTCCTTCATACGATAAGTCAAATATATCCTTGTATCCTAAAAGTTAACCTATCGACGCCACGGGCGTGGTCCGATCGGAGATAAATCATAGTGAGTCGAACACTAAGTTAGAACAATTGAAATGAAACGTGCATCAAATGCACGAGTCGCTATGGAACATTGGATATCGCAAAGGCGAGCGCCTCGGTGCGCAAGCCGCAAGAACATGGGATAACTGTACTCGACGAGTGCCTTAGTGCACGAACCATACCGTGCCTTTGCGCACGAGTTAGAAGGCTAGAACATTGAAAGACAATAGGTGAGCGCCCTAGCGCGCAAGCCCCAAACATTGAACACTAAGTTATAGAACATGGGAATACGGTCGAAACGTGCCTACGTGCACGGGATAATAAAAGATGGCTTCGTTGCGAAAGAATACAGTTGTGGCATGAATGTGGCAGAACTGTTGGATATGACATGGTGCCTCAAAAGGTGTTCGAGACCTTCGGGTCGTTTGGTTGACGAGCATTGAGTTGAGGCACAATGCCATTGAATTAATGAAACGAAGTATCAAATGTAAGAACACAGAAAGTTAACGAAAGAGATGCGAGATGATAAAGTCTGAGTCTCGGACTCAAGACTATGTTTGGTTGTTTGAATTTGATTGCTTGAATGATAAGGGCATTGCATGGTCGAATGGAATGGACGAGAGATAAAATGTGATATCTCCCGTGTACGGGTGTTTCTCCCAAACGGTTAAATGCCGGAGCGCCCCGGAATCGCTTGGCCTAGGAGGGAATCGAATGATCTTTGTTGGCGCACATCCTTAAACAAGATGGGAAAAGCTACAAATGATGGTATGCAGCAGAAACGTTTCAGTTGTTGGGACTACAACCCAACCCGTGAAACGTCGGGCAGCCCGACAAATATTGAGAAAAGAAGGAGAGAAAATAAAGGAACTCCTTTAGTCCATTCTGACGCAGATACGCCAACGGCCCTCATATTGTTAAGGAACGATGGGTTGAAAGTGTAGGCGCGTATGCGTCCCGCATATAGATCCTGTTTAGAGATTCACATATAACATGACAGGGAAGGAATGCGGCGTATTCACCTTGCGTCGGTGCAAGGGCGAGTGCGTCGACTTGGTAAGTCACGCTACGAATCAACTACGAGATTGCTTGTTTGCTTGTCTATTTCAATTCGAATAACATGCTTGCCATGCTAACATGCTTTACGCTTTCGAATATGCCATAAAATTGACCCTAAGGAGAACATAGCAAGATCATAAGCTAAGTTGCATGATTCAACGTAAATACTAAAATGTCGGTTTGGAAAGAAGATCTTTGCTTCAGTACATGCGAGAACGAATGTACTGATCCCCCACCAGCTTCATACAGGGTGCAGGGTATGGATGAATCGCGGC
Organism: Iris pallida; assembly: GCA_029216955.1. NCBI lineage: Eukaryota > Viridiplantae > Streptophyta > Magnoliopsida > Asparagales > Iridaceae > Iris > Iris pallida. Next base: position 790,407 of record JANAVB010004999.1, on the reverse strand, counting down.
AAAGCGTTGCTTGAACGTGTTGAGGCTTGGAATGCCGAAGCACATTGAAGCGTGCGATCGTATTGACGCTCGGACTACGCAACTGGATTGATGCGGCCGAGATATAGAAGGAATGATGTATGGAACGGTAAAATCCTTTGTGGGCAAGAGAGAACCTGAGTGTTGTAGCCAATCTGGCATATATTGTTAGGCTATCGAAAGCCTTTGTAATCTCAGTTTTAGATATCAATAAAGAGAATTGTTTCGTATACTCTGTTTTCTTTTCGTTGTTAATATCGATTCAAAAGATAACCATTTGAGAACTTGTCATCTTGCCTTGCACGAGCGCAACTCCAGGCTCGTGCATCATCACGCCCCCTGCGAGGACGATGATTCGGGTGATTCTGGGTCAGGGCGTGACAGCGATGATGCTGACGTGTCACGACCCGTACCCTGATAAGGGGCACGAGCACGTGGGTACATCCAGCCTACGTTGCAGTATCGGCGGTAGAACGCTGTATATAACGTCTGTAAATACTACGACTAACAGTATAAAGGTACCTGTACAGTATATACTCTCCGAATGGAGGTGACATATCAATACAGTCTCAATCACAGAATAAAACTAAGGTAGATAGCTCAGAAAGAAAACATATGATAGATGAAAAAGTAAATAAGTCCAGTGTCCAATACAAGCCCAGATATATACAACATCACAGGGTCTCAAAATATAATATAGAAGCTACAGTCTGATAAAGCTAGCTGGATCGCAGTCCAGTCAAACCTAGCTAATCTACACTACTCCGGGAGTATAAAATCTAGTGGCTCTACTATAAGGCCACGGTCCTGGACTACTCCATCTAACTCGAGCCCATAATAGGTCGAGCAGTCCGCCTCAGAATCATCTGTAATATATCATAACGGTATCCTGTCAGGAAAATGAGCAAGTACAAGCACTAACAGCAGTTCTATGTGAATTGACAAATTCTATAAGAGACAGTATAATGAACTACAAGACAAAGATATATGAAGACTTGGGAACCGTTCGAAAGCTGAGTTACAACCCTTAAACCAAACAAGGACCGGGATTGTAACCCTTCTCTCGAGCAGAACTTAGTCTCCAATCAAGGTACATCATAGAGGCATGTAAAACGTGTGAGTAACTGTAATCATAGCATGGTGAGAAGTACTGTATGTAGAACAGAACAGGATATATGATAAGATAAAGTAAATATAAAATGTGTCTCGAATATTATAGCATAATGTGATCGGTATGGGTCAAGATCAGGCTTTCAGCCGACCGGCTACAAGTACGTGGACTCGGCCCGGTCGGGATGGTAAGCTATGGAGCAAGTAGTAGCACAGGTCAGGCTATACCCATCGTGAGGTGAGGGTATAACTATGATACAAGTAGTAACTCAAGGTGGGCATTGATCACACTATCTATAAAATTCTCCATTCCCCGAATAGTATACGGATCCGGACATAGCACGTCATGACACGGGATTCCCTAAGAGGGGAGCAAGTCCTCTTCAGGAATCGGCGTCAATACAAGTACAAGAATCAAGACCAAGCAAGTACTAGTATCCCAAGAAATCTAGGAATGACATCTCATGACAGGAATCCGACAATACTAGTCCGTGAACTATCGTGACTGAGAATCAATTAAGACACTACGACTGAATCGGATATAGCAAATATCAAGACAATGAAAACTATCAGTGAATATACTCGCCCGCTGTCCTGAGCTGTAGGGTATATCAATGCTCAGTGTGGAAAATCAGAGACCTAATGATGAGATATTGTATGTTAATTTAGGTTTAAACAAGTTTAAGAATGATTCACAATGAATGATATGAAATCTAGGTCAAACTAGGTCTCACTGAGTCACACTAAGTCCTGTCAAGTCAATCTAGCTAGGTCAAATTAAGTTATATCAAGTCAATCTAAGTCAGACCAAGTCAACTCTAGGTCATACCAGTCATCGCAGGTCAAAACAAGTCGAAGAAAGTCAAACGGGGTCAAGAGTTGGCCTACAGTTGACTTTTGGTCAACTTGTCAACCCTGGTCAACTCTAGGTCAACCCTAGGTCAAATTGGTCAAATGTTGACCAACAGTTGACTTTTGGTCAACTGGTCAACTCTAGTTTGGATTTGGTTAAATCTAGACAAAGTGTTGACTCACGGTTGACTTTTGGGTAAAAAGTCAATTCTGGATCAACCGAGCCAAAATTGGTTCAAATATGACATTTGTAGGGTGTACCTAACAAGTCACCAAAGTTTCAAGTCAATCCGAATACCCGAACCCCGTATTTTGAATTTATCCGATTGCCCGTAATACATTTACCCTTAACCATTCTAACTCGACGCCAAGTGGCCTTCCCTTAGGAATTTCACTCCGGGCTTCCTAGGGTAGTAGGTTACTAGCCTATACAACCATTACCTACCAAGTTTCCTAGGGTAAGTGGACATCCAGTCCATCTTACGGTCCGAATCGCCCGTTTACCCGTTATCTTGAATATTTCAAGATACGGAATGGTACGGTGCGATACCATCTCCCTAATCCCATACGCAACCCCGATTCCTACCTAGAAGCCTACCCGCAAACTCTATTTCGTATTTGCTATTCCCCTCCAAGTTTCGACGCGTTCCGAATCACGGAACTCAATTTCACCCCTTCACTAATTCCTAACTCTACCATTCAATCACTCACTCAACTCATTCAAACTCTCTATTTTCCCACTCCTCTTGGGACAAGTTTTGGGGGTTATTCTAGTGGGTTTTATAGGGGTTTATATAGCTAATAAATAGGGTATATACATGTATATATATATAGGTATATATGTGGGGGTCTTAGGGGCTAAACGGGGTGGTTTAGGGGTGCTACTGCAGCTGATATTGCTGCTAGCTGCTGCTGCTATTGACTTTGCTGCTGCTGCTGGGGGGGGGGGGGGGCAGCAGCCCCCTTAGCCCCCCCTTGGTGCCATGGGTGCTCTCCCTTTCTCCTATCCTTTTCCCCTCTCTCACCCTCTCATTCCACCCTCTAAATCTCTCTCAATTCTTCCTCTAAACTCTCTCTAAATCACTCACATCCATATCCATATATATATAGATATAGAGACACTCACACACACACACACACACTAATCTCTCATTCTTCCCTCTCCATATATGTAAATACACACACTCACACATACATATCTACATATGTATATACATATACACACACATACATATCTATATATATGTATATATATATATATATATATATATATATATATATATATATATATATATATATATATATATATATATATATATATATATATATATATATATATATACACTCACAAACACATATAAATATATATGGATACACACACTTATACACAAATACACACACTCTCAAGACACCACTACCACTCTCCTCTTCACACACACAAATACATATATATATATATATATATATATATATATATATATATATATATATATATATATATATATATATATATATATATATATATATATATATATATATTTTATATATATATATATATATATATATATATATATATATATATATATATATTAAAATATATATATATATATATATAATATATATTATATATATATATATATATATATATATATTAAAATATATATATATATATATAATATATATATTATATATATATATATATATATTTTAATATATATATATATATATATATATATATATATATATATATAAAATATATATATATATATATATATATATATATATATATATATATATATATATATATATATATATATATATATATATATACACCTCTCTAAAAGGGTAAAACTATGATAAATCCCTAAACTAGAATTTAGGGAAACCTACAAAAGCTAGGGTCAACTTGTAGAGAATGGTCTCCTCTACAATTAATGTGAAAGAATAAATGAGAAATGAGAATTTATGATGGGATTAGAGATTGTACCTATGTGTAGATTTGATGGAGAAGAAGAAGTTGGAAGAATGAAATGAAGAGAGAGGGAGAAAACTTAGTGGTGAAGTAAAAAGAGGTGGAGGGGGTCGCCTTATGTGGCCGGCCATGGGAGGGGAGTGTGGGGGCACTTGTAATTACAAGTTTGCCCCTACACTAACTTACTAGCTAAGTTAAATCCAATTTTGGGTTTTGGGATTAGCTAAAATTAAATAAAAATCATAAATAAGCTTAGATACTCATGGGGGACTAGTCCAAACTCCTAAACCTAAAAGTTAAGTATGGTGGGCCATGGTTAATTAACATGCTACGACTCAAGTCGAAATTCCTCGGGATCCCGAATTAACTCGGAATGCGATGAAATTCGAACCCGACTCCTATAATAATTAAATATTAATATTCATGGAATAAAATTCCCAAAAATATTATAAAATAAAAATTTGCCATTTTACCCCTAACTCAGAAAAGTGAGGGTGACATGACGTGCTAAGTGCGCCAACAAAATGCCACATTATGCCTCATGAGCCCATGAGTCCGAGTCCGAGTTCGAGTCCGAATCCTAGTCCGAGTCCGAGTCGCTAAGCCCCTACGGGACTTAGCTCCCATGAAAATAAATTTCCCAAGAGCAAAAAGTATTAATGCTTTTAATTGTTGATTTAGCCTTTTTCCATTAGAAAAATAATCCCACATGGCACACCCATGTGCACCTCCACACCACATGTGCATCTCTAAACTAGCATCCCTAACAATCCCCTACATATCTCTATATATGGGTATAAGTGTTCCCCACAGTAGTTGTCCATCATGCATTAGGAGAGATGTCGCTGACTACTTGAATCTTCCCGCATGGGTCAAACAACAGACTATAATACAAGAATGGACTAAGCCTTGAATTCTGCATCATAGCTGAAATTCTTCCCACTCACATAATATAGTTACTTGTGCTTCTGACTACACATTAAAGGCCCTGTGCCAGCCTGGTTTCAGTGTATAATTTTGGGCGTCTACAAGTTTACCCTCAAGAGACGGCCTGATATCTCTTTGTCCATACACTATAGGTGAGTTCATTATAAAGAGACATGGCATGAAGCGCTTTGCACTTCCCTTGCGGTGCTACGCTGCTATGACATGGCTTAAAGCCGAGGCCATACCCTGTACCGGAAACCTCATCGTAGTGTCATACTACTGTAGCATGAGGCAACCGCCACTTTGTAGTACCAAACTACCCAGCATGAAACCTTAGGCTCCCTTGCGGTGTTACGCCGCAACGACATAGCTTACAGGGCCGAGGCTTTATCCCTAATCGGGTACCTCATCGTGGTGTCGTGCCACTGTAACATGAGGAACTCCTCCTCTTTGTAGTGTTGACTACACCCCTCTTTATTTTTAACATACAGTATTAGGCTAACTGCCTATTTGCGGTATTATACTGCTGTGACTTGGCTAGCAAAGCCGAGGCATTACCCCATGTCTGGGAACCTCATGGTGTTGTCACCCTACAGTAGCATGGAGTTTTACTCCTTGTAGTGCTGTTCTACCGTGCTTCCTGTAAAGCACACCAGGCATTCACTCTGCTTGAGAACTCATTAAGGCATTTAAACCAACCTTCCCACAGGATCCGTTTTTCGTAGAAAACAACAGTAGACAACAGTGGTTATAGGTCCATAACCTCTCCATGCCTAATAGAACATGTACCCATCGTTCCTGATATTCTTCCGATTAGTGGTCCTCCCTTGAACCAAAAGCTAGATGCCTAGTAGATTTCTCTTTAAACTTTTAGCATAAAACTTTATGGTAGGAATACAATAATACAATATCAGAATGCCTTAAACCCATTTTACAAGCTGTGTCATCGACCAGCTGACGCTTGAGGCCCTTGGTGAACGGATCCGCCAGGTTCTCCTGACTCCGAACATCAATCACTGTAATAACACCCCTCTTGATGAGATCGTGTACTGCCATGTGCTTCAACCACACAGTCCTCTTCTTTCCGTTGAAGAGATCATTTGATGCCACCGTCGCAGTCGTCTGATTGTCGCAGTATATCGGTATCGTCGATATTTGCGCCCCAACTACTGGAAGATCATACATGAGCTCCCGAAGCCATTCTGCTTCCTCGGCTGTGGAATTAAGTGCAAAGAACTCAGATTCCATGGATGACCGCGAGACAATAGTCTGCTTCTTCGACTTCCACGATATAGCAGCTCCACCCATTGTGAAAATAAATCCACCTGTGGACCTCTCGCTCTCCACCTCTAAGCACCAGTTGGCATCACTGGAGCCTTCCACTACCGGCAGATCTCCGCTGTAGTACAATGCATATGTCTGAGTCTTCTTGAGATATCTCATAAACTGTTTCACAGCTTTCCAGTATTCAATACCTGGGTTGCTCATAAAATGACTCAGCATTCCCATGGCGAAAGCTATGTCAGGCCTTGTGGCAGTAGTAGCATACATCAAACTCCCGATTACGCTTGCATACTCCAGCTGCCTGACACTTTTCCCTGAATTAGGCTTCAGCTTCAGATCACACCTGTACGGTGTATCGATCCCTGGAAGATCCCGATACCCATAATGAGTGATCATTTTCTCAATATAATGAGACTGTGACAGCGCTAGTCCAGTGTCTGTCCGGATTATCTTGATCCCTAAGATCACATCAGCTTCCCCCAAGTCCTTTATACTGAACTTGCTCGAGATAAATTTCTTTATCTCCGTGACACAGCTCATATCCGTACCTAGGATAAGCATGTCGTCCACGTACAGACAAACGATCACACCTCTTCCATCAGCGAACTTCGTGTAAACACACTTGTCCGTCTCGCTGACCATGTAGCTATTTGACCTTATAACTTTGTCAAATTTTTTATGCCACATCTTGGAAGCCTGTTTAAGACCGTACAAAGATTTTACCAACTTGCAGACTTTGTCTTCAAGACCCTTGACGATAAATCCCTCTGGCTATTGCATGTATATCTCTTCAGTCAGCTCGCCATTTAGAAAAGCCATTTTCACATCCATCTGATGTATCACCATCTTATGTATTGCTGCAAGAGCAATCAATAATCTGATGGTGGTCATCCGGGCTACTAGAGCATACGTGTCAAAGTAGTCAATCCCCTGCTTCTGAGAAAACCCCTTTGCTACCAACCTAGCCTTGAACTTGTCAATAGTTCCGTCTGCTTTCATCTTCTTCTTGAAGATCCATTTGCATCCGATGGGTTTCGCTCCTTCAGGAATATCAACCAACTCCCAAGTATTATTTGAGGTGATAGAATCAATTTCATTGTCAATCGTCTCCTTCCAAAAAACTGCTGGTCTTCATCACCTCATCATAGGTAAGCAGATCAGCTTCTACATGATAGGTGACAAAGTCACTTCCGAAGTCCTTCGGCCTCCTCATACGCTTAGCTGACGGCTCAGCTTGTTCTGGTTCAATCGTTGTTTCAACACAACATCTTCTTGGACCACATCTTCATTGAAAACTTCAGTTTCCTGTGCACCCTCAATGTTCTCCGGTACATCCGCAAGAATAATATTCTTGTGCCTTACAAATTTGTCTTCAAAATATTCTGCGTCGCGAGATTCAATGATATAATTTGACTCAATATCAAGAAATCTCCGAGCATCACTCTTCTCGGCATACCCCAAGCACTACACCATAATAGGCGATTACCCACGGTTATTACCGTTATAATTATTTTTCGTTACGGTAATAACCGTTACTAGTAGGGCGTGGTTAATATTTAGTCATGGTAATAACCGTAACAAATATTTGTTTTGGTAACGGCTATAACCATGACAAATATTTGTTTTGGTCACGGTTATAACCGTGACAAATATTTTTGGTGGTAACGGTTATAACCGTTAGAGAAGCCCATTTATTTGACGGTTGTAACCGTGACCAGTATTCCATTTGTCACAGTTATTAATGTGGCAGTTAGTTTGTTTTGTCACAGTTTTTACTGTGACTACATTATTTTTTTCGTTACTATTCTCCACTAATTGTCACAGTTATAGCCATTACAATTTGACTATTTAAATTAAAAAAAAAAACTACATTCAACTGGTAACTAAACAATAAACAACACATATCCAATTTCATAATATTTTACTTTCATAATAATTCAACCATTCCAAACCAATAACTAAACCACGAAATTTTCAATAACAATTTCGAGCAAGTAACTAAACCACATAATTTACAATAACAATTCAACCATTCCAAACTAGAAACAAAACCACATAATTTCGAATAACAATTCAACCATTCAAATTAGTAATTAAACCACATAATATTTGATTAATAAGCAACTAAACCACAGGATGTTCAATAGCATCCATACATTAATATTTTAATAAGGAAACATTCCATGGTATAGTGATCATCAAATGCCATGTCTTCAGCTGCTCTTAGAATATCATGCTCATTCTCTAGTTTCTGAACTTCCATCCTCTTGGCATGGTTTTGCTCCATTAACATCTTTTCTTGATCTTGTAAGTTGTCAACTTCATCTTTTCCCTACAAGTAACCAAAAGATGAGGCAACTTCATCAAGAAAATTCTTTCATAAGTCACATAACGAGTATGCAACCGTGCATAATAAAACACAACTTTAATTTAAATAACTCCCAACAAGTTCAACAAGACAGTTAAATCATTGTTTATGTCTTATATAGATTAAAAATAAATGGGATCCTTCTACTCTTTGGATGTGAAAACCTTTCTACCTTGTCTGTACCTGAGATGTTGGCATGCCATTTACGTACTCTGTCAATAGAGAAGAAGATTTGTAGTATGAAATTGCGGCTTTTGTACTGTATATATAAACATTTCTGATAATATTACTAAGACTTCATAATGCCGTGCCTAATGTTCTTTTCCTCGATGTAAAGTTGCAAACAAGTTCAGAAACATTTATTGAACAAGACATTAAAGATGCAATCATTACTCATTAAAGATGCAAACAAGTTCAGAAACATCCAGAAAATGCTGCAAAAAAATTTATTGAACCAGACATGCCAGAGAATAAACAGGCTTTTGTGCAACTGTACATTAAAAATATAAATGTATCAGTAGAGAGATTAGAGGGGCCTCGAGCATATACCTTAGATGGCCGATACCGATACCGATACCGATACTGTGAACCTTAGAAAGAAGGAGACTTTGATAGGACATTATTCAAACTGTTTCAACTATAACTACCCCTTGGGTAATGATAGGATATTTCAACATTATTTGAGTCTGAAAAGATTGGATGGAAATATTACTCTTACAAAGAGCTAAATGGTAACAGATACTCAGGAAATCTCTAGCACATGAGGAAATATTACTCTTACAAATTCCCAAGGATGAGATGGAAATATTACTTCATCATCAAGAATAGCAATGACGTCAATGCCCAAGGATGAGATGGATTTACATCCAAATTCTTTAGTCCACTGGGAACTGGTGAAATATGACCTGTTGGCTTCTAAAAGGTCTTCTGTAAAGGTGATCTCCTAAAACAATTAAACCATACCTTCATCACTTTGGTGCCAAAAATTGGAGGAGCTAAGAGACGCAAAGATTACAAACCTATAGCTTGTTGCAACTATATGTATAGAATGATATCATGTCAGGGCTCATCTGAAGCAATCAGACTGCATTTATGGAGGGCAAGAACATAGCTCACAATTTCCTATTAGCTCATGAGCTTGTGAGATCATTTTAGGAGATTTCTCTGCCATATGCTGGAGAGTTATAGTTTCTATGAGAAATGGATATTCTTGATTAGAGAAAGCATAACTTCACCTTGCTTCTCTATTCTAGTCCATGGGGAGGCAACTGGATATATCTATAGCAATAGAAGGCTTTGACAAGGGGACCTGCTCACTCTAGTAATAGAGTATCTTGCAATCAAGCCTCAGGATTGTCACTCCTTGCTAGAATTCAGAAGAAAGAAGATATAAGGGTGATAAACTCACTCTTTGGAAGGTTGGAGCTGATCAAAACTGCCATCACGGCCATAAACTGCTAGTTAGCTACAAACTTTCCAGTTACCCCATAGCACATTGGATAAGATATGTGCTAACTTCTTGTGGAAAGAGGGAAAACACACTATGCGTTGGCCATTATCTGTAGGAAAGGAAGATAAAGGTGGACTTGGGATTCCAAGACTGCATGAATAAACCAAGTGAGTTATTATAGAAGTTTATAAATAATCAGTGGTTCAGTTAAAACTCATGCAGCACAGGAGGCTCAATAAACACCAAAAATAATCAAAGGTAATAATGCACTTTTCTGAACAAAAATATTTTAATTTTCAGCCAGCTTATCCGAACACATGCAAAGTATTAATATAATAAGCTTATCTAATAGACAAAAAGGAGGTTGAATGCAAAGCATGATCATTTCCAAACATTTTCTGCTTTATAATGACATATATGTCTCGCGAAAAATAATAATGTACATCTAACTGCCGGGAGTAACATTGGTGCTTAAAGATAACGCAACTAACTTACCTTTTCTCCTGCCGTTGCAAGGAGAAGATCACTTCCCATCTTGGCATTCAAGAAGAGTCCTCTTGAATTCATTTTATCCTGCAGGAGATGATCAGTTACATTACAAGTCCAGTAACTCTAAGCACAAGCAATATGACGTACTCAAATTAGAGGAACCACATACCAAGGTATCTTGAGCTAGTTGCATCCCTCGAAGGGTATACCCAACCATTTCTCCCTCGACTAGTGTCTACAGAACCACAAATTCAACACATGAAAAATGTATTCACATATACTGCACGAGGGAATTCTAGTCAGGATAATACCAAAGATACTTGCTTTATGAAACGTGAGGCAAGGATAATTAGAAAAAAAGATGCACTTTTCATCACATAACCATTTTTTTCTTTTGAGGTGTGAAAACATGCTTATAAAGAAAATTAGCTGAAATCATTCAACCACGTATTCCAAGGTGTAGCTCTTCTTACTAAAGTCGTCGAAGACGGAGTGGTGGGCGCTGAAATCATTCAACCACTGCGCACAATTCACAAAAATAGATAGAATTTTATGTGTTACAAGTTACAATATAAACATAACACTTTAGCCTACACAAACAAAGTTCCCTAGAAATTAAATGCTCAACAAGTAAATATAATAATAATAGACTTGTCTTTATAAATTTAAGGAACCATTAAGTGGATACAAGGTGGTTATTATCTTAGTATATCTCCTACTTTTAGAAATTATGCAAATATCAAGCTTTGATAACAAAGTTCATGAAACTTGAAGAACATGATTATCTTTCCAAAATTTTAAGAAGACAATTACCTTGTAAGTGAAGTGGTGATTATCACGACATACAATCAAATAAGTTCTACAAAAATATCTAACTTTGCAAATAAATGATTACAGTTATCATAGATAAGATTTGCTTAGGTCTCAAAAACCATGCTCTCACCTTCCCTCTTTATAGACTGGAAGAGCATAGAGGAAAGGTAGCTCTCTCTGAAGCTAGGAAAACCACCTGTATCACAATGATAAGAACATGTTGAAACAATATGAATAATTGAACTGATATATGGATAGTAATGTACTGTTAGGCCCTATCAAAAACTGAAGTATATTGTCATTTGTCAATATATGATATCAGAACATATTTCTCCTTTGTATGCAGCTCTTGCCTATTTTTTTTTTGCATATACTAGCATATAAAAGTTGGTGTCCAAAATAATCAAAACTAACAAATATGAACGGACCAGCAATTTATTTGTGCATAACAGGAAACAGTATATATAGCATAACAAGGAAGCATATATGAGAAGACTTATGTCATTGGCACAAGCCATCATCCCAAAAATGTAGTCATAACAAACAAAATTAGGCCTTTCTTGATTAGAGGAACCTCAGATTTTAAACTGTGAGAAGAGTTTAATCTTCGAATGTGCGCAGAACTGAGTCTTGCCATATTTGAAGGAGACATGGTTATCGTCCATGCTCTATAGCTCTTTCACAACCTTTTCAATAAAAAAACGATATTAGTACTTTGATTTCGTACATTTCTTTAGGTTTGATATATATATATATATATATATATATATATATATATATATATATATATATATATATATATATATATATATATATATATATATACTTGATGTCTCCACTCTTGATCTTACTTACAGACCCATCATTGATAACTATTGACCGACCGGTCGCTACCTTCAAATCTAGGGAACCCATATCGGGCCTGACAATTCCATACTTGAATAGGTTGCCTTAACGAATCCAGCTGCACATTAGGATTAGGTAATCCACTAATGTGACTGGGAGGATCTTCACCAGTGACATATCCATGTGTAATTGTTCCTTGCTTATTGTATGAACCTGCATATGAAAATCCCATGAAAGGAAGTTCGTTAGTACATAGTTCATACTATAAAGCCTAGTCAAAAACAATATGCAAGATGCTATAAATATTATTCTAACCTTTTTCCGAAAACCAAGTGTTAAGTTGTTGCCAAGTCAACATGTATCTCAACTTATTCTAGCGTCCAAATTCCAGCAAATGAACAGGTTTTCGGAGCCACTTGGAGCTAGGAATGGATTCAAAGATAATTTTGTTAGAGAACTTTATAATAAAGCAATCAAAACCCATTTAGTGTTCAGTGTTGTGGAGAATGTAATTATGGTTTGCATAATTTAACAGTGCCATTAATGTTACCATGTAAACAAAATGTTTTATATGTAAAATAATACATAAAAATTAAAGTTTACAACAAGATACATATTAGTACGCCAAACAAAAAGGATATTCATGTCTAAAATCAGTGCATAATACTTTTTTGTTTTAAATATCAAAGTATATATCTTGCAAAGGCCTTAATACAGAAGCTAGGGTACGATAAAGCTGGCCAACATTTGCTGCCATAAGTTTCATATCACCGTAATGAGTTTGACTCAAGGTGTCAACTGATTCTCTTAAGGCAGTGTAGACCATTTTCTCTAGCAATTGATGTAGTTTTAAAGTTTCTAAATAATGGAGTACCTCCATAAAACATCACAAAGTTCCTATCATCTATAAACATAAGTCTAGAAAGACTTAAAAGGATTCTTCTTACATATGAAAATTGGGAATTATACAAATCAGAACAAGGGATCAATCGATAGAGAATATATCTTTAATAATCCTTACTCATTATTGACCATGTTTCCATATGTTGATATATAACCATAATTACACACAGTCAAGATTAGATGCTACACCATAGTTCTGATCATGGTTGTGTACCGACCATTATCTGAGTGAAGCACAATGGGACAAAATCTAAACTTAGATGGCTCCAAACCTTAATTAATTTCACATTCTTCTATGGAGTGAATATGTCAAACAAAAAATATCTCGGACATCAAATCTTCCCATTGGCATCAACAGAGTAATGAATATGAGGTCTTTCCTTCTACTTACATGAAAATTACAGAGTAGGAAAACTAGCCAAAATATTATATGGACAATCACACAATTAGACCTATAATTAACAAATATATAAATGAACTGGCCAAAATCTTGAGAATGTGGTGGTGGATGTACCTTCGTTGCTTCACCAACGACGAACAAAAATTTTTGTTTGAAAAAAAAAAAGAAAAAACTACCTTTGGGTGCACCGACAGTATCCTTACGCTTCAACGATGATGGAGGTGTGGTGGCGGTAGCCTAATCGAACCCTAACCAAAGAGAAATCGAGATCGTAAGAGAGAATAAGAGAAAAATCAAATCCTAATCAAACGAAAATCAAACCCTAATCGAGATTGGGAGAGATTGAGAGAAAGAGGATGTGCCTTCAACTCGAGAGAGGGAAGGTTTTCCCAGGAACTCGATAGAGGGAGGATTTTTCGAGCAAATCTAGAGAGGGGGGTTTTCTGGAGAGAGGCGGGAGGGTGGGTTTTCTGGAGAGGGAGGGTTTTCTAATCAAAATGGAGCCCTTTTTTCGAGTGGGAGGGAACAGCGAAAGAAAAAGTACGGGAAATTTTGGAAAGGAACTTTTCAGGTCCATTATTTGTCACAGTTTTTAGTGTGACAATTAATATAAAAAATTTAAATAACATAATTAACATTTTTGTGATGGTTTTTTTATTTATTGTAACGGTTATAATCATTACTAGAGTATCACGATAATAACCGTTACAAATGAAAAATAAAATGTGTTACAAATTGTATGTTTTGGTGTAGTGAAGAAGATCGTCTTAGTAGTCCTTGTCCCAAGCTTCTGAATCTTCAGATCTGGAAGCTTGACATATGCCAGACACCCCCATACTCGAATGACATTCAAGTTAGGTCTGATCTTGAACCAGAGTTCATGAAGAGTTACGTCTGAAGTTGCATGAAGCACTCTATTTAGAATAAAAGTGGCCGTCAATGCAGCTTCTCTCTAGTAGCACTTAGAAAGGCCAGCAGTCAACAACATTGAGTTAATCATTTCTGTTAACATTATGTTCTTCCTCTCTGCTACTCCGTTTGATTGAGGAGAGTACGGAGCCGTAGTCTCATTGAAAATTCTATGTTCTTTGCAGAACGATACAAATTTATGTGACCTGTATTCCCCACCTCGATCACTTCTTATTTATTTGAGTTGTTGTCCAGTCTGCCGCTCAGCTTCGGCTCTGAACTCCTTGAACTTCTCGAATGCTTCGTCTTTAGCCTTCAGCAAGTAGACGAACGCATACTTTGAGAAGTCATCGATGAAGGTTATGAAATAGTTCATCCCGGCCTTTGTAGAGAACTGTTTGAAGTCACATATATCGGAGTGTACCAACTCCAGAAGATCTGTACTTCGATTAACCCGAGGAAAGGGTTTCCTTGTGATCTTTGTTTGAGCACAAACTTCATATTTCTCTACCTTACCCCCATAATTGGAGATAAGTCCTAGACTAGACATTCTGTTTATTCGTTTATAATGAACATGTCCTAGCCTATTATGCCACAACTCAAGAGTATAAGCAGAAGGAGTGATTGCATTAATTTTATTAATTACATTGGACTGATTTACAAGCTGAATTTTGAATATTTCTTCGATATAAAAAGCTTTTTCGAAATATGTTCTCTTGATAGACATCACCATTTGGCCAGCATTGATGTCCATCCTGAGGCCTGCTTTACAGAGTAGGCCTTCTGAGATCAGGTTCTTGGCGATAGCGGGTACATGCTTCACGCCTTGAAGCGTCAGAGACTTGCCAGAAGTCAGCTTTAATACTACCGTCCCAATCCCGAGTACTTCAGCTTGTACATGGTTCGCCACCATAACTACTTCAGAAGAAGGTGTGTAGGTGGTGAACCACTCCTTGCTGGAGCAGACATAGTAGGTGGCTCCAGTGTCTACCCACCAGTCAGAGTCAATCCCTACTGCATCAACCTGCGCAATCATAGCAACAACGTCAGTGATCATAGATACATGTGCTCTCCTTGCTCTGATTGCTTGGTCTTTGCTTTGCATTCATTCTTGAAGTGGTCCTTCTTGTCACACTTGAAGCAAGGCATCTGAGACTTTGGCTTCTTTTTCTTGAAAGAAGTTTCCTTGACTTTCAGATTGTCAGGATCCTTCTTCTTACTGTAGGAAGCTGCCTGCTTTTCTCTTGGTTCCTTGGTATGAACCATATTGGCGTTTGTAATACCTGTTGTTCATATTACGTATCTAGGTATATGTATACGTATTTTGACTCGTATTACATGTCTCCTTGCTTGGTTTACTGGGTATTTTCATTTGCTTGGCCATGGTTCATCTTGGTTCGGTTTGGCTTGAATTAGTTCGGCTTGGTTCGATTGTGAACCAACCCCCCTATCTACCACCTCCACTACCATTTATTAATCCATTCTCCTTTCTGTCTCCTCATTTACTCTCCTTCTTCCCCACCATTAACTTCTTCACCTACCAGAGAGAGAGAAAGGGAGAGCTTAGCCAAGTGCATCTTGCTTCATGGAAGAACTCAAGATTTATTGTTCCATTTTTTTCCTTGCAACATTCTAAGACTCTTTAGTGCTTGGCATTTTCAATTTCCATGACTAAATTCTGGTAGATCTAAGTTTATTGTATTTTCGGATTTCTTGGGTTTTGATCTATTTAATCTTGTTATTATTAAGTTTTGATGGTTCCATATTGTAGAGAATTTTGTTCTACCCCATTTTGACCTATGGAAGTTCGGATTTGGACTCTGGATGAAGGATTTATGAAGCTTGGAAGCAAGGCTTCATGGTGTTCTTTTTCTCGAAAATTAGAGAAGAAGAACAGTACTTGACCGTATTTCATGCAGCAAGTGTTCTTCTTCAGTCGCATGAGACCCTGAGCTCTTCTAGCCGCATGAATATTGACTCCCTGCCGCATGCCTCTTCAGCCGCATGGAATTCAGACCTCAGCCGCATGACTGGGACGAATTCTTGGCCGCATGCGCCTTGTGAACCCGAGCCGCATAGAACCCAGTATTTTTCCAGTCGTATGGCACTGTCTCCCTTCCCAGCCGCATAACATTTGCTTCCCCTGCAGCCGCATAAGCCTGGGCAATTCCCAGCCGCATAGGACTTCATGATTCCCAGCCGCATGAGCCTTTTCCATTTAGCCGCATGGAATCATTTTCATTCAGCCGCATGTGCCCTGACCGCTTGAGCCGCATGGACCTCTCTCCCTGGCCGTATGGGACTCGGCCCTTCCGCAGCCGCATATGGCCCATTCCCTCCAGCCGCATAAGCTCCTGCCCTTTTGCAGCCGCATAGCATTGCTCCCCACCAACCGCATATGCCTATTCCCCCGCGAACTGCATGGGCTTCCGATCCCGAGCCGCATAAGACCCGATTTTGGGCCGCATGAACCGCTTCAATCTAGCCGTATGGACTCATTCCTCTGAGCCGCATGGCTCCTCCCTGTACCTTACCCTTGTTATTTATTTATTATTATTATTTTATTATTATTGCTAACTCATGTCTGAATCTCAGTATAACTTGGGTCTCTTGATGGAATGCTTGTACTGTGTTATCCTGCACTTGTACCATAAACACGACAGTGACCCGTAGTGGTGCACTCTTGACAAGTAACATGACATGATAGTGGCCCGCCGTGGCGCACTCCTGACAAGAACAATGGCATGATATATCTCGAATAGCTGTTGCGACGGCTAACATGACATGACCTGACATAACAAGTATAAATAACCTGGACACCATGGACGCTTGTGCTTGTACAAATGAACCAGTCTTGTCTTGCATCAAGTTTAGGATGGGATTCCTGAGTACCACGGTCAGGGGTACCTACTGAAATAGACTAAGGCTAATAACTAGAAATACACAGTAGTCATAAAGAGATTTACCAGCTACAGGCAATCCCGTTACCTGGGCGTTTGGGATCTGTAGCTTACCGTCGAGTAGGGCACATTTCCAGCACACTGTCATGTGTTGCACCCTCCAAGTCACTTAAGGGTACATGCATTTCCTAGACGATGTACCCACCTGAATTCAACCCCTAATATTCGACCTGGGTAACCTGGATGGTCTGCAGGGCTTGTGGCTGTGGAATAATCTTGCTACATCTTGCTAGTAACTAAGCCTGTGATAACCCTAGTTAGTTAAAGTATCAAGCCATACTTATTGCTTGGCCGTGATTGTTGAAGGAGGAATAATCATTTTAGTCTTGTCTTGATCCTTTACAATATTGTTACATGTCCTGATTTCTTATATTATCTTGCCGATAAATGGTAGAAAACAAAGTTCCGTTCAGATAAAGGGTTACAATCCCGGTCCTTGTTTGGTTTACGGGTTGTAACCTGGTTATCTAAATAGTCCCATGGTTATCTCGTCGTATATCATCCTGATATGTTTTCCTTATTTTCCAGTTCTTACTACTTATTATTACTTTGTGCTAATTGCTGATTTTAGTTCCTAAGTGAAGCTTCCTTTGTGGTACTTGCTCTTTCTGGAATCTGACCCAGTTGGTTTTGTATAGCCAGATACCGGAGCAGCCCTAGAGGATCTACCGACTTTCCAGCCCGATGGTGACCACCAGGCGTAACCAGGGCAACGAGTGGGTTATTTTGCTCTCCCACTTTATTGTACAAATATTCTTTTGAGGCGTTTAGCCGACGAGTACCTGTTTAGCTCGATTGCACTTTACTTACTGTCTGCCTACGGGCTGTAACATGATTGACAGATCCTAGAGTTGATCATGTATGACTAAACTCTTGCTAGTCCTCATATTTTGTAATGACTAGCTTCATGATCAGCTGAATATGTAATGTTTGGGACGCTTTACTATTGTATATTAGGTGATCTTACATCTTGTAACATTTACTTACTTGCTTGTGATTGAGACACTAGGCTTGTTCATGACCATAAGAGACTGTTGGCTTGTAGTTAAACCCTCATGTATCTAGACTGCCGTGACCGTATAGCGAGGTGGGATGCACTTCTATATACGTAGCTGGCTATGTCTGCCCCCGCTCTCCACTATTCTAGTTCTGGGGCGTGGCATAGTTTAAGTGGTGGCCCATGCAGGTCTTATAATTTAAGATATGTGAGGGTTTACCGAATATATGTCTCAATCAGTACTCGCCATTGATCTCTGTTCGTATCCTCTGAATCCCTAAAATTCTTGTCCTGATCACATGTTTGTATCGTTGATCTGTCTTGGCCCTTCCTTATTATTCCCTATGTCGTCTTCTTCAGTGGCATAGTACCTGGCCCTGCCGATCAGCGAAGCGAAGCACCTCCCACGGACCAGCAGCAACCAGGAGATCAAGCTCAGCATTCCGGAGTAGCCTCCAGAGTCGTACCTACTGGAGGAGAGCCACCAGTTCAGCCCATTCAGCCTGCAGAGCCAGATGATGGCACTTTGGTGGGTCTCATCAGGACCTTGATAGCTTTCCAAGATCGTTGAGGAGACGCCTTGTACCAGGCAGTATCGGATGCTTTGACCAGAGGAGGTCATCAGGGTAACAGCGCGGCCAACAGCTTCAAGCGCTTGAACCCTCAATTCTTTGATGGTAGCGAAGATGCTATCATCGCAGATGCATGGCTTCAGGACACAGAGGTGATTCTAGAAGAAGCCAGGACCCCAGAGAACGAGAAGGTGGCCGTAGTGCGCCTGCAATTATTAGATCTTGCCCATAGCTGGTGGACGGTGCATGCCGTTGGATTAGTGGCACCCATTGCTTGGGCAGTATTCAAAGAGAGATTCAAGACCAAGTATTTCGATATTGTAGCTCGATACGATCTACATACGAGGTTCACCAATCTGAAGCAGATAGACAGGACGGTCGACGGATATGCGGTCGAGTTTTCAACACTTAGTCGGTTTGCTCCCACCTTGGTGGCGACCGAGTTTGATAGAGCCCAGCGATTCCAGCAGGGGCTTCACTGGAGATTTTATTGGCAGTTGAGCAGTTTGAGCATCAGACTTTCGATGCAGTCTTGAGAGCAGCTATGAGGCATGAGTATACCTCCCAGAGGATCGTGGATAGGGCCGGAGGTCGGAAGAGATCTCACGGCCAGATGAATCAGTCTTCAACACCAGCCCCGGCAGTTCGGGCTTTGACTATTGGAGCTCCGAGGTGGGCGGCCTCAGTGACGTCGGTTCAACATTCAGCCCCGATGTACCCTCAGCAGCAGAAGCAGAAGCCCTCTTCCGCGATGGGATGTTCTCATTGTGGGAAGCTGGGCCATGTGGTAGCAGAATATCGTAGGGCGCAGGGATTGTGCATGGCTTGTGGAGCAACAGATCATAAGGTTGGATCCTGCCCGAATAGGGGTAGTTCATCCTCGTCCAACATTTCTAGTCCTTCGGTGAGAGAACCAGCACCAGTCCAGCAACAGCAGTATCAGCTTCAGAGGCCCTTGCCGCCTCAGTCCCAAGCATTCCCGCAACAACACCCCCAGCAGTATGCACAAGCCCAAACCCTGAGTCAGAACAGGCAGCGATGATTTCAGCAGAGGGGACCAGCACCCCGAGGGCATGGTCAGGCTATGGTGATGACCGTAGAGGAAGGATTGGCACCAGGAGAGGTAGTGGCAGGTACTATTCTCGTCAACTCCTTTCCAGCTTCAGCTTTATTTGATTCTGGTGCATCACATTCATTTATGTCTGCACGATTCACGACACGAATAGGATTGGAGCCCGAGTCCTTATCAGTAAGGCTCAATATACTTACTGGTAACGGACTCGTGGGAGTAGATAGAGTATTTTTCTCGTGTCGGATCGTAGTTAGCGGTAGAGAATTCTCCGCTAGATTGATCGAGTTCCCCATGGCCGACTATGACATGGTCTTAGGGATGGATTAGTTGATGAACCAGTATGCTAGGATAGACTGCCATATTGGCAGGGTTATTTTTAGCATTCCAGGCGAGCCAGAGTTTTCCTTTTCTCGAGGCGAAGTTGAACCTTCTCCTCCAGTATTGCGGACGGTAGTCGCAGCAGTACAGTTACCTCGGATAGTTGAAGAATTTTCAGATGTTTTCCCAGAAAAGCTTTCAGGAATGCCGCCAGAACGGGAGATCTAGTTCACTATTGACTTGATTCCCGGGACAGCTCCAGTATCAGAGAGAGTCTACAGGATGGCACCGTCAGAATTGGAGATATTGTACAAGATGATTGAAGAACTCAGGACCAAGGGATTCATTCGTGCTAGTGGATTGCCTTGGGGAGCTCCAATGCTTCTTATAAAAAAGAAGGATGGTACGTGCAGGTTATGTGTTAATTATCGTACCTTGAACTCAGTGACAATCAAGTACAGATACCCTCTCCCGAGGATAGATGACTTGTTTGATCAACTCAAGGGGGCAGCAGTATTCTCGAAGATTGACTTGCGCTCAGGATATCATCAGATCAGAGTCAGAGTATAGGACATCCCAAAGACAGCTTTTAGATCGAGATATGGACATTGGAAGTTCCTTGTTACGCCATTTGGAGCAACCAATGCGCCGACTATATTCATGGACCTCATGAATCACATCTTTATGCCCTACTTGGATCAGTTTGTGATTGTGTTCCTAGATGACATTCTGATCTACAGCAAGAGTGTAGCGGAGCATGAGTAGCATCTCTGAGTGGTTCTTCAGATTCTCAGGGCGCATTAGTTATATGCTAAGTTCAGTAAATACAAGTTCTGGCTCGATCGTATTTCATACTTGGGTCACATTATCACCAGAGGAGGAGTAGAAGTGGATCCCCAGAAGATCGTGGCTATTGAGTCATGGCCAGTGTCCAGCACAGTTGCAGAAGTTCGTAGCTTCCTTGGTTTGGCCGGCTACTACCGACGATTTGTTTCAGACTTTGCTCGGATTTCAGCACCATTGACCCAGTTGACCCGCAAGGATGAGCCGTTTGCTTGGACAGCAGAATGTCAGGATTCTTTTGAGAAGTTGAAACGAGGCTTGATGACGGCACCCATTCTCACGCGTCCAGATGGAATCGGAGAATTCTCAGTGTATTGTGATGCTTCGGGCAGAGGTTTGGGATGTGTTCTGATGCAGTATGGGAAGGTAATAGCTTATGCGTCATGATAATTTCGTGATCATGAGAGGAATTACCCAACCCATGACTTGGAGCTGGCAGCAGTAGTGTTTACACTTAAGTTGTGGAGGCACTACTTGTATGGAGATAGGGTAGAGATTTTTACCGACCACAAGAGCCTGAAGTATATTTTCACCCAAAAGGATCTTAATATGCGTCAGAGGAGGTGGCTAGAGCTACTTGTGGATTATGATGTCAACCTGCAGTATCATCCTTGAAAGGCCAATGTTGTAGCAGATGCATTGAGCGGGAGAGCCGGAGTATATTTCCTAACAGCACAACCAGAGCTGTTAGCAGACCTTCAGAAGATGGGTATCGAAGTTGTTCTCCCTTCCAGTGTGGCATTGATGGCTGTTTGCCATTAAAATTGTTTTGATTGAAATCTTAATATAAACAGAACAGTGATACAATATAGGACTTAGATGTAGTCCTAGGAGTACACTTTTGTTTAAGCTGGGTCCTTAGTGCCAATGGAGCGAGTGGTAATGCGTTGACTCCGTTGACCGGCTGACGGCGGTTATCGGTTCTCTGAAGGTGTTGATTGCTCTGGGTGCTGGAGCTTGCTGAGAGGAGAAAGACGTTGAGTGTCTAGAACTGCCTCTCTGGTGATTTTCTGTTGTGGATTCTCTGTGAGTCTTATGTTCTGAGTCTCTGTCCCTGTGTGAAGGGGATGATCCTTCTATTTATAGTTTTACAGGCTGGCTGCTCATGCGCGCATGTAGGATGCGCCGGTGTGGGGACGCCACGTGGAGGTTGCAGATGGAGGCGCATGGATGCTGCGCCCTGATCGAGGGGGAGAACTCTTCATACTGCTGTTGTGAGCCGGCACGTAGCAGGGGGAAGATCTTTCCGTTGCTGAAATCTTGGACGAGTTGAGTCAAAAGACACGTGTCGTCGACTCATGGTTCGAAGATCTCGGATTTTGTGGAGAGGAGTGATCTGGTGGGCTGCGCCTTGGATTGGGCACAGGAGGAGGCTGCGGCTCATAACCTTTAGGAGTTACAAACCATTTGGGGCGCATGGCTTTTGAGGCGCATGCAGGCGACTTTCCTTCTGTCTTTCGGGATCAGAGATCAGTCTGGGGCGCATGGCTTTTGAGGCGCATGCAAAACTTCAACCGGAGACTCTTCTCTGTCTTTAGGGATCAGTGAAGGGTCTGAGGCGCATGGCTTTTGAGGTGCATGCTGGTTTGGACGCATGGCCGTAGAGGCGCATGCTGGTTTGGACGCATGGCCGTAGAGGCGCATGCGGGTGTGGATGCATGGTCGTAGAGGCGCATGCGGGTGGCCATGTGGCAGTAGCCGTCGGAATAGAGTCATGATGATGCTGACGTTGCCGACGCTTCGTTTTCTGAATAAAGCTGTCAACTGTTCAGACTTTGGGAGGCGTGCTGCCAATTCTGTCAGTTCAGCATTTAATGTTGGTGACGTTCGATGGACAGCTGAGTGGGCGCGTCGGTTGGCGTTCCACTCGGTATGGAGATGTGTAGGGGCGCACCCTCTATAATGCGTCGAGTACTGTAGGGCGCGTCTGTGTGATGCGCCTGATGCCGAAGGGCGCGTCCGTGTGATGCGCTGTCTGGCTGGCGCATCGGACATGTCTTTTAATGATGCGGCTGTCTCGCTCTTCGAGTGCTATAAATAGACGTTTGGCTGAATTTGAGGCGTCCGGTTCATCCATTTAATGTAAATTCATTGCACGGAATTCGGAGGGCCATCCACTTGGCGCGTGGATTTGATCTGCCCGGCCTATAAATAGTGGCATGGAGAGAAGATTTGCTTCTCATTCCCTCACGTACTTCCAATATGAACTTGAACATACGGGTGCATTCTGCTGACGAAGTGCTCCCGAGGGTGAAGATGAGACGCTGTGTTGTCTTTGATGCACTTGAAGGTGACTGTTACATCCAAAAGACGGAGTCGAGGGCTTCTGAGGCAGGCGGAAGGTGCCTGTTGCATCCAAAGATAGGGATGCTCGAGTCTCGTCTCCGTTATTCCGGAAGAGCCGTAGATCGGAATGGCGGTGCAAGGCTCTCTCTTCCTGCAAAGTGGGGTTTCCCCACTTTGATCGTGTCGAAAGCTGCTCCTTTAGCCGTGGTTTCGATCACGGTCTTCCTTCGACTTTGGAGGCTCTTTCGAAGCCTCCCCTGGCCACAGCATTTGCGGTGCTCTTCTCTTCCTTGGTTCCAGCCAGAGGGTTAAATGCTTTGTGTCGAAGCATTTATCGGGCGAGCCTGGTTGGAAGAGCGGCACATAACTGGGCTCTGCTCGGCCAGGTGAGCCTGGCTGGAAGAATTTGGCTGAAGGGATGTACATAACTGAGCTGCTGAAGAGATGATGGGATGCGCCTGGATGGAGGCGCATGATATCTGCTGCGCCTCACTGGTGGCGCATAGTGATGCTGCGCCTATCTGGAGATGCATGGTGGCCGCTGCGCTTATCTGAAGGCGCATGGTGGCCGCTGGCTGTAGGCTTAGGCTCTTTCCTTTGTAGAAATTCTTCTTTGTACAACCTTTTCTAGACATGTAATAGACTTTTATATATAAATAAAAAGTCCTTCAAATGTCTATACTTATTGACTTTGCTGTGAAGTTCTTCGTCTGAGTTCTGGTGCATGTAGTGTCGGGCGCATGGGCTTTCTGGTTGTGAAATTCCATGCTTCTACAAGACCCCCTTCAAAGTTTTCAAAACTTTTGAATAAGTTTTGGAATACTTTGAATAAGAAGCATGGAGGTCAGGGCGCATGATTTTTGGGCGCATGCCTGTTCGGGCGCATGCTCTTCTCAGTTAATGATGATGGTGCCTCGGTAACCGAAAAGATTAATGATGATCTTTTGGTCTTATTTGCTGCTATCCTTGCACAGAACCCGAGGCGACGGCTGAGATCACACGTCATCTATTCACGCGTGCGACCATGCTCTATAAATAGGTAAGAGTCGGAGAGAGAAAGAGTTCTTCTTCTCTGTGCCTCTGCTTCTTTAGAGTTTCTTCTTCAAAACCCTAACTTCTCCTTCTTCGAGAGAATGGCTCCCAAGACTCCTCGCGGCGCTGCTGGCAAGGGGAAGGAGAAAGCGAAGGAGTCTGTCGATGAAGATGTACCTATCACTCTTGTGCCTCTTGCCGACGTTCGTCCTGAGGTGACAGGTGGGTTTCGTCTCTGCTTTGGGCCCTGTGCCCTAACTGCCAACGCGTATAGACTTTGGTCTTTGATGATACGCCGAGGTTCTGTCCTGCCGACATGCATAGGTTTATACCTTTATCATGCACCGAGGTTTTAATGGCTGACGCGCATGGGTTTTATTCCCTGAAGATGCGCCGAAGCCTTTGCTGACGCGCATGGGCTCACGCTCTGATAATGCGTCGACGCTCCAATGCCAACGCGCATGGGCTTACGCCCTGATGATGCGCCGAGACATGCTAACGCGCATGGGCCTATGCCCTGATGATGCGCCGAAGTAGATGCGCATGGGTTCATACCCTGCTGATGCGCCGAAGCAGATGCGTATGGGCTCATACCCTGGCAATGCGCCAGTCTGCTTGACATATTTTGTCTTTTTGCCTGACTTCCACTTTTGTTGTGCCAGTGTCGATGACGATCCTTTTGTTGAATGAGGTCCTTCTGGACGCTTCTCTTTGCCAGATGGAAGTTGATTTTGATGAGGCGGTGATCAACCCTGCAAAGGATGCTATCCTTCAGGACCAACCTCGTGAAAGGATGCTGCAAATCCAGGTCCAGTTGCCGCTTTTCCTCCAGAGTATGATGGAGAGCGGTAAACTGAAGTCTGCTGATTCTGAAGGTGTGACCTTCTTAAAGCCAGCCTTTCTGTTTGGCGACCGATTAGTCTCTTTCGAGGCGAAGATATTGAAGATCAGAGAGGACTGGTTCTTTGCTGCTATGGGCATGATGTTAAACATGCGGCAGGTTGACCGCCAGTTGCCATTGACAGCCTTTTATCGTCTAGCTTCGAAGAGAAGGATGGGTTGGGAACTTACTCCTTCTCAAGGAGGTGCCTTGGGAGGCTCCCTTTCGATTGACACCACCTCGAACCAGCGAGACACCTTGACCGCTTCACGAACTGGTTCTTCGTTCAGTTACCGAGCTTTGCGTCCCGGGAGCATCTATAGTGAAGTCCCAAATGACACGTTTCCCTTCAGTGCCCCGACTTTTGCAAATCGGATGCTGACGTCGAAGGTCACGTATCCGACAGCTGGTTTTAGAGTCGAAGGTTGGTGTCACTACATCCCAAAGTGGGACGAGTTGACCTCCTGGGTGCTTTCCAGGTTCAAAGTTGAGCTTAAAGAGATAGGGCTGACTGCCGCCATTCGGGCCACGCAGGCAGGCGTGGACCTCAATAAGCCGATGTTCCTTGCGCTGTTGGAGCTTTTCAACGCCCAGACTGGCAGCTTCTTTACTCCAGTGGGGGAGTTGGGATTGGCCCTTCATGAGATGTACGAAGTGTCCAAGCTTCCTTGGGGCTCGGAACCGTACGAGGAATATTTCTCATCGAATGAAGAGATCCAGGTCTTGGAAGATAAGGACCCGGAGATGATGGCCGTTTTCAAGGAGGTGACGAGCCATCATTATCTGATGCACCGGAGGGACAAAGGTAAGACCCAACCTCACGTGACTGCTTGGAGGGACTATGTTTTCAGACAGGATTTGGCAGATCCTTCGAGGATCCGGTTTGCGACTCCGCAGGGCTTGACACCCGCGGAAGTGAGTTCTGAAATAACCCGGCTGGACGAGAGGACCCCACATTCAAATGAGAGCGGCAAGAACACGTACAGCTGTTTCTAGCACTGCGGGCACCGGATGTCATCTAAGGCAGTGTTGACGGCCTACTTGATGATATGGCTCCGGGATTGCATATTTGCAGGGGGATCCGGTGCTGTTGAGAGGATACATCGGAATCTCATTTTGCCTGCAGTGAAGTTGGCCTTTGGACGACCTCTCGCTCTCCTTCCCGCGATGGTGTGCAACCTGCTGTGCGGTTTGAGGTCTTTTGCTGATGATGTGATCCACGAGAAAGGTAATAATGACAACTTTCCCCGGGCCGAGCTGCCTTTCCATTATCTTATGGGTTGGCTGATCTTACATCATCCGAATGTGATGAGTCCTGGTCCTAAGGAGGACCATGTTGAAGGAGATGCCTTCATTCGCCGCTTCTACAAGAGGAAGTGGTCTTACACTGGCGTCCCCGTTTGTAGGAGGGTTTTGTCCTTCCTTCAGGGGTGGGAAATCGTGAAGGTTGGCCCGATCTTCAAGAATTTTGAGGCCGACCAGGATTTGGTTGATTCTGGCGAGGATGCGGTTACTTTGCCGAAATGGAGTTTTCGTTGGTTGCAGAGTATCTGGCCTTCGCATCTGGTCTACCGTAATCAGAACAGGTGTTATCTGGAACCGTACTTGCCAAGCCGATTTGCTCGTCAATTTGGCTACACTCAGCTAATGCTGCGGAATCCCAGTAGCAGTCTAGGCTTCATCGGGAGTTTGCTGGATGGAGCCCGGGGCTGGCAGTATTATAACGCTGGATGCACTAGCGTTAAGTTTACCACACCAGTTCGCAATCCTCGGCCGTCGATCTTATATCCGGCCGCCAAGCTGTATTGTACTATGAATACTATGTCTCCTGGTTATGACAGGGAGACTAGTTTCATCATTGGAACCCAGTTGGAGGCAACAACGAATATGTTGGTGGCAGCTCGGTCATATCGTCCGCCAGAATTAGCGGGGTATCGGGCTGCTGCTGTGGCACCAGTGAGAGATCCGTCTGTCGGGAAAAGATGGGCTGACACAGAAGCTGGTTCTTCTGTACCAAAAAGGTCGAGAAGGACGTCGATCCCGAAGATTACGGAAACGCCACTTGTAACGCCAACGGGCTTAGCTCCCGCTGAGGTAAGGAGTGCTTCATAATTCCATTTTTTTTATGTCATTGTGGCGACTTATGCTCTTCTTCTTGTAGGGATTGAAGAAGAAGTCTCGTGCTTCGAAATCGGGCACCAGTAAGCCGAAGGAGGTGGCAGGCTCTTCTGAGGAGCGCATTCCACCAACGATGATGTCTCCTGTGGAGGAGGGTCCCGAAGATGTTCCCGCGGAGGTTTTAGTATCTCCTGACTTTGAAGTCGCAACAACTTCTGGGATAGTACCATCTGCCGTGGAGGCCTTGGACGCTGAGGGTCCTACAGACTCGAGGCATCCTGATGATGAAGTGGATTGGAGTTCGTCGCCTTCTGGTGACGTCCCTCCAGCGTTGCAAGGGTCCGTTGCGGGGGCAGCAGAAGCGGTGAGGATAAAGGAGAGGGTTGATTCCCCTCCTTGTCATGATGAAGGGAGGTCGGCTGAATCATTGCCGAATCCTTCCTTGGCTTCAACCATGGACATAGAGATGGCTACCGATCAGGCGGTAGCGACAGATTCTGTCCCTGTAGAGGGACTTGAGAAGAGTGAGACCCTTCTGCCGGTCTTGTCTCCTGGGGCTGGCCAGGAGATAAATGTTGACCTCCCTGTTTTGCCGGGGGAGGTGGCTGATGCTGATAGAATGTCGGGGGAAGAGGTGGCCGTTGACGTCGGTAATTTCTCCGAGCTTGAGAAGGGTAAGGGTGTGGAACCCTCTGTTGCTCCTTCTACTTGGGGTACTATCACGACGCATGCGCCGGCTCCTTCTGTTCCTTCGGCTCCTCGGGCTAGCAGTCTGGGCCCTGTTGATGAAGAGCCTATTGCTGCCGAGATTCAAACCTCTCAGATTGAGGTCGACGGATCTTCCTCCGGTCCGCAAACTGTAGTAGCTCCCTCAACTCCTGCTATGACGCCGCAGGTGCTGGCGGAAGCCGACGGGTATGTGAAGTTCCTCGTCGAGGGAGTGTACAAAATGCTGGAGAAAGGTGTATCTGCAGTGGTAGATGCCAAGGGGAGCTTTGCGGCGGCAAAAGCTTTGGCAATGCCTTGTATCGAGCTGATCCGCACTCACCAGGGCCATGACCATATGGCTGAAATTCTGGAGGTTTCGGTGATGGAGCTGGACGAGCGGCTCGCGGAACTGCAGCGCATCCAACGAAATGACCTCTCAGTTTTGATAGATGCAGAGATAGGGAAGTCGATGGCTGAGATCGAGGCTTCCCATCGAGCCGATGTGAGCAGTTGGGAGTGTGAAGTGGCTGGGACTGAGGCTGCGGCGGAGCAGCTGTCTCAATCTATGAAGAAGACGACGGAGAAGCGGACTGCGGTGGATGCTAACATCGCAGAGGTTGATGCTCAGATGCGCCGTCTTGAAGACCAGCGGGCCCAACTTCAACTAGAGGCTGAGCGTGTCCTGGCTGAACACGTGGCATTCAAGCCGGAGGAAACGACTCTTACTCAGCGGACCCTTGCTTTGGCTCAACAGCGACGACAGCTTGATGAGAAGTATGAGAGTAAAACTTCCGCTGAGGCTGTCGGGTTAATGCGTCAAGAAGCCGAGCTGCGAGTCCAGGCGACTGTGGAAACTCGTACTGCCGACCTGAGACGTCGAGTCAGAGAACTCTCATCCCACCCTGGGGAGGATCGGGGATTGTAGCTTCTCTTCTTTTTATGTGTTTTTTCAATTCTTGCTGGGGAAATAGCGTATTTCTGTACTCTCTTTTTTTTTGAAAAATAAAGAAATACACTATCTCTTTGTGATGTGTTCATTTTTAATCTCATGAACTTGATGATTTATGTGGACCTATTATCTTTTGCGCACCTTGGTTTTTAGGTACAGATAATAAGTATAAAGGAACCAACATGTTTGCTCAGAGGTAATGTGGACATGGCAATCATTAGGTTCAAATGATAGAATCTTCCTACTCAGAGGTGTTTATGGACGTGGTAGGAATGATCCTGGGGGATACGCTGAACAACTCAGAGGTAATGTGGACGTGGAAGTTCTGCGATCAATGTACGACAACATAGGAGTTGTTTGTACGGGATGTTTACTCAGAGGTAATGTGGACGTGGTAAACATGAAGGATAGCGTAAGCTCACGAAGTGTAAGGTTCCGCTTTGTAGGATGTAGAGAGACAACTCAGAGGTAATGTGGACGTGGTTATCTTTCTACGGAAGGATGCCACGGAACAGCTAGGTTCCGGAAGCGATTGATTTTGTGAAAAGAGGTTGTTTGGGGAAATACATGTCTTGGAGGATGTCAAGAGTAGTACTTCTTTAGGAACTTGCCGTTGATGGGCATCATGAACAAGTCCCCATTGGGTTTGGCGAGCCGGTAAGCACCGTTTGAGTATACCGTCTCAATGATGAAGGGTCCTTCCCATTTGGGCTCGAACTTCCCTGGTGTCTTGTGAGTTAACACCATTGGCCTTCTGACTGCTAAAACCAGGTCGCCAACTTGGAAAGTTCTTTGCTTGACCTTCTTGTTGAAAGCCTGTGATATACGGGCTTGGTAAAGTTCGATGCGTTGTTGAGCTAGGAGACGCTTTTCATCAAGTGCCTCCAGTTCCCGCAGACGACGACGTTGATTGTCTTCTTCTGTGAGATCGTTTGTGATTGCCACGCGGAGCGAAGGTATCTGTATCTCGAGAGGCAGTACTGCTTCGCTCCCGTAGACCAGGGAGAATGGAGTGTTGCCTGTTGGGGTCCGTACCGTTGTGCGGTAGGCCTAAAGGCATTCGCCAAGCTTTTCGTCCCAGTCGCGTTTGTTGGATGACACAACTTTTTTGAGTAGCCTGACGATAGTTTTGTTGAACGCCTCGGCCAATCCGTTTGCTGCCGGATTGTAGGCGGTTGAGGCCACGTTTTGAATGCGATTCTTGTCACAGAACCTGCTGAAAATGTGGCTGATAAACTGAGGACCATTGTCATGGATGATTCGCCGGGGTACCCCGAAACGGTAAATGACATGGTATTTGATAAAGCTGACCACCCTGGAGCTTTTTACTTCTGCTAGTGGGACTGCTTCCGCCCATTTGGAGAAGTAATCGGTGATGGCCAGGATGAAGCGGTGTCCTCTCGATGAAGGAGGGATGATTGGCCCTACAATGTCCATGCCCCAGGCTTCGAATGGCCAGGAGGCGACTGTAGGATGTAGAGGTTCAGATGGTGTATGTATGAAGTCTGCATGAAGTTGGCATGCATGGCACTTCTTAGCATATTCCACTGCGTCGGCAACCATGGTTGGCCAGTAGTAGCCCATACGTCGCAGTCGATCTTGCAACTTAGGACCTGGTTGGTGAGCTCCGCAAGTTCCGTCATGAGCTTCTCGAAGAGCTTCGGCCGCTTCTTCGTTAGACATGCATCGAAGGAGAAGCCCGTCGAAGGAGCGTCGGTACAGCGTTTTAGTGGCTGTATCGTAGTAGAATCGAAGAGAGCGTCTCCTGACTGAGACGGCTTCCTTCGGGTCCTCTGGAAGGATTCCGTAGACAGCGAAGTCGATGAACGGGAACCTCCAGTCTCGGACATTAACCCCAGTGTTTGTCGGCATGGCGTGAGCCATTTGCAAACATAGGTTGTTTCTGGGACAAATCAAGTCTCGACCAGTTACCGTGACATAGTGTTGAGTCCCAAGGGACGCGGCCAATGAGGCTGCGAGGCCAGCCAGAGCGTCAGCCTCCAAGTTTTGTAGGCGGGGTACATGTTCGATGAAGAACCCAGTGAAGGTTAAAATGATGTTCAATGCAACTTTATGGTAAGGGATCAAATCTTCATGGCGAACCTCGTATTGCCCCCGAATCTGGTTTACGACGAGTTTCGAGTCGCCGTAGGCTTCCAGATGATCCACCCCCAGCTGTTGTGCTAGCTGGAGTCCCATGACGAGTGCATTGTACTCAGCAACATTGTTGGAGCACGGCTTCGAAAGGGAGTATGCGCGCTGGATGACCAGCTGATCGGGGGAGACCAAGACTACCCCCACTCCCGCGATGATTTGGCCGTTGGGGTCCGTTCTTGAAGCGCCATCGAAGAACATCCGCCAGACGGGGCTTCCTTCAATGACGTTTGATTCTTGGACTTCATCCGGGATGTCTTCATAGAGTTTTGAAGATTCTGGGATGGGGTGTGCAGCTAAAAAGTCAGCCAGAGCCTGACCCTTGACCGCCTTCTGCGGGACAAACACCATGTTGTATGGCGTTAGTAGGATCGCCCATGTAGCCAGCCGGGAGTTTAATGACCCTGGCTTCGTCATGAGAACTCTGAGCGGATTGACTCGGGAGATGACGTGAATTGTCTGGCCCGAGACGTAATGACGAGTCTTCTGAATGGCAAACACCAAAGCCAAGCACTCCTTTTCAACGGGGTTGTACCGGTGTTCGGCCCCGATGAGTGTTCGACTGAGGTAGTAGATTGCTTGCTCGTAGCCTGCATCGCTGTTTTGAGCCAGCAAAGCGCCGAGGGAATGATCCATGGCACGGACGTAGAGGAGGAATGGTTTGCCGGCGACAGGTGCCACTAGGACTGGCGGGCTTGTTAAGTAAGCCTTGATGTCGTCGAAAGCCTTTTGGCACTCCTCTGTCCAGACATAAGAGACTCCCTTCTTCATGAGCTGAGTAAAGGGTTGACATTTACCGGAGAGGTTTGCTATGAACCTCCGGATGTATGCCAAACGTCCCTGTAAGCCCCGAAGTTCTCGAAGGTTCTTCGGAGGGTCCATGTTAAGGATGGCTTTAGTCTTCTCGGGATCGACATGAATGCCTTTTGCCGTGATGACAAAGCCCAAGAATTTGCCGCTAGAAATCCCCAGGAAGGATTTAGCGGGGTTCATTTTGAGTTGATGTGCCCGTATGAGATCGAAGACCGTCTTTAGGTCC
This sequence comes from Iris pallida, assembly GCA_029216955.1. Lineage (NCBI taxonomy): Eukaryota > Viridiplantae > Streptophyta > Magnoliopsida > Asparagales > Iridaceae > Iris > Iris pallida. The sequence continues at coordinate 758,138 of JANAVB010004999.1, read as the reverse complement.
TGTAGGTGATCTCTTTTGAGGCGGCTCTTGACTGCGATGTCGTCAACATAGCACTCAACTGTCTTGCGAAGATGTTGACGGAAGATGGTGCTCATAGCTCGCTGGTACGTTGCACCGGCGTTCTTCAAGCCGAAGGGCATTACTGTGTAGCAGAAAACACCCTTTGGAGTCCTGAATGACGTGTGTTTTGCGTCATCGGGGAACATCTTGATTTGATTGTAGCCTGAATACCCGTCCATGAAGGACATGCGTTCAAAGCCACATGTGTTGTCGATCATTACATCGGTGATTGGGAGCGAGAATTCATCCTTCGGGCAAGCAGAGTTGAGATCCCTGAAGTCGATACAGACTCGTATCTTCCCGTTCTTCTTGGTGACAGGGACGACGTTGGCTACCCAGTCCGGGTATTGTTCCTCACGGATGAAGCCACTGGTCAAGAGCTTGTCCACCTCCTGATCGATGGCGTTCATGATGTCCGGGCGGAAGCGTCGCTGTTGTTGTTTGATAGGTTTGGCATCTGGTAAGATGTTCAACCTATGCATCGCGATCTGTGGATCGAGACCCGGCATGTCTTCGTAGCTCCAGGCGAAGACGTTAATATATTCCTTAGCCAGTTGGACTAAAGATTCTCGGTCTTCTCCTTCCAAGCTTTTGCTAATAAAGATGGGTTTAGAAGAAGACCCATCCCCGAGGTCGATCTGCTCGACTTCGTCTTCGGTGGGAGGTTCTCGTAACTCAAAACGAGACTCCCATTGTTCTCCTAGGCGTTGAGCCCAGGGTTCCTCTTCGAAGGGTTCCGACGGTTGGTCTTCGCCTTCATCTTTCTGAGGTTGCGCCGATGTCATGTTAGCTGACAGCACTTTCTTGAAGACTGATCCGATACTGGTATCGGAATCCCACGTCGATGCTTCTGACGAGTGGGAATGTTCTATGTCTTCTGCGTCTGAACTCTCTGGAGTTGATGGCGGCGTGACATAGCCTAACCCCCGTCGAGTCCGATTATAGTAATCCTGTGGCTTTCTATTGGGCATCGAAAGCCGGATAGGAAGATGCCGACCCTTGCCGTAGTTTAGGCCTTTATTGCTTTTCAGGTCGTAGCCCATCTTTTGGATGATGTGCTTAGCCGTATCTGTGTACCGGTAGACTTGTACTCTGCCGGTATCAGGTTCGGGCTCGATTGACGGGAGGTCCCGACGACGCTCGATTTTGCCCGAGATGATGGTGCCTTCGTCTCGGCTTCGTGGAGGGACTATGAAGACTCCTTGAGACGGGACTATTTGATTATGGTAGACGGTCGTTACTTATGTTTGCAACGACCGTAGAGCGTTGTCTAATGTATACATGGCATTCCAGTGTGGAAGACAAGAATAATTGAACGACACTCTATTATTGATAAAGTACGAGATTTTATCCCGTGGGATTACATTGTCGAAGGAGGGTGCGTCTACATCAGCAGAGATATATTCGCCAAGCTCCTCGTCTGTAAGCACTGGGGCCGGATCAGGAGAGTCCTCCACCGCTCTGACTTTGGGGTCTGAGAGGGTTATGTGAGCCCTCTCCGGCATCTTGGATGACTGCGGCGGCTTGCCTTTAAGACGCACCTTGAGGGGTGCCTCGGTTGCGCCTTCGATGAGTGGCGCCTTCCCTTGTAATTTTACCACCAGGGGAGCCGCTGTTTGTGGTGGCTTCCCCTTGAGGCGTATCTTCAGGGGAGCTTCGCGAGCTGGCGCTTTTCCTGATAGCTTGATGCTCATTGGAGGCGCCTTCTGGGGTGGTCTCCCTTTCAGACAGATTTTCAAGGGGGCGTCAGGAGTCGCTTCGGGCTCCAAGTCCGGCTCTGTTGCCGTCTCTGCTTCATCATCGGCGTCGTTGGCTTCCTCCTCGTCAAGTGGCTTGTACAAGTCGGAATCGGTGAAGTAGGCCTCAATCCCTTTGAAGGGATCGATATCTGCAAACTCCGTCCGGATGACGCCGTTGGTGGATACATATTTCATGCATTGGTGGAGCGTGGAGGGCACCACCATGTACTCATGTAACCATGGTCATCCGAGTAAGATGTTGTAGTTGACCTCGGCATCCACCACATAACAAGTCACCTCAGTTTTGAGGCTGCCGATGTGACACTTCAGCCGGATCTTGCCCAGTGGCTCGCTCTTGCTGGCGTTGAAGCCGCTGATGGTCGTATTAGAGGGCGCTAGCCGGTACATTGGGATCCCCAGCTTTGATAGCAGCGCCTTTGGAATGATGCTTAGGGAAGACCCCGGATCGATCTGAATCCTGCTCACCTTTACCGAACCACCATGTGTAATACAACGGTCGGTTATGTCGGTGATGCTTGAGCAGCATGTCTTGTTGGGTGAAGGTTATGTTTGGGATAACTTCATCCGCACAATGACAGTGTGCACAAGTAGTTGGGAGGTCTTCAGGCTGCTTGACCTGACTGAGAAAGGATTCGGCATCCTTCAGAGCTTCGCAGAGAGCTTCTCGGGAGTCCTTGGAGAGACGCAGGAGCTCGAACAAAGACAAGCGTGCAGGAGTACTGGCCAGTTGTGCCAGAATGTCAAAATTGTGGGGCTTGGCTAGCCCCGAAGCATTTTCTTTCCGCAGAGGTCTGTCGAAACGGGCCTCCACTTGCTTTTGTTTATTGGCTGCTGAGGGCTTGGATGGACCCTCCTCAGGGATGATGCCAGGAGGCACCACTTCGGCGGCAGCTTCACCGGGCTGGGAGTTCTGTTGTGCACGCGTCTGCACAGGAAGCGCCTCTTCCGTTGAAGAAGAGACCGTGCGGCAAGACTTGATCTTCCTGCCTTTTGCTTTGGAGGTAGGGCGTACCTCCGGTTGAGTTACCTCGGAGACGAGGTCGGGGTGAACCCAGAGGACCTCTCCTCGAGATGTGGTGAGTGGAACAAGTCCACTCACATTGTCACGGGTGGGTGGCAAATTCACCACCTCCATTGTCGCCTTAGGGATGGGGACGACGCCATCTTGTGCGGTAGTCGGCGGCAAGGTGCCGAACTGAAGTGACACCACATTAGCTGACATCGTCTTCTCTTCGTAGTCGACGGAGATTACATCCGCATTGATCATGCGCTGGATGTAATTTTTGAGGACGTAGCAGTCCTTAGTCGGGTGTCCGACAAACCGATGGTAGTGACAGTACCTCGGGTTGTCCACTTTCCCGACTTCATCGGGCCACTTCGGGTCCGGAAGCTTGATCTTGTCACCCTGCTTCAGTATCTCAAAGAGTTGCAGGGTGTCGTCATCATTGAATGAATAAACCTCCTTGGGTCTTGGTGCCAGTGGAGGCTTTTGAGTAGGCGCAGATGCGCCCTTCGAGGCATTAACAGTCAATGCCTGTTTCCCCTTTGTTTCTCGTCCGGAGTTGTTGGTTGCGGACTTTTTCCCCTTATCGTCAAAGGCGGGGAAGCTAACACCCAGAAGACGTGCATTGGCCGCGTTCTTCTCTGCAGCTTCAGCTTCAATGATTAGGGAGCTCCAGTCGGGAGGGGGAGTAGAGTTAAGCCAGAGCTTTACTGCAGGCAGCATATTCATACTGCAAGCGGAGAGAAGCGCATGTTCTGGCATGCCTGGAGGTAGCCTGAAGCAGGCCTGACGGAAGCGTTCGATGAATGCCCGAACCGTTTCCTTGTCCTTCTGGCGTATCTCAATGAGAGACGCCATCGTCATGTCCTTCCCACCGTCGTAGAAGCGGTCGAGGAAGAGGCGTGTCAGGTCGTCGAAGGACGATATGGAATTATCGGGGAGGCTGCAGTACCAGTCATACGCCACCCCTTTCAGGGCCCCAACAAAGATGCTGGTGAGGAGCGCGTCCTCCTTCGGAAGATGCCCTGTCTGCGACTGGAAGTACGTCAGGTACCGTCGTGGAGAGTCCTTCCCGTCATACGGCGTGAGTGTTTGTGGTTTATACTTTGGGGGATAAACCACCTTGTTCCACTCAAGGGGATAAGGCTGGGGAATGCCCATCTTCTGGCGCTCCTCCTGCCTGTTCTTGGACTCGAAGCGCTCCTGCAGATCTTTGATCATTTCGACCACGTCCTCCGTGGAGCTAGGAGTCGGGGAAGGAGGTACTACCTGGAGTGGAGCGTTTGAGGGCTCCGATGTCCGGGGTGCTTCTGTGTCTGAGGGTGTCCGCTGGAGGGGCACACTCGACTCTCCATTGGCTCCTGGGTCGGGACCATTTGAAGGTGTCCTGATCAAGGCCGACCGCATCTCAAATACTGCTTGAGTCAGTGCTTGCATTGAGACAGAGAGGGTTTTGAGTACTCCCTCTAGCGAGTCTATGCGCTGGACAATGTCCTGTGGCGGCACATCAGCCTCAAGATCACCCCCGGTCATGTATACCGTCATGACACGGCCGGAAGTGGATGGATTAGTTGAGGCTTCGCTCTCAGCCTCGCTCTCATGTGGGGGAGTTACTTCTCCTGGTGTTTGGCCACCCCCAGCCACATTCTGGAGTTCGTCTTCGACAGGCGCATCTGCAAGGGCCTGACTGCCCTCAGCTCTGTCTTGAAGGGCCTCTTCGTTTTCAGCACTACCCCCGGCGGTGTCCTGGAGGACATCGTCATTTTAAGGGGCTTCAGGGAGGCCATCTTCGCCTTGATAAAGATCCGCCGTAGCTGTGCTTTGGACATCTTCGTCTTCGGAAGGAGGCTCGACAAGGGTCTGGCTACCCCCAGCTTCCTCCAAGGACTTCTTCCTCGACCGAGTGCCTTCGAACACTCCAGAGGTCGTGACAGCTGTTTTGGTTTTCCTCGGCTGGCTTTTGGATGAAGACGAGGAATTGGCAGTCGTCTTCCGGACAGATGAGGAATTGGAGATCACGTTGCATGACGCAATCTTTAGTTCCTCTTCTGCTGACACCTTCGTCCCAAGGCGATGTCGGAGGGGTGTCGATGATTGTAGCCGTTGGAAGACCGACTGCTTTGGCGGTACTGCCGTCTTGCAACAGCAGTTGATGGTGACCACTGCACAAGTGTGCCCCGTGAGAGGCGCATCGTGCTTGTTGGTCAACTCTCCTGACCGGCGCTTGTGAGTAATCACATTGCGCAAGTCGTTGGAGGAGAGTGCTACCCTCACACCCCTCTCAGGCGCATGGCAGGGCCAAGCGCCGGGGTGGTCGGGTGAGTGCTGCGCCCCCTGATCTAATACCAAGCAGGCATCACGATCAGTAGTAGGGGAACCACAGCATTTGAAGTGACTTGAACGGACCTCGAATGCACAACCAGAGGAGGCGCGGGAGTTCAAGACCACAGAGCTTGCCTCTCTCGGCTTGGTTGTGCACGCAGTGAATGCGCCCAAGCGGGATGAGGACTTTGAAGGTCGACTCGTTGTCAGTGCAGGAGCACCTGAGTCAACCTTGTACAGCTTGCCATCGGCAGCGTGCGTGATTGTAAGCGCGTGCCTCTGGCCGGCTGCGGGCATAGCACGTTTGTGGCGCATGGCCCGTGCCGCCTTGGATTTCTTCGTACCAGCCCGCTGGGGCGCATAGTACTCAGCATCCAAATTCTCCTCGCCGTTACAGCGAGTGAGTCTGTCAAAGACAGAGGCTCTTTGTGGCGCATCAGAAGTAATGCGCGGGGCATTGGCTGCGCCCCTGCTCCGTCGACGTATCTTCCTCGCCTGAGAGGAAGATGGCTGGGGAACGTGGTCAGCCGCACGCTTCCCCGAGAGATGCGCTGCATCAGCGGGCGCACCTTGACTGCTGAAGACGTCAGCAGGAAGGGAAGGCTGGACGGGCGCATCTCCTTCAACGGTGGTGCCCGAGGCGTCGACTTTACGTACCCAGACAGCGCGGGTCTTCTTCGGCTTCGACAGCCGCTTCGAAGGACTTGCACTTCCTTCAGAAATGAACTCCTCGTACGCCTGTTGATTGAGGCGCACTACCAGCGTCTTGTGGGAGGAGCCCACCTTCACGTCGTCGGCCTGTGACACGACTTTCTCGGTAGAGGAGAAAGAAGTCCCCAGCAGAGTCGCCAGCTTGTTTGCCATTAAAATTATTTTGATTGAAATCTTAATACAAACAGAACAGTGATACAATATAGGACTTAGATGTAGTCCTAGGAGTACACTTTTGTTTAAGCTGGGTCCTTAGTGCCAATGGAGCGAGTGGTAATGCGTTGACTCCGTTGACCGGCTGACGGCGGTTATCGGTTCTCTGAAGGTGTTGATTGCTCTGGGTACTGGAGCTTGCTGAGAGGAGGAAGACGTTGAGTGTCTAGAACTGCCTCTCCGGTGATTCTCTGTTGTGGATTCTCTGTGAGTCTTATGTTCTGAGTCTCTGTCCCTGTGTGAAGGGGATGATCCTTCTATTTATAGTTTTGCAGGCTGGCTGCTCATGCGCACATGTAGGATGCGCCGGTGTGGGGACGCCACGTGGAGGTTGCTGATGGAGGCGCATGGATGCTGCGCCCTGATCGAGGGGGAGAACTCTTCATACTGCTGTTGTGAGCCGGCACGTAGCAGGGGGAAGATCTTTTCGTTGCTGAAATCTTGGACGAGTTGAGTCAAAAGACACGTGTCATCGACTCATGGTTCGAAGATCTCGAATTTGGTGGAGAGGAGTGATCTGGTGGGCTGCGCCTTGGATTGGGCGCAGGAGGAGGCTGCGGCTCATAACCTTTAGGAGTTACAAACCATTTGGGGCGCATGGCTTTTGAGGCGCATGCAGGCGACTTTCCTTCTGTCTTTCGGGATCAGAGATCAGTCTGGGGCGCATGGCTTTTGAGGCGCATGCAAAACTTCAACCGAAGACTCTTCTCTGTCTTTAGGGATCAGTGAAGGGTCTGAGGCGCATGGCTTTTGAGGCGCATGCTGGTTTGGACGCATGGCCGTAGAGGCGCATGCTGGTTTGGACGTATGGCCGTAGAGGCGCATGCGGGTGTGGACGCATGGTCGTAGAGGCGCATGCGGGTGGCCACGTGGCAGTAGCCGTCGGAATAGAGTCATGATGATGCTTACGTTGCCGACGCTTCGTTTTCTGAATAAAGCTGTCAACTGTTCAGACTTTGGGAGGCGTACTGCCAACTCTGTCAGTTCAGCATTTAATGTTGGTGACGTTCGATGGACAGCTGAGTGGGCGCGTCGGTTGGCGTTCCACTCGGTATGGAGATGTGTGGGGGCGCACCCTCTATAATGCGCCGAGTACTGTAGGACGCGTCTGTGTGATGCGCCTGATGCCGAAGGGCGCGTCCGTGTGATGCGCTGTCTGGCTGGCGCATCGGACATGTCTTTTAATGATGCGGCTGTCTCGCTCTTCGAGTGCTATAAATAGCCGTTTGGCTGAATTCGAGGCGTCCGGTTCATCCATTTAATGTAAATTCATTACACGGAATTCGGAGGGCCATCCACTTGGCGCGTGGGTTTGATCTGCCCGGCCTATAAATAGTGACATGGAGAGAAGATTTGCTTCTCATTCCCTCACGTACTTCCAATATGAACTTGAACATACGGGTGCATTCTGCTGACGAAGTGCTCCCGAGGGTGAAGATGAGACGCTGTGTTGTCTTTGATGCACTTGAAGGTGGCTGTTACATCCAAAAGACGGAGTCGAGGGCTTCTGAGGCAGGCGGAAGGTGCCTGTTGCATCCAAAGATAGGGATGCTCGAGCCTCGTCTCCGTTATTCCGGAAGAGCCGTAGATCGGAATGGCGGTGCAAGGCTCTCTCTTCCTGCAAAGTGGGGTTTCCCCACTTTCATTGTGTCGAAAGCTGCTCCTTTAGCCGTGGTTTCGATCACGGTCTTCCTTCGGCTTTGGAGGCTCTTTCGAAGCCTCCCCTGGCCACAGCATTTGCGGTGCTCTTCTCTTCCTTGGTTCCAGCCAGAGGGTTAAATGCTTTGTGTCGAAGCATTTATCGGGCGAGCCTGGTTGGAAGAGCGGCACATAACTGGGCTCTGCTCGGCCAGGTGAGCCTGGCTGGAAGAATTTGGCTGAAGGGATGCACATAACTGAGCTGCTGAAGAGATGATGGGATGCGCCTGGATGGAGGCGCATGATATCTGCTGCGCCTCACTGGTGGCGCATAGTGATGCTGCGCCTATCTGGAGACGCATGGTGGCCGCTGCGCTTATCTGAAGGCGCATGGTGGCCGCTGGCTGTAGGCTTAGGCTCTTTCCTTTGTAGAAATTCTCCTTTGTACAACCTTTTCTAGACATGTAATAGACTTTTATATATAAATAAAAAGTCCTTCTTCAAATGTCTATACTTATTGACTTTGCTGTGAAGTTCTTCGTCTGAGTTCTGGCGCATGTAGTGTCGGGCGCATGGGCTTTCTGGTTGTGAAATTCCATGCTTCTACAATAGCCAGTATGCAGGTTCAGTCCACTATAGTCGAGAGGATTCGGATGGCGCAGTCAGCAGATTCCAAGCTTCAGCGACTCATAGCAGAGTGTAAGGCAGGATGAAGACCAGAGTTATGTATCCATGAGGACGGTACACTTCGACATGGTAATCATCTTTGTGTACCCAGTAGAGATATCAGACAGGAGATCATGGCAGAGGCCCACAGTTCTCAGTATTCTATTCATCCCGGTGGTACGAAGATGTGCCGTGATATTCGTCAGCACTTTTGGTGGAATGGCATGAAGAGGGAGATAGCCCAGTTTGTCTTTTGGTGTTTGGTTTGCCAACAGGTTAAAGCTGAACATCAGAGGCCACAAGGACTTCTTTAGCCCTTGCCAATTCCAGAATGGAAGTGGAAGCATGTGACCATGGATTTCGTGACTGGATTGCCTCGATCCCCAGCTGGTCGATATGCTATTTGGGTTATAGTTGACCGGCTCACGAAGGTAGCCCACTTTCTCCCGTTCAGAGTTGGTCAGTCGACAGCTCAGCTAGCAGAGATGTATCTCAGGCAGATCGTCAGATTTCATGGAGTACCAGTCAGTATCACCTCGGACAGAGATTCAAGATTTATGTCGCACTTTTGGCATAGCCTGCAAGAGAGTTTGGGGACTCACCTCCAGTTTAGCTCGGCTTATCACCCGCAGACTGATGGCCAGTCAGAGCGCACGATCCAGACCCTTGAAGATATATTACGGTCTTGTGCACTCGACTTCGGTGGTTCTTGGAAAGATCACCTGTACCTGGTGGAGTTTTCGTACAACAATAGTTTCCAAGCTAGTATCCAGATGGCTCCGTTTGAGGTACTGTACGGCAGGAAGTGCAGATCCCCGCTAGCCTGGGACGATGTTGGAGAGAGACAGATGCTTGGTCCAGAAATGATCACTCAGACAGTTGAAGTGGTCAGGAGAGTCAGAGATCATCTTCGAGTTGCCCAAGATCGCCAGCGTCATTGGGCCGATTCTTATCGGCACCCTCTTGAGTTTTCTGTCGGCGACCATGTATTCCTAAGGATTTCACCTAACCGTGGCGTCATTCGTTTTGGCGTACGGGGAAAGCTTAGTCCTAGGTATATAGGACCGTTCGACATTCTGGAGCGAGTAGGAGATGTATCCGATCGTCTCGCTCTTCCGCCGTCGCTACATGAGGTGCATGACGTATTCCATGTATCCCAATTGCGACGGTATATCCCGGACCCGAGCCACATCCTAGATCATTCGAAATTGGTTGTTGGTACCAACCTTTCGTATGAGGAGAAGCCCGTGTCTATGTTGGACCGGAGAGAGAAGATGCTCAAGAACAAGACTATCAAGTTAGTCCGAGTTGCTTGGGGTCATCACTCTTTGGGTGAGTCAACGTGGAAGCGTGAGGATGATACCGATCGCGATATCCCGACCTGTTTGACTCGTAAGGTATAATATCTTTCTTATGCCTTATGCTCTAAAGTTCCTTGCTTGAATGAATGATTGATTGCCTAGTTATAGCTTGCTTGTGATAGCTTGTCCTTGTCTCTCTAGCCTCTTAATTAAATTCCGAGGACGAAATTCTTTTAAGGTGGGTAGAGTTGTAATGCCTGTTGTTCGTATTACGTATCTAGGTATACGTATACGTATTTTGACTCGTATTGCATGTCTCCTTGCTTGGTTTATTGGGTATTTTCATTTGCTTGGCCATGGTTCATCTTGGTTCGGTTTGGCTTGAATTGGTTCGGCTTGGTTCAATTGTGAACCAACCCCCCTACCTGTCACGACCCGCACCCGCTATTCGGATACGAAACGTGTCCAGGCCCAGCCTACGCCGCAGTGTCGACGGTAGTACGATGTCTATACTCATGTTACGACAATCTAGAATCACGGGAAAACTATATCTCATCCACAGGAATAATCATGTCACAGTCAAGATCAATGAAGATATGAACTGAATAATAATGAATAAACTGAATATCAAGAATCACTGTCACGTCCGGTGGACACAAATCCACTACCAATAGACGGAAAAATAGAAGAATACATGGAGTAACTAACTGAAATAAAAACTGCTAATCTAGACCACCTCAAGTACAAGCGATGCGATCTGATGCTGGCTCAACCCTCTGGTCTGCTCCTAACTCAAACTCGGCTAACCTGAAGAGATCATCAGGTCCTCAGAGGACTAGCAAGATACATAAAAACGAGCCTTTCTAACAGTTTATTATGCATGGAGAAAATATATAATAAACAAGTAAAACTGAGCACTGAATAAAGCACGAAACTATATACTGTCTACACATAGATGAACTGCTGAACAAGGACGATAGAACTCATGTCAAGGTGTCAACAGATAACCGAAATGAATACTCAAACCCTCATCCCTAGTGTGGACTCGCAGGTTTGAACTACTAATCCTCGTCCCTAGTATGGACTCGCAGATTAGCATCACCCTCGTCCCTAGTGTGGACTCGCAGGCGTAAACCCTATACTACTAACCCTCGCCTCTAGTGTGGACTCGCAGGCTAGCATCTACTACTAACCCTCGTCCTTAGTGTGGACTCACAGGTGTGGACCAATAACTACTAACCCTCGTCCCTATAGTGGACTCGCAGGTTAGCTTCAAGGTTCAAGACACGGAGGAAACAGCAGTTCGATTCACGACTCACGACACGACTCGATCAAGGCTCAATGAATATGTCCATAAGATACAAGGTGAACAGTGAACACTGTCTATATAGCAATGATACAAGCATAAAAACAGGGTATGAAAGATACATGGCAATAATATGATGAAAACTGGATAATAATAAAAGACAGTGCATGTAAATAAAGCTGTGTAGAAAGGCAAGGTATACTTGCCTTTGGTCCTGAGCTGCGGGTACAGACTACAATCCGTATCACGGTCCAAGTAACATGTTTATACCATGTACATGATGTCAAATACACAACCAATATTGATAAGTAGCCTATCTATTTATGGGTTTAAGTTTCTAGGTCAATTACTAGGATTCTGCGTATATTTCTAGTAGGGTGTCCTTCTAGTCTTGCATAGTTTTAACCAACCTTCTAGTTATAATTTAAAAGGCAAACCTAAATCCCATAAATCTTTCATTTGGCTCCTAGGTTATGTTTTGTAACTCTTTTTGGTTTCTTATTTACACATACCTTTACTTATCATTAACTCACATGATGGAACCTCACATATATTGAGACACAAATACCAAGATCCATTGCTATATGCTACTACCTGTACTCACCCTTGTCCATCTCTGTTACCCATAGATTAACACCACTATTGGTGCAACAATACACTGGCCCATTCTACATGAATTTGTACAGGAAAAACCAATGTGGCCACATCCATTCCTACGAAGTATAAATACTCTCAAGCCGGGTTTATACAGAACTGTATTTAAATTGCACCAAGTCAAACCAACTTCTCTTATACAGCTTTACAAGCATAATAGCCTTCAACATACATATATACAACAGGAAAATTGTCTACGTCAGATGCATAGAATCCATTCATCAAGAACTACCCACAACTTCACATGAGTACATTGCTATACTCTTATGGCACCCTCAAATCTGTGACCAAACTCAGATCGAATCTTCCCATTTTCTATCCTACCCTTCCATGTACTGCTACTAAGCTGGCAGATGACCACATAAATCATAATTGAGCTGGTAACCAACTACTTGACTACCATCCACATGAATTAAACCATACTTCTCAAATAGTAAAGCCTACGAAACAATTAGCAGAATAAAGAAGTCCTAGCATCATCACTTTGCTCTGATTTCATAGTTTCTATATCTCATGATTAGCAATTTAATGAAGCAAGTTTAACTGGAAACTCCGTGATCTGACTAAGCAAAACACTCGATCACATGTGTTTCCTGTATGAATACAATACAATGAATGCAATGAGAGACACCATTACATTTTATCCATGCCAGTTTCAGGCATCTTCCCCTCACTTGTATACTCGATCTGACATGACCCTTGCGTGTACCCATTCTGTCTTGATATAAGACTATAAGTTGCTATTGGAAGACCCCTCCCCCATACTTGTGTCCCTGTCTAACCTCCTATTTACAGAGCCTCTTAGCTACAGAGTTGTAGACAATACCTGTACTCTCCTTAGAACACCCTACTGTTCCATCTACTTGACTAGGGGCCTTGTTATTTTACCTGTGAACAGTCAGAACTTGTATACTACCTAGCCTAGGCCTGATATAATTTCCTCCACCTATACCTACATGTTAGGATACATAGCCTATGGGGAATCCTCCTATGTTATTAAGATACATCTAGGAAACCAAAGTACTAAGATGTATTCATATGTACACTTGACCTGACCGTGGTCATAACCATCAGGGTTGTTCAAGGACCTCTAGACCAAGGGGGTCTACTGGCAACTGGCAACTGCTCCTATTTTTGTAATGGCAACTTACTATCCTATCTATCAAAGGCGCTCTAAGTACTGCTGGAAGTATGGTACACATTTGCAAGGTGTTGAAATAGCCCTTGCCTCCATATACAATTTTCTGGGGTTGCTTCTAAATGGTTGTACAACAATCTTTTCCCCATACACACATCAGATGCCTCTTGCCTTTATACCCGAATCTGGAACCATGCTTGATACCTACATAAATTTGTTATGCATATATAGGTCCAACTATCACACACACCACCAACTGCATCTGTGATGTATATAGAGATATCTTAATCAAGCCCAATAACTGATACCACAGCCATCTGTTTACACTATGGTCATGAGACTGCTTCATACCTATACTACACCTCTTAATGGTTCTTGATACACATGTGCTAAAACCTGATATATATATATATATACCCATGCTATAACAGTGCCTAAACTCCTATTACTGGCATAACAAGGCAGTACGTATGACAACTGACACCCCACACGATCATCCCACATAAACTTCTCTTAGGATTTTCATCGAGCACCTATCAATTCGATCCTAGATTCTATTTATGATAGAAATACAGGTTTGAAACAGAGCAAGATTACCTCTAGGTGTCAATGTCGAAGTTGTGACGACCTCTTGATCAACTGGAACTCCTTAGCTTTCTTCCCCTGGTTCTCTTGAGAAGGAAGAAGTTGCGGTAGAAATTAGGTCCCCTGTGGAGAAGGAGTCGGCTATTCTAGCTCATATATATATATATATATATATATATATATATGGTTATAGATGTGATCGAGTGTTAGTAGGATTTGGAAGATCTAAATTTGAATCCTGTTTGGAGTTATCTGGAAGTTTAAGGGCTCGGTTTGAGAGAAGGGTTTAAAAGACAGTTGAGTTTTGAATCTCAACTTAATCGTTTTAGTCCCTAAAAGTTCCTATATTGCCCCTTTGGTCTCCTATATAAAAATAGAAACACAAGACATAATCAATAAATGGGATATTAAGGAAATGTTTAAAATTAACAATTAAAGGAAAAAAAATTCTGGTCAAGGGGTTGACACTACCTACCACCACCACTACCATTTATTAATCCATTCTCCTTTCTCTCTCCTCATTTACTCTCCTTCTTCCCCACCATTAACTTCTTCACCTACCAGAGAGAGAGAGGAGAGCTTAGGCAAGTGCATCTTGCTTCATGGAGGACTCAAGATTTATTGTTCTATTTTCTTCCTTGCAACATTCTAAGACTCTTTAGTGCTTGGCATTTTTAATTTCTAAGGATAAATTCTCGTAGATCTAAGTTTATTGTATTTTCGAATTTCTTGGATTTTGATCTATTTAATCTCGTTATTATTAAGTTCTGATGGTTCCATGTTGTAGAGAATTTTGTTTTACCCCGTTTTGACCTATGGAAGTTCGGATTTGGACTCTGGATGAAGGATTTATGGAGCTTGGAAGCAAGGCTTCATGGTGTTCTTCTTCTCGAAAATTGGAGAAGAAGAACACTACTTGACCGTATTTCATGCGGCAAGTGTTCTTCTCCAGCCGCATGAGACCCTGAGCCCTTCTAGCCGCATGAACATTGACTCCCTGCCGCATGCCCCTTCAGCCGTATGGAATTCAGACCTCAGTCGCATGACTGGGACGAATTCTTGGCCGCATGCGCCTTGTGAATACGAGCCGCATAGAACCCAGTATTTTTCCAGCCGCATGGCACTGTCCCCCTTCCCAGCCGCATAACATTTGCTCCCCCTGCAGCCGCATAAGCCTGGGCAATTCCCAGCCGCATATGACTTCATGATTCCCAGCCGCATGAGCCTTTCCCATTTAGCCGCATGGAATCATTTTCATTCATCCGTATGTGCCTTGACCGATTGAGCCGCAAGGACCTCTCTCCCTGGCCGCATGGGACTCGGCCCTTCCGCAGCCGCATATAGCCCATTCCCTCCAGCCGCATAAGCTCATGCCCTTTTGCAGCCGCATAGTGTTGCTCCCCACCAGCCGCATATGCCTCTTCCCCCGCGAGCCGCATGGGCTTCCAATCCCGAGCCGCATAAGACCCGATTTTGGGCCGCATGAACCGCTTCAATCTAGCCGCATGGTCTCATTCCTCTGAGCCGTAGGGCTCCTCCCTGTGCCTTACCCTTGTTATTTATTTATTATTATTGCTAACTCATATCTTGTGACTCTCAGTATAACTTGGGTCTCTTGATGGAATGCTTGTACTGTGTTATCCTGCACTTGTACCATGAATACGACAGTGACCCGTAGTGGTGCACTTTTGACAAGTAACATGACATGATAGTGGCCCGCCGTGATGCACTCCTGACAAGAACCCTGGCATGATATATCTCGAATAGCTGTTGCGACGACTAACATGACATGACCTGACATGACAAGTATAAATAACCTGGACATCGTGGGCGCTTGTGCTTGTACAAATGAACCAGTCTTGTCTTGCATCATGTTTAGGATGGGACTCTTGAGTACCACGGTCAGGGGTACCTACTGAAATGGACTAAGGCTAATAACTAGAAATACACAGTAGTCATGAAGAGATTTCCCAGCTACAGACAATTCTGTTACCTAAGCGCGCTTGGGATCTGTAGCCTGCCGTCGAGTAGGGCATATTTCCAGCACACTGTCATGTGTTGCACCCTCCAAGTCACTTAAGGGTACATGCGTTTCCTGGACGATGTATCCACCTGAATTCAACCCCTCATATTCGACCTGGGTAACCTGGATGGTTTGCAGGGCTTGTGGCTGTGGAATAATCTCGCTGTATCTTGCTAGTAACTAGGCCTGTGATAACCCTAGTTAGTTAAAGTATCAAGCCGTACTTATTGCTTGGCCGTGATTGTTGAAAGGGGAATAATCAGTTTAGTCTTGTCTTGATCCTGTATAATATTGTTACATGTCCTGATTTCTTATATTATCTCGTCGATAAATGGTGGAAAACCAAGTTCCGTTCAGATGAAGGGTTACAATCCCGGTCTTTGTTTGGTTTACGGGTTGTAACCTGGTTATCTGAATAGTCCCATGGTTATCTCGTTGTATATCATCCTGATATGTTTTCCTTATTTTCCAGTTCTTACTACTTATTATTACTCTGTGCTAATTGCTGATTTTAGTTCCTAAGTGAAGCTTCCTTTGTGGCACTTGCTCTTTCTGGGATCTGACCCAGCTGGTTTTGTATGGCCAGATACCGGAGCAGCCCCAGAGGATCTATCGACTTTTCAGCCCGATGGTGACCACCAGGCGTAACCAGGACAACGAGTGGGTTATTTTATTCTCCCACTTTATTGTACAAATATTCTTTTGAGGCGTTTAGCCGATGAGCACCTGTTTAGCTCGATTGCACTTTACTTGTTGTCTGCCTACGGGCTGTAACATGATTGACAGATCCTAGGATTGATCATATATGACTAAACTCTTGCTAGTCCTCACATTTTGTAATGACTAGCTTCATGATCAGCTGATTATGTAATATTTGGGACGCCTTACTATTGTATATTTGGTGATCTTACATCTTGTAACATTTACTTACTTGCTTGTGATTGAGACACTAGGCTTGTTCATGACCATAAGAGACTGTTGGCTTGTAGTTAAACCTCATGTATCTAGACAGCCGTGACCGTATAGCGCGGTGGGATGCACTTCTATATACGTAGCTGGCTATGTCGGCCTCCGCTCTCCAGTATTCTGGTTCTGGGGCGTGAAAGCGTTAGCCAATTGCTTGGACAGTGCGTCCACCTTGATTTGAGCCCGTATCTGGTCCTCAACATAAATTTCCTGCAAGAGATCTTCAAGGCTGATCTCAAGCTTCTTCTTAATACATGTTTGCATAGAACTTACTCCACCCAGCGGGGAGTTTTGAGACAATCCCTCCAACAAAAAACTTGTCGGGGAGGGGCATCGTCTCGTCTTCCAACTTCTGTCGCAGCTTCAGAAATTCCTTTACCTGCGGCAGCATGGACTTCTCGTCCTCAAAGAGCCATTTGTGATATTTTTCAACCACAAATATCTTGCTCCTGTTCTTGTCTTCTTCGTACAGTTTTTCCAGAGACTCTCATATGTCTCTGGCAATAGGTTTTTTACTGTAAGATTCTGTTAGAGAATCCTCCATAGCATTCAGGATAAGCAGCCTGCAAATGCTATTCTCCCTTCTCCACTTGGCCTGAAGTTTAGTAGCCGCAGTGATTGCGGCAGCAGACCCAACATCTGGAACAGTAGGTTCCTCTTCAATAAGCACGTGATCAACGTCTCTGAGTTGAAGAGTGAGATAAACCTTCTTGTCACGACCCGATCCCAAAGTAATGGGTCTAGTCGGATCATGCCCAGCCTCTACCGTTGTGAGACGGCGGCAGTAAACTGTATCAAGCAGTAAAATGCAACATGCAGAAACATCTAATAGAAATAAAATATTTTTATTAAATTGAAACTGGTCTGAAATGGAAATAAATAACAACACAATTCATTTTATTACAACTATTCTGAAAAGGAAGAAAAGTAAAAGTACTAAGCCAACACTCTAGGGTTCTGGGGTTCCTGGTTCAGCCTCTGTGGGACCCAAGTATGTCCCGTAGAAAGTGCAATAAGGCAGCTGTAAGCCCTTAGATTTTAAAATATTATTTTTAGAAGCATTTATATCTCTAAAATAAGTTTTTATAATTATTTGAAATTTTCTAGAATTTTTAATGATTTTAAAATAAATTTTGTAGCTTAAAATATCAATTTGCAATTTGTTGAATTGTTTTAATATCAATTTGTAATTTGTTGAATTATTTTAATAGCAATTTGTAAATTATTGATTTGTTTTAAATTCGGTTTGCAAATTATATTTGCAAACCGATAGACGGTAGGGTTAATTGCTAAACCCCAAACTTTGGGGGCCTTACTGTAAATCACCCGTCACCCCCTCCCTCCACGATTTTCTTTCTCCTCCCTCACCTACGCCCGACGACCGACGACCGAACAACCGACCTAAACCCTAATTTTTCGTAACCCTAGCCCTAATTCGACCGACCTTCGACCCTATAAAACCACCCCGACCCCAAACCCTAACTCTAGACCATTTTCCGACCACCACTGCACCGGTCGACCCCCATTCTTCTCCGACGAACTCACCGAAACCCTAGATCTAGGAGCGCCACCCCCTATCGGCCTCGTCGACGCCTCCAACCGCCACGAATCGACGCGCCTAGCCGAGACGACCACAGTGCCATTTTTTCTCGACCACCCCGGCGTCTCCTCCGCCGTACAACGCCCCCGAAAGCCACTGCTCGCCGGACACGTACGTGCCACTCTCTCTGTGTGTCGTATCGTGTCTCATGTACACGTGTGTGGACTCGCCTGAACACGAGGAACCTAGTGATGGGCATGGACACGGCTTTTACGTGTCGTGCTAACCCTGGACACAAGACTTGTGTGCCCGTGTCCTAAACTGTCAGGACACGGATTTTAAATAACAGGGTTAACGGGTTTGATATTCTGCTATTGGGTTTAAAAGCCCACTAACCTAATTCATAATATAACTAACTAAAACCTATCCCTATCACATAACCCGAGTTGACCCCCTGGCCAGCCCGAGCCATGTTAAACCCCCTGTTCCCCCAGGCCGAGTTCGAGCCCCCCCCCCCCCCCTTTCGTTCTTTTTGTTTTGTTTTTATTTTATTTGTTTTATTATATATATATGTATATATGTATTTTTTATATATGTATATATGTATTTATATATATATCTATGTATATATATATATATATATATATATATATATATATATATATATATATATATATATATATATATATTATATATATATATATATATATATATATATATATATATATATATATATATATATATATGTATGTATATATTTTTTTATTATTTTTTTATATATATATATTTATATATATGTATATATGTATATGTATTTATATATATATATATTATTATATATACTGTTATATATATATATATATACTATATAAAAAATATATATATATATACTGTATTTGTATATATATATATTTTATATTTAGTATTTATATATATATATATATATATATATATATATATATATATATATATATATATATATATATATATATATATTCATTATATATATATAAATATCTATATATTTATGTATATATATAAATGTTTTTGTTGTATATGTATACATATATTTCAAATTCAATTTTGTGTAAAATATTATTATGTATAAATTCACAAGTTATTTTATTAGGTAATTTTATGACTTGTATATTTTATCACTTTAAAATATATTATTGAAATACTTTAATATTTATATTTGAGTTACTGTATTTTATTAATCATGGCCATTTGATGTCCAAACCTAGCATGGGTTTTTGGGCCCAAATGTGTCTAATACATTCAGAGTCTGTAAAAGTCATATTGGACTTGATTCATGACTTTGGGTCCCGTATCTGGACTTCGGTTCAATTTCGAATACGTGGACAAAATATTAAATAGTTAATTAATTATTTTCCAGAAATTGTTACTTGATGTTTTTGAATTTTTATATATATATTTTAAGTGTTGTAAAAATCTGGAAAAAATTGTATTTAAATACTATGTTAATTTAGCTAATTTAGTATAATTTTTCCAGTATTTAATAATTACTTTTGGCATTTTATAAAAATAGGAAAACAGAACTCATTTTTAGGATACATATGTTTGCTGATTTTTTTTAATATCTATGAGGGTTTATAAATTCCAGAAAAATTAGTATAAATTTCTATAATTAACAAGGATCATCGTACTTTATTTTATGTATAATTGAGCTTTTTGTCTATCTCAAAAATTATTAGAACACAGTGTACAGTCTGATTTATTTATTGAGTAGTTACGACTTACAAAGTTTTGTGTTGATTTGAGTTATTGTAGTATTGAACCTCACCCCACACTAGTGTGAAGGCCCTAGAAAGTTAGTTTGGGTATTGTGTCACCCCACATGGGTCTCCTATGCTAAACTCATTATTTGGCTAGGTGTCCAGTCAGAAAGTCGTGTCACACAACTAGTGTATTAATGTTTAACTTAGTATAAAACTAAGTTTATGTATAATTTCTACAGTGACGAGTCACCAGACATCTATAGCATTTCTATCACTACCTTGCTTTGCTGAAGGCAAGTACCTCTACAAACTTTACATGCTGCTATAACAATAAACTGTGATTCCAACCATGTTAAATGCTGATCCTTGGGGTAGCAAGTTAAATCTTCACATGTTGTATTATTTTCAGTCCCTACCATGCTTAGGACAGTTTTTCATATCTCTCACATGTTTAAACAACGGGTTAAGGAGAAACTGTTAGTAGTGTACGTGATCATGTCCCCCTTCTCCATATGTATTTACCGAGCATTGTTACATTCTATATGTAACTTTATCGTATGTCTGATCCCGCGTTTGTGTATGGATATACACCGATGCCGTTAAGGGTACGTATGTACACTTCAGAAAATTGATATGTACCACTGTACATCCTATTTACCTATTGACTGATCACTCACCTACTACAGTTTTAAACTTTAAAACGAATATATATTGCCATGATGAAAATATATCTAAAACTGAATAAATCAAGATATGCCATGATTACGTTATTTCATCTCTTTCCATCACATGTTCAGTATTATATGTTTGTTAGAATCAGTACTTGCTTCCGTCCTGACAGGATAACGTTATAGGTATACTTACTGAGGAGGAGTTGCTTTGTGATTCTTATTATGGGGTTGCCATCGAGGACTAGGCTATTCTTTACGAGGATGTACCTGCGGAAAAACTCGTCTAGTTGTTTATTTACTTGGAACTTTTGAGAGTAGTCATGTTTAGACTACGTATTTTGTAACTGGACCTGTATCTAGTTTTACATTTTGGACTTGTACTTGGAACTTATTTATATACAAGATGACTTTTATGTTTGGAACATTTCTGACTCATTATTACATATAGAACTGTTAGCACACTTTGGTCTTATCTTATTTATCTTTAGAACAGCTTACTACGCTTTATCTCAAGCGTAGGCTGGATATGACTCGGCCCGGCCCAACAATTTGGGTAGCGGATCGCGACAGCAGCTACTCTTTGTCGCTGTCACCTAAAAATATTGGGTCTCCAGTCAGGAGTGAACAAAAAATATATTTTCTCCACATCTAGCATTTCTAAATTAATAATAAATGAAAAATGCGAGACAATTTAAGAAACAATATATTTTTGTATTTAATAGTAAAAAGAGATCGACAAGCAAAATGATGTCAATTTCCAGCATGATGCAATACTAAGCTAGTGTTTTGAGTATATAACAGGGCCTGTGACCGGCTGGTGAGGCAATATGTATACTAACGTTTTTGGCCAAAACGAATAGTATACGGTACGGCTCAACCCCCTGTGTGGTAGGGATTAGTGCGAGGCAATAAACGATCGATATTTAGCTTTGGTCACAGATGTTATACTACTCCTCCAATCAATCCCCAAGCAATAAGTCAATGAGTCAATATAGCAATCCAGCAATCCGTCAATCGATGTGGAGTCCGAGAGGGATCCACGGTAAATCAGTGTCACTATACTACATGTAATCAACTGATGCATACATTTAATTATTAAAATAAAGACACAGACATGGAGTAGATATGAAACTTGCCTTGGATAACTCCTTGGCGTGGAACGCGACGAGCAGCAAATAACCGCTAGGATTTAAGGTCCCGAACCTACATATCGTAGTACCAGATTTAGTAACCAGAACTACGCTCTAATTCTAAGATGCAATACTAGGCACATCAGGCAGGTTGGTGATCCTAATTGGAAACCACTTTGTACATAAAAATAGATTTTGTTACTAAAAGTTAACATATAACCGTTTCAACAAAATATAGATTTTGTCGTAAATATTAATTAATAGGGAAAATACTTTAAAATAAATTTCTCGAAATTAGTAATTTTCGTAAGAAAATAGTTTTTATTTAAATAATATTTTAAAATAGAATTTATTTAATCAAAATGATTTTCATAAAATATATCTTTTAGACATTTCATAAATTATGTAGAAAATCACCTTTAAATATAGATAATAATAAATGCGCAAAAATACGTTTTCTTACCAAAATATTGGTTTAAAGTTAATATAAAAGGTTTTTGGGTTTTAATATTAAATACCATTACCAAAATTAACCTTTTTACACAACATAAGTTTTTATTACAATAATCACTTTATAAACCCTTTTTGACTAGAAATCGTTTTAAAAGAGGAATATACATAGTTTATAGTACCATTTTATAACTAAAATTTTATTTAATAATAATAACTTTTAAATGAATAAATATTTAACCACTATAAATGTAATAACTAAATCATTTATTTGGTTTAGAATTTCTACAACATAACATTACAATTTAAGAGATAGTCCTAACTTTAATTTAAACCATTTAAATCATTTAAACCATATTTTAAATTATTAAGGTTAATCCATAAATCAATTAATACCAAATAAACATGTATAAAGTTTCCTAATATGTATATTATTACCACATTGCTAATTACAACACAGAAAGCTAAAATATTAAACCACAGAACCTAATAAAATAATTCTACAAAACCAAACTAATAATCTACATGATAGACTCTACGCCCAGAATGACAAATGGGTTTCTGTAAAGAAAATGACAGAGAGAAATGGGAAGAGTTTACCCAAACTTGCACGAAGGAGTACCGAGGGGAGGCCTCGGACTCGGAACAACACCGAAATTGACGAGCACGGACACGTGCGCGCACACGACGAATACGCGCCGAAGGCGCGCGGAACCGGGGCGCACGCGGGGCTGGCGAACGGCGACGGGCGACCGGCTGCTGCCGGGCGGGCGGCGATCGGCTGCTCATAAATGGGGGAAGTAGGGTCTAGATTCGGAGAGGGCGGCGAGGGGAGCGCGGTGGCGGTCACGGATTTGGATTTGGTGGAGTAGAGAGAGAGTTGTGAGAAATTTAGTGAAGGAGAAGAAATGGAGTTTCTGTGGAGAAGGGGTTTCTGAAGAGTTACGTAAAGGTTGAGATCTGAAAGGGGGGAGGTGTGCACGCGGGTTCAGGGGGAGAGAGGGGACGTGGTTTTGAATGGGTTTGGGTATGGGCTTAAGTCATGGGTTTGGGTATGGGCTTCACGAGTTTGGGCTTAAGTCATGGGTTTGGGTATGGGCTTCACAGTTCCTCTTCCAGACTTGGTAATGCTCTCCATCAAACTTATCTAACTTACAGAAGTCAGTATTGAGGAGTGAAGCATTAAAGTTTTCCATCGTAGCAATATAGCTTTGAGATTGTTATAGCCGGGGCACAATTTTTCGATGGAAAACTATTAATATGAAATAATTGTAAGAACAATATTCCAACGCAACACTTCTAGGAAGATTGCACAAGTATAACGAAGATCTAAAAACATCTCGTTATTATATTACGAGAATCTAAAAAGATTTCGTAATCCACAGCAGCATATGATATACGAGAATCTAAGAAGATTTCGTAATCACAGCAGCGAAGAAGATGACAGACGAAAGATGGAAGATGGCCTGCTGGGTGAATGATCACCGTTGCTCAAAGCTATATTCGCCCCACACGAATAGCTTCCAGGAACCAGCAAGTTCGTCGGAGAACTTTGGAACACTTCTGCTCTTCTGACTCCTCGGATCGTACACGAACTCCCGTGTAAAAGTAACGCTGGTGCAAAACTTCTCTTCTCTCTCACAGACTCTGTTTACTTGTGTTAAGAAACACTTGTAAACTTTCGTGACTCTCTGAATGTGTTCTGTATCGTATATCTGTCTGTGAGAGAGATGATACCTTATATAGGCCCGAGTAGTAACTGCCCGGTTAGCACAACATTTGGGACGTGGTAATAACCACTCCGAATGTGCAGTAACGACTCAGATCATGCACAGGCACGATCTGAAGCAAGTTGCACCACTCTAGCAACCCACGCGCCTTGCACCTTGCACACAGAGCCACTTGCGCCACACTGCGCCACACGCCTTGCACACCTTGTGCCACACGCACAACGTGCATATTGTGCCACTTGCACCACTTGCGCAACCTGGCACAACCTGTGCGCAACCTGGTCGCGCAACCTGTGCCGCGCAATATAGCGACGTGCTAAGTGCAAAGTGCGCCAATAAAATGCCACATTATGCCTCATGAGCCCAAGAGTCCGAGTCCGAGTCCGAATTCGAGTCCGAGTTCGAGTCCGAGTCCGAGTCGCTAAGCCCCTACGGGGCTTAGCTCCCATGGAAATAAATTTTCCAAGAGCAAAAAGCATTAATGCTTTTAATTGTTGATTTAGCCTTTTTCCATTAGAAAAATAATACCACATGGCACACCCATATGCACCTCCACACCACATGTGCATCTCTAAACTAGCATAGCTAATATATAGAGATACAACTTCTTTGGCCTATCCGATGTGGGACTAAAATTTCTAAAGAAAAGTCCAAAAACCCCAACAATAACATTGGTTCATTGTCAACTAGCTACGAAATAAAAGTAAAGCTAAGTATCCTGTCACCCTCATTTTTCGTATTTCGTATTATGCTCGTATTTGATTTTGGCACGTATTTTTATTTTCCTGGACATGTGGTCTTTTGATTCTTGTAAGCAGGTTTTAACCATGGCTTGGTTTTATTTTGTGGAGAATGTTTGGTTTGGTTTGGTTTGGTTCAACATGCATGGAACACCATAAGCCTACACTCCACCCCCATTCCACCACAACACCCTCATTATAACCCACCTACTTCTCTCTCCTCCATAATTTCTTCATTAATTTCTTCTTCTTCTTCTTCCTCCACCCACACCTATAGGCAAGTGCATCTTGCCATTAAATAAGCACCATCTTTTATTTGTTCATTAGCTAGATTAGGACATGGAGAACAACATTAGAACTTGAAATTTTGTGATTTGGAGTCTCCATTGTTCTAGATCTAAATTTTAGTTATTTTCAGAATTCCTTGGTTTTGATCTATTAAACTTTGATTTTAGCTTGTTTTGATTCTTCCATGTGGAAGAGAATTCAATTTTACTCAAGTTAGAACTTTGAAAATCTAAATTTGGTTTTGATTTGGCTAAGTTGTGAAGATTTGAACTTGGTGTTCTTGAGAGTTCAGCCATGGTGGAGCTCTCGGCCACTGCTTTTTAGCACCTGGCCGATTGTGCACTATTCCCTGGCCTGTGCTCTTTAGTGCAAGGCCATTTGCGCACCCTGACCTGTGCTCTTTAGCGCATGGCCATTTGCGCAAGATCCTTGGCCAGTGCTTTGCGCTGCGCTGGATTGCGCTGGCGCAGGCCAGCCATGCGCAAGCCAGCCATGCGCAAAGTAACCCCTGCGCAATCAACCATTGCGCAATCCATCTCTGCGCAACCAACTCCTGCGCAGTTTACTCCTGCGCAGTCTACCTTCTGCGCAATCCATCTGTGCGCCATCTGCCCCTGCGCACTTGGCACCCTGCGCAGTTGGTACCCTGCGCAGCTCACCCTGCGCACTTGGCACCCTGCGCAGTATATACCCTGCACAACCTACTTGTCTATGATGAATTTGTTATTTCTTGATCTTGGCTCTTCTATTGTCCTATTTTATATTAGTATTTTATTAGGTATTTTACGCCCATTTTATATCCTTACGCCTTTTGTCATGAACTTGATTTTACTTATCATGTTTAGAATAACTATTGTACACAGCATGGTATGGCAAGGAACTAGTATAACATGACAGTGACCCGTAGTGGTGCACTCCTGACATGACCAACCTGACATGATAGTGGCCCGTCGTGGCGCACTCCTAACAAGTACCCTGACATGATTTATCTTGATAACTTGATAGTGGCCCGTGGCGGCGCACTCTTGACTTAACTTGACTTGATAACTTGACTTGACTTGTCTTGACACCGTGGGTGTTCCTGCTTGCTTGTCTGGACAATCCACTTGTCTTGTCTTGCATCATGTCTAGGACGTGACTTCCTGGGTACCACGGCCAGGGACTCGCACTAAATTGGATTAGGCTAATGATTAGATCAAACTAGAACATGGAGAATTCCCAGTCACAGGCAGTCTCGTTATCTGGGCGCTTTAATGGACTTGTAGCTTGCCGACGAGTAGAGCACATTTCCAGCACACTGTCATGTGTTGCACCCTCTAAGTCACCTAAGGGTATATCGTTTCCTGGGCGATGTACCCAACTATAACTCTCAACCCGCGGAAGGATAACTGGATGGTCTGCAGGGCTTGGGACTGGGAGTTTCTCACTCGCATCTTGTTAGTAATTAAGGCTTGTGATAACCCTAGTTAGTTAAAGTAGTAAGCCGTAGTACTTGCTTGGCCGATTGTAAATGAATGGTGTCCAGCCATGTCTAAGTCTTGTCTAGCCTTGTACCTGGAACGTAGCTGGCTGTGTCTGCCCCCGCTCTCCAGTATTCTGGTTCTGGTGCGTGACACGGTTTAAGTGGTGGCCCATGCAGGTCTTGGCATTCAAGAAATGTGAGGGTTTACCGAATAGATGTCTCAATCAATATTCGTCCTTGATCTCTGCTCGTATCTTCAAATCCCTGAGAATCTCGACCTGATCACATTGCTTGTATCTGTCCTGGTCCTTTCCTTACTGTTCCCTATGTCGTCTTCTTCAGCGGCATTACTCCCGGACCTGCCAACCAGCCAGAGGAAGCTCGACAAGCACCCCAGCGCCAGGAAGATCAAGCTCAGCACTCTGGAGTAGCCTCCCGAGTTATGCTTCCCGGAGGCTCGGAACCTCTAGTTCAGGCAGCTCCGCCCGCTCAACCAGCTAGACAGGATGAGGGACCTTTGGTAGGGCTTATCAGAGAACTGCTTGCATCCCAAGATCGTCGAGGCGACGCCCTGCACCAGGAAGTTCATGATGCACTAAACCGAGGAGGTCCCCAAGGGAATCAGGCGGCCAACAGTTTCAAGCGCTTGAACCCTCCCTTCTTTGATGGCAGTGAAGATGCGATTGCCGCAGACGCTTGGCTTCAGGATACCGAGGTGGTCCTGGAAGCAGCTAGGACACCTGAGAATGAGAAGGTGGCGGTGGTACGCCTACAGTTGTTAGACCTGGCTCGCGATTGGTGGGCAGCTCAGGCTATGGGATTAGCAGCACCAGTCACTTGGGCGACGTTCAGAGAGAGGTTCCAGACAAAGTACTTCGATGCGGTGGCACGGTACGACCTGCAGACCCGGTTCACCAACTTGAAGCAAGGAGGCAGGACGGTCGATGGCTATGCGACCGAGTTTTCCAGGCTGAGTAGGTTCGCCCCCACCTTGGTGGCAACCGAATTCGATAGGGCCCAGCGGTTCCAGCAGGGGCTGCATTTAGAGATATTATTGGCTGTCGAGCAGTTCGAGCACCAGACGTTCGATGCAGTATTGAAGGCAGCAAGGAGACATGAGTATACCTCCCGGAGAATTGTGGACAGGACCGGAGGCAGGAAGCGGTCCCACAACCAGATGCACCAATCTTCAGCTCCAGCCCCGGCAGCTAGGGGTATAACCATTGGAACTCCGAGGCGGGCGGCCTCAGTGACGTCGGTTCAGCATTCAACCCCGACGTACCCGCAGCAGCAGAAGCAGAAGCAGTCTTCCGCGGTGGGATGTTCTCATTGCGGGAAGCCGGGCCATGTAGTGGCAGAGTGTCGCAGGGCACAGGGATTGTGCCTGGCTTGTGGAGGAGCAGACCACCAGATAGGGACCTGCCCGAATAGGGGAGGTCCATCATCATCCAACCTTTCTAGTTCTTCGATGAGAGGACCAGCCCCAGCTCCAGTTCAGCAGCAGCAGCAGTACCCAAGGCCATTGGCGCCCCAGGCCCAGGCCTTTCATCAGCAGAACCAGCAGCAGTTCACCCAGGCTCCAGCACAGAACCGACAGAGGGGATTCCAGCAGAGGGGACCCGCAGCTAGAGGTCAGGCTATGATGATGACCATAGAAGAAGAAGTTACACCAGGTGAGGTAGTGGCAGGTACTATTCTCGTCAACACCTTTCCAGCATCTGTATTATTTGATTCTGGTGCATCGCATTCATTCATGTCTGCACGATTCGCGACACGGATAGGATTGGAGCCCGAGTCATTATCAGTGAGGCTCAATATACTTACTGGTAATGGTCTTGTGGGAGTAGATCGAGTATTTTCCTCGTGTCGGATCGTAGTTAGCGATAGAGAGTTCCCCGCTAGGCTCATAGAATTCCCTATGGCAGACTATGATGTAGTCCTAGGCATGGATTGGTTGAGGAACCATTATGCTAGGATAGACTGCCATGTTGGCAGAGTTGTTTTTAGTATTCCCGGAGAGCCAGAGTTTTCATTTTCCAGAGGCACAGTAGAGCAATCTCCTCCAGTATTGCGGATGGCAGTAGCAGCAGTGCAGTTGCCCCGGATAGTTGAAGAGTTTCCAGATGTCTTCCCAGAGGAACTTCCAGGGATGCCGCCAGAGCGGGAGATCGAGTTCACCATCGACTTGATTCCCGGGACAGCACCAGTATCAGAACGAGTCTACAGAATGGCGCCTTCAGAGTTGGAGATTTTGTACAAGATGATTGAAGAACTCAGAACCAAGGGATTCATTCGTGCAAGTGGATCGCCTTGGGGAGCCCCGATGCTTCTTGTGAAAAAGAAGGATGGTACGTCCAGGTTATGTGTAGATTATCGTACCTTGAACTCAGTGACAATTAAGAACAGATACCCTCTCCCGAGGATAGATGATTTGTTTGATCAACTCAAGGGGGCTTAAGTTTTCTCGAAGATAGACTTGCGGTCAGGATACCACCAGATTAGAGTCAGAGAGCAGGACATCCCGAAGACGGCGTTCAGATCTAGGTACGGGCATTGGGAGTTTCTAGTTATGCCCTTTGGAGCGACCAATGCGCCGACAGTGTTCATGGACCTCATGAACCGTATTTTTATGCCTTACTTGGATCAGTTTGTGATAGTGTTTCTTGATGACATCCTGGTCTACAGCAAGAATGGAGCAGAGCATGAGCAGCATCTCAGAATTGTCCTCCAGATTCTCAGAGAGCACCAGTTGTACGCCAAGTTCAGTAAATGCGAGTTCTGGCTCGATCGCATTTCTTACTTGGGTCACATCATTACCAGAGGAGGAGTAGAAGTGGATCCCCAGAAGATTGTGGCTATCGAGGCATGGCCAGTACCCAGCTCAGTGGCAGAAGTTTGCAGCTTTCTTGGATTGGCCGGCTACTACCGGCGGTTTGTCTCTGATTTTGCAAGGATTTCAGCGCCGATGACCCAGTTGACCCGCAAGGATGTGCCGTTCGTTTGGACAGCAGAGTGTCAGGAATCATTTGAGAAGTTGAAGCGAGGTTTGATAACGGCTCCCATTCTCACCCTTCCAGATGGGACCGGAGGATTCACAGTTTATTGTGACGCTTCAGGTAGAGGATTGGGATGTGTTTTGATGCAGCATGGGAAGGTAATTGCTTATGCGTCACGTCAACTCCGTGATCATGAGAAGAATTACCCGACCCACGACTTGGAGCTAGCAGCAGTAGTATTTGCACTTAAGTTGTGGAGGCACTACTTGTACAGAGACAGAGTGGAGATATTTACTGATCATAAGAGCCTGAAGTATGTTTTCACCCAGAAGGATCTTAATATGCGGCAGAGAAGATGGCTC
This sequence comes from Iris pallida, assembly GCA_029216955.1. NCBI lineage: Eukaryota > Viridiplantae > Streptophyta > Magnoliopsida > Asparagales > Iridaceae > Iris > Iris pallida. The sequence continues at coordinate 728,684 of JANAVB010004999.1, read as the reverse complement.
GAGCTACTTGTGGACTACGATGTGGATTTGCAGTATCATCCAGGGAAGGCCAACGTCGTAGCAGATGCGTTGAGCCGGAGAGCCGGAGTTTATTTCCTGACGGCGCAACTAGAGCTATTGGCAGATCTTCAGAAGATGGGAATTGAAGTGATTCTTCCTTCCAATGTGGCCTTGATGGCCAGCCTACAGATTCAGTCCACCATAGTTGAGAGGATCCGGACCGCACAGTTAACAGATTCCAAGATTCAGCGTCTCAGAGCAGAGTGCGAGACAGGGAGAAGGCCAGAGTTATGTATTCATGAGGATGGTACACTTCGACACGGCACGCGTCTTTGTGTACCCAGTGGAGATATCAGACAGGAAGTCATGGCAGAGGCTCACAGTTCGCAGTATTCCATCCACCCAGGCAGCACGAAGATGTACAGAGATATTCGTCAACACTTTTGGTGGAATGGTATGAAGAGGGAGATAGCCCGGTATGTCTCTCGGTGTTTGGTTTGCCAACAAGTCAAGGCTGAACATCAGAGGCCAGCTGGACTTCTTCAACCTTTACCGATCCCAGAATGGAAGTGGGAACACATTACCATGGATTTCGTGACTGGGTTACCCAGATCTCCGGCAGGCAGAGATGCTATTTGGGTCATTGTGGACAGGCTTACCAAGGTGGCACACTTTCTTCCATTTAGAGTTGGACAGTCGACGGCGCAGCTAGCAGAGATGTATCTCAGGCAGATTGTCAGACTTCACGGAGTGCCAGTCAGTATAGTATCAGACAGGGATACGAGATTCACATCGCACTTCTGGCGCAGTCTTCATCAAAGTTTGGAGACTCGTCTCAAGTTCAGCTCAGCGTATCATCCGCAGACAGATGGGCAGTCAGAGCGCACTATACAAACTCTCGAAGATATGTTGCGGTCATGTACCCTTGACTTCGGTGGTTCGTGGGAGGATCACCTGCACCTGGTGGAATTCTCGTACAACAATAGTTTCCAGGCCAGTATCCAGATGGCACCCTTCGAGGCTCTGTATGGCAGGAAGTGCAGATCTCCGTTAGCATGGGACGATATCGGAGAGAGGCAGATGCTCGGTCCAGAACTGATTTCTCAGACGGTTGAAGTGGTCAGGAAAGTCAGAGATCACCTCCGAGTTGCTCAGGATCGCCAGCGCCATTGGGCCGATGCTCATCGGCGTCCCTTAGAATTTGCCGTCGGCGACCATGTATTTCTTAGGATCTCGCCTACCCGCGGCGTCATTCGTTTTGGCGTACGGGGAAAGCTTAGTCCTAGGTATATAGGGCCGTTCGATATTCTGGAGCGAGTAGGCGATGTGTCCTATCGTCTCGCTCTTCCACCATCGTTAAGTGAGGTACATGATGTATTCCATGTGTCCCAATTAAGACGGTACATCCCGGACCCGAGCCATATCCTAGATCATTCGGAATTGGTTGTTGGTACCAACCTTTCGTATGAGGAGAGGCCCGTGTCTATTTTGGACCGGAGGGAAAAGATACTCAAGAACAAGACTGTTAAATTAGTTCGTGTTGCTTGGGGTCATCACTCTCTAGGTGAGTCAACGTGGGAGCGTGAGGACGACATCCGATCGCGATATCCCTACCTGTTTGACTCGTGAGGTATAATGTCTTTCTTATGCCTTACGCTTTCCCTTCCTTGCTTGCATTGTATGATTGTATGATTGAACTGCTTAGTGTAGCTTGTCTATGCTTAGTATGGCTTGTCGTGGCAATCTCTAGCTCCTTGATTAAATTCCGAGGACGGAATTCCTTGAAGGTGGGTAGAGTTGTCACCCTCATTTTCGTATTTCGTATTATGCTCGTATTTGATTTTGGCACGTATTTTTATTTTCCTGGACATGTGGTCTTTTGATTCTTGTAAGCAGGTTTTAACCATGGCTTGGTTTTATTTTGTGGAGAATGTTTGGTTTGGTTTGGTTTGGTTCAACATGCATAGAACACCATAAGCCTACACTCCACCCCCATTCCACCACAACACCCTCATTATAACCCACCTACTTCTCTCTCCTCCATAATTTCTTCATTAATTTCTTCTTCTTCTTCTTCTTCCTCCACCCACACCTATAGGCAAGTGCATCTTGCCATTAAATAAGCACCATCTTTTATTTGTTCATTAGCTAGATTAGGACATGGAGAACAACATTAGAACTTGAAATTTTATGATTTGGAGTCTCCATTGTTCTAGATCTAAATTTTAGTTATTTTCGGAATTCCTTGGTTTTGATCTATTAAACTTTGATTTTAGCTTGTTTTGATTCTTCCATGTGGAAGAGAATTCAATTTTACTCAAGTTAGAACTTTGAAAATCTAAATTTGGTTTTGATTTGGCTAAGTTGTGAAGATTTGAACTTGGTGTTCTTGAGAGTTCAGCCATGGTGGAGCTCTCGGCCACTGCTTTTTAGCACCTGGCCGATTGCGCACTATTCCCTGGCCTGCGCTCTTTAGTGCAAGGCCATTTGCGCACCCTGACCTGTGCTCTTTAGTGCATGGCCATTTGCGCAAGATCCTTGGCCAGTGCTTTGCGCTGCGCTGGATTGCGCTGGCGCAGGCCAGCCATGCGCAAGCCAGCCATGCGCAAAGTAACCCCTGCGCAATCAACCATTGCGCAATCCATCTCTGCGCAACCAACTCCTGCGCAGTTTACTCCTGCGCAGTCTACCTTCTGCGCAATCCATCTGTGCGCCATCTGCCCCTGCGCACTTGGCACCCTGCGCAGTTGGTACCCTGCGCAGCTCACCCTGCGCACTTGGCACCCTGCGCAGTATATACCCTGCACAACCTACTTGTCTATGATGAATTTGTTATTTCTTGATCTTGGCTCTTCTATTGTCCTATTTTATATTAGTATTTTATTAGGTATTTTACGCCCATTTTATATCCTTACGCCTTTTGTCATGAACTTGATTTTACTTATCATGTTTAGAATAACTATTGTACACAGCATGGTATGGCAAGGAACTAGTATAACATGACAGTGACCCGTAGTGGTGCACTCCTGACATGACCAACCTGACATGATAGTGGCCCGTCGTGGCGCACTCCTAACAAGTACCCTGACATGATTTATCTTGATAACTTGATAGTGGCCCGTGGCGGCGCACTCTTGACTTAACTTGACTTGATAACTTGACTTGACTTGTCTTGACACCGTGGGTGTTCCTGCTTGCTTGTCTGCACAATCCACTTGTCTTGTCTTGCATCATGTCTAGGACGTGACTTCCTGGGTACCACGGCCAGGGACTCGCACTAAATTGGATTAGGCTAATGATTAGATCAAACTAGAACATGGAGAATTCCCAGTCACAGGCAGTCTCGTTATCTGGGCGCTTTAATGGACTTGTAGCTTGCCGACGAGTAGAGCACATTTCCAGCACACTGTCATGTGTTGCACCCTCTAAGTCACCTAAGGGTATATCGTTTCCTGGGCGATGTACCCAACTATAACTCTCAACCCGCGGAAGGATAACTGGATGGTCTGCAGGGCTTGGGACTGGGAGTTTCTCACTCGCATCTTGTTAGTAATTAAGGCTTGTGATAACCCTAGTTAGTTAAAGTAGTAAGCCGTAGTACTTGCTTGGCCGATTGTAAATGAATGGTGTCCAGCCCTGTCTAAGTCTTGTCTAGCCTTGTACCTGAAACTCTTGATCATGATAGTTTTACTTATCTCTAACGATAAATGGGTAGAGGCAGTGAGCTATTCAGGCGAAGGGTTACAATCCCGGTCCTTGTTTGGTTTAAGGATTGTAACCTGGCTCCCGGAATGGGTCCACGTCCCTAGTCGTTTATCGCCTTGTGTACTTTTATTACTTGTACTTTCTTTTATTCTTTATGTTCTGATATGCTGGCTTTTGTTCTTATTTGTGGCCTCCTTTGTGGCACTTGCTCTTTCTGGGGTTTGACCCAGCTGGTTTTGTGTGGCCAGATTTCGGAGCAGCTCCCGAGGATCTACCGAGTTTCCAGCCCAATGGTGACAACTAGACGGAACCCGGGCCAAGAGTGGGTTTTCCTTTTTTTGTTTCACCCACTTATATGTAAATTTATTCTTTTGAGGCGTTTAGCCGACGAGCACCTGTTAGCTCGATGCACATTTACTTATTGTCTGCCTACGGGCTGTAAACATGATTAACAAATCCTAGGGTTGATCATGTATGACTGAACTCTTGCTAGTCCTATCATTTTGTACGACTAGCTTCATGATCATCCAATATGTAATATTTGGGACGCCTTATATATATATATTTGATGCTCAAACATCTTGTAACTCTGTTAATTGCTTGAGATTGAGACAATAGGCTTGACCTTAAGAGACTGCTGGCTTGTAGTAAACCCTCATATCTAGACAGCCGTGACCGTATAGTTGAGATGTATTCTATTTCAATATACGTAGCTGGCTGTGTCTGCCCCCGCTCTCCAGTATTCTGGTTCTGGGGCGTGACATATCCCGTGTCATATATTGCTTATTGAAGTAATAAAGTAGCGAATTTCCTTGAAAAATTTAATACGTGCATTATCCTAATGTTTTGGCCTCCATAAAGTATTATTCTAACCATATGTTTATGACGAAATGAGCCATTTTAACACAATTACAATTCTGGACAGAATTATAATATCTTATAAATATGATATTTTGTTAAATTTACTTAGTTTGAAATCTAATAAAATAAGCCCTAACTAGTACACCTTCATATCCATGATCCGTAAGACCTCAATTTTATAAAATTTGGATTGTAGACACATATATTTGATTAAGATCTATAAATGTAGGTGCAACTATATTTTTGACATGTATGTACATATATATTGATAAGATGTACTCTTACCATTCAATTTAAAACACACGCATATATATATACTAACTAGTAGATTACGCCTATGTAATCATGCAAGTTGTCTTCTCTACACTATAATAGCTATTTATTTGTGTATGTACACATATATAATATAAGCATAGTATCCATTTAGCATTTGTGTTCTAAATTTATGTCCAATTTATTCATTCATTCAAAGTATCCATTTGGTATGGTGCTCTACACATATTGTGTCCAAAATTTATACATTCATGGTGTTGTGTCCATATTGTACCCAATATTGTGTCCAAAATTTATAATCATTCATGGTGGTGTGTCCATGTTATATTATTCACTACAAATCCATACTAAAATTTTACAAAATGGATTTTTGTCAAGGATTTTCATAATTTCCAGAATATAATTTAATTCATAGTTGTTCAAGAAAATTGAGAAATCAATTTGGAGAAAATTTTTCAAGAGGAAAGAGGGAAAGAGGACTTGCCTTTGATTTCTTGTGTTGGGTCTTGGTATTCTCCCAATTTTCCTATCATAACCCATTCAAATAGTCATATACCTACATTCATAAAATTTCAACCAAATTTCTAACCTAGGTTTGAAATTGAGCAAATAGAAAGAGGGATTTTGGGATTACCTAGGTTGACAAAGTATAGAAGAGATGGAGGAGGAGGTGGTGCCGGAGGTGGTGCGACAGCAGCTGCAGTAGGCAGCAGGAAGCAGCAGCAGAAAGCAGCAACGGCAGCAGCAGAGTAGAAAGAGGAGGGAAAAGAGGAATGAATAGAGAGAGAGAGAGAGAGGGGTTAGGTCTCATATAATAACCCCCCTTCTCTTCATGCCATGTGACACATGGCATGGAGAGTGCCACTTCATTTTGGTGGTGACACCTAACTAGATGAGGTGTCCAAGTTATATTTGCAAAAATTAAAATTTGCACAAGGGTCTCCATGCAAAACTTTATATATATATATATATATATATATATATATATATATATATATATATATAATTTTTTTTTAATAATCATTATAATTATAGTTATAAAAAAAATATAATTATTATTATTAAAGAATCATAAGCCTTAACACTTAGCATCCCCATTGTTTGGTCGAATATTCTCGGAACTTTATCAATCAATTAATGAATGAATAATGATTGACCGTATTATTTTATAATGACTCAAATCAATCAATTAATTTTATTAAACCAGTACACATGTTTTTTTTATTAAACTAACATGCAATTGGTACAATTTTGAGGTTAAAAATTGAGCAAGAAAACAAATTAGATCCCATTGTCTCCTTCCCTGTGCCAGAAAGGATTGTACAGTGATAGCCACCAATTCTCCACGCGCAGCTGAGCTAATACCATCCAAACTCCTTTAAACTCATTTTGTCTTTGCTTACCAAATTATACTTTTCTCTTTTTCTGTTTTGTCCCTATTTACTTACGCTACTAATAAAAAAAATTGCAGCTTAATAATTCCGAGTTTCGACTATTGCATTTGCTAACTTAATATCTTGTAATATTTTATGTGCACATCACTATCTTATATTTTGTTTTTTCAACTTAATATTATGCAATATTGTGCCATTTGCGGGCAAAGAACTTAAAAAAAACACTTTTTTTTTTATATACCTTTATCATGAGTTACATCTTCTTGTCAAGGATATAGAGAGAGAGAGGGGAGGTCAACAAGGGGGGAGGGGCCACAAACGTGGGATCGGATCAGCTGTCCTTAATTCGGTATCCCAATCATGTCGCCCTCTCTATGACACGTGGGTTCCATCGATTAAAAAAATCAATAAAAGGCCCACATGTCATAATAGAGGGAAGGCACGGTTGAACACTGGATCAGGGACAGCTCATCCGATTCCCACACAAAGTTGTTGGGTATGGTAGTTTATTGCTATCGAATCCATATTCATGCAACCAATTTCTCATGATGTCTGATACAACCATACAAGAAGAGGATGTTGTAAGAGATATTGGCCACGAAAATTTATCAATATCTCGCATTTTCTATTCGTACAGAGTTTACTTAACAATACGAGATATTGGTTGTAGAAAATTTAAGCTAATTGTGTTTGTGTCTTCATGTTCAATACTGGTGGCTTTATCGTAGTAGGTTAAGTAATTTGGAATTTAAAATGAACAATGAAATGTAATATATTGTCACGTCCCAGTACCGAAATACGGAGACGGACTAGGCCAGCTACTCCATATGAGGTACGTAACGTCATACGGCGATCGTGGCTGTCGAGAGACTAGGGGGTACATACTACAATCAAGAATCCTATGGTCTCACAGAGTTCTATGTCTCAATCATTCAAATCACATCAGCAATTAAATGAACATTAAAGATAAAACAGTAAGGCGTCCCCGACGCTTCATCAAAATGATCATGAGAGACTAGCTTTATAAATTAGCTATCTTGGAGAGTCAGGAGTACAAAATTATACACAGCTGTAGTCTGTTTATTTACAATTCTGTACTGACACAAAATATCATGTAATCCGGCTAACAGGTGCCGGTGGCTAAATGCCGGACAAAATATAAGCAGGAGTGGTGGAGAAGAAACCCACTCGAGTCCCCGAACCGTCATGCTCCTAGTATGCACCATGGATGTCATGGAGGAAGATCGTGTCCTCTGGCTCTGCTACGAGATCTGGCCAAACAAAACCAGCGGGGTCAGCCCCGAATAGTAAGTACCGCCAAAGGGGCACAAGAGTTAAGATTAAAAACCCAGTTAATAGAATGATTGATGATAGTAATACGTATGCAACTATTATAGGGTAGCGCAACATCCTCGAACCCATATGGCACCCTTAGAACCAAACAAGGACAAAAGGTGCCGCATGGAGTCGGGACGTGTCGTACTCTATAACTTTCACATAAGTTAAAAGGTAGAAACAATAAAATCTCCTGATCGTGACTTCGGTCGATAGCCTGTCGCAGCACAATAACCAACCCAACAATCAAACAAGAACATGGGTTGGATCATGCACCATGATAGACCATGTTCCTCAGTCATTCACAAGAGTAGCACTTCACAACCAGAATAAGTCTTCCGTTCATAACTTCGGTCCACAGCCTGTCATAGTACGATAACCAACCCAACAATCAAACAAGAACATGGGTTGGATCCCGTACCATGACAGTCCGCTTCCCTCGGTTATTCACGGAAGGTAATAAGATACACGTAAGTCGTTTTCGCGGCCAATCAAGTCTACGAGTTTCTAGTGGGACGAGGTTATCCTCGCATCATGTTAGTTCAAAATCCTCAGATCGTATCTTTCCAGCAAGGCTAGCCAATCCAGGGGTTCGCGTAGACAGGTGTCAATGAGCACAGGTCCCTCGTAAGGCCACCTTGCCAAGACATATAATATATAGCAGGAATTAATCGGATACAGTCATCCACTCGTTGCGGATGACACAGTATCCGTGGAGACCAGCCGGCACGTCAAGACAATATCTCAAGGCGGCTGGTGTAACACGATCTCGGGATTCTGCCCTCCCCATGCATCTAGTATATTTAGTTGCCTAGTTTAACCCTAGGTGAAATCTTGGACTCACATGCTGTGGCCTGCATAATTATCCTCCTAAATATCGTACTCAAGTACGAGTACCCCAAAAGAGGATCTATGTCAATCAGTATGTCAACATGTTCTACCCTCCTTGGTGTAATGCATCATTACAAATATGCCACGTGGAGTTACGAGTCATTTGTCGAGCATGAACGAGAACTGGGACATTCAGGTACAAGTATCAGGTAGGAACACTTTGTTCACCGGGGTCACATTAGTGCTCATATCATGCTCAGGACAAAAAGCGTAAGGATATATAGCATACACAAACATTTACATATATATATATACAATATAACATACACATATAAAAATATCAGGTATAGGGGAGTCCAAGTCAGAGCGCGCTCAAGTCAGGCTACGCTCAGGTTAGCCTACGCTCAGGTCAGCGTACGCTCAGGTCAGCCTACGCTCAGGTCAGCCTACGCTCAGGTCATACTACGCTCAGGTCAGCCGCCTCCAAAAGGCAGCGTATGAACTCCATACGACTCCTTGTCACACAAGTGAGCGTATGCAAGACATACGCTCCCAAAAGGCAGCGTATGGACTCCATACGACTCCTTGTCACACAAGTGAGCGTATGCAAGACATACGCTCCCAAAAGGCAGTGTATGAGGACTGCGCTGCGCTAAAAAGCGCGCGCAACTCAGTGGCGCAAGCTAAAAAGCTCGCGCACTGCTCACTGTCTTCTCCAAACAGCAAGAACTCCATGGGTTGAACCCAAAGCTTCAAAAGTCCATAACTTGGTCAAAATAAGTCCAAATCCAACTTTTCAAAGGTCAAAATTGGGTAGAATAAAATTCTCTACAACATAAAACCATCAAAACTTGAAAATAATAAAGTTTGCTAGATCAAAACCAAGAAGATCCGAAAATGGTTAAAACCTAGATCTACAAAAATTAAAGCTTCAAAATGGAAAACTTCAAGTTCTAAACTAGTATAGAATGAGGAGAAGAACATATTTTGATAAATAATTTTGTAAGAAAATATCAACAACATTTATGGATCCCTCTCTTGAGCAAGTTGGTACTTGCCTTGGTTGGTGGAGGAAAATAAATGAGAGAAGATAAATGAGAGGAGAGAGAATGAGATGAGTTATTATATAGAATCTTGAACCCATGGGTTCATTATGAACCAAGGGGTTCATGATGAACCATTGGTGAACCAAGAATAGGTTACCCAAATGAGCCAAAACTGTAGGCCCAAATGCAGAAAATAAATTACGAAATAATATTTTGTCGAATATTTTTGGGAAATGCATGAAGAAATACAGCATATAAATATCGTATAATTACAAAGTAAATACAATTTATCGGTTTATGTATTAAAATACGTATTCCAGGATCGGAGAGTGACATCTCTACCCTTCTTAGAAAAATTCCGTCCTCGGAATTCCAGCCAAGACATGATAGTGAAATCAGGGCAAGCAAGGCACAATCATATACAAGTTAACTATCATAGCAGTTATTATCATACATCACAAAGTGCAAACAAGCAGGTGCAGATAAGCATAGAATCGTGTCAATAAGGCGTAAAAAAAATATATATATATACCTCATTAGTCAAACAAATACGGATACCGAGATCTGATCTCGTCCTCGCGCTCCCAGGTTGACTCTCCCGAAGAGTGATGGTTCCAAGAAACACGGACAAGGCTTATCGTCCGATTCTTGAGTACATTCTCTCGCCGGTCCAAAATAGACACGGGTTGTTCCTCGTAAGTTAGGTCGGTACCAACGACTAACTCAGAATGATCGAAGACATGACTCGGATCCGGGACATACCCACGTAATTGGGACACATGAAACACATCATGTATGCCAGTTAACGAAGGCGGAAGGGCAAGTCGATAAGTGTCAGCCCCTATTTTTCAATTTTAGTTTTATTAGTGCTAATTAATTTTTAATGTCATTTATGGCCTTAAAATAATTATTTAGATTTTTAGGAATTTTTCTAGAATTTTTAAATGATTTTTAAATGAGTTTTATATATTAAAATATCAATTTACAATTTTCTAAAATGTTTTTAATGCATTTTGTAATTTATTAAATTGTTTAGATATCAGTTTGCAAATTCCTATTTGTTCATGCAAATTTTATTTGCATATAATAGCTGCGGGAGGGGATTTGCAAATTGTATTTACATATGGCTACTGATTAGGGGCCTAGTTGTAAAACCTAGAAATCTAGGGACTGTTTTGTAAAACAGTCGTCACCCCCCCCTCCCCCGACCGACCAGCCACCTGGCCCCGACGACCCGACGGATATTTTCCCCTTTTTTCGGCCAACCACCGCCTCAAAAATGCCTATAAAAACCCCCTTTCGACCCTCCAATCAAAACCCTAGCTCTACCCACCACCACGACCACCGTAGCCCTTCATCTCCGGCGAAAACCCTAGGTTCTAAACCCTAACTCCGGCGTACCCTAACGCCGCCCCACCGTCCATCGTCGCCAGTCGCCACCACCACCGTTCGACTCGCCTCGACGAGCCGACCCCAGCGTCACCACTCCGCCACCGCCACGACGCCCCAAGCCGCCGCCTCCGCCTTCGAACTTCTTCGAGAAGTCGGACACGTAGGTAACACGACTTAAATCGTGTCGTGCGTGTCTCGCCTTCACGCACGAGACTCGCCAGGACACAATGAGCATGGTGCTGTGCTCGGACACGCGAGGCTGAGCTCGTGCGTGTCGTGCATAGCACAGACACGAGGATCCCTGTGTCCCAAACTGTCCGGACACAGGCTCGTGTTTATATTATTTTTTTTATATAATGTCTAACCTAAAACGAAATAAAATGAACTAAAACCCTATTCCTAACAAACGGGCCAACTGGCCCACTGGCCAGCGCGCAGTAATTAAACCCCCCCCCCCCCCCCCCCCCCCGCTCTGTTAGACCGAGTTCGAGCCCCCCTTCTTCTTTCTGTTTCCTTTTTCTTTTCTGTTTTCTTTTCTTTTTCTTTTTGTTTTGTATTTATATATATATATATATATATATATGTATATACTGTATTTTAACAGTATTTAATATATATGTATATATTTTATAGTTAGTAAATTTTATATATATATGTTTATCTATATATTTTCCTATGTATATATATATTATATATATATACACTATATTATTAAGTGTATTCTTATATATATATATATATTTGTATATATATATATATATATATATATATATATATATATATATATATATATATATATATATATATATATATATATATATATATATATATATATACTTTATAAATTAAGTATTTTTCTTATATATCTATATATATCCTTTTAGCATAGGTATGTATATATTCTTTTGTATAAATTTGCCTTATTAAAATAATAATATTTATTTTGACTATTACCAAATTGTATTTTTATTGTATTTAAATTACTGCAACCATTTGGTGTCCAAGCCTAGCATGGGTATTTGGGCTCAAATGTGTTTTCACACATTCAAGACCTGTACAAGTCATATTGGACTTGATTCATGGCCTTGGGTCCTGTATTTGAACTTTAGTTCAAATTATATACATGGACAAAATACGCAGATAATTAATTATTGTGTGCATTGTTGTTTTTGATTTTCTAAAAATACTTAAAGTATTGCTAAAATTATGGAAAAATAGTTTTTAGATACTATGTTAAGTTAGCTAATTTAGTATAAATTTTGTAGTATTTAATTTACTGTTTTACCCCTAGTTTGGCATATGAAACCAAAACTTATTTTCTGTATACTTAGGAAAACTGATTTTTATAAAATATTTGTACTGGTTAATAAATTCCAGAAAAATTATAATAAATTTCTATGATTAACAAGGATCACCTTGGTACTTTACTTTAAGAAAAACTAAGCTTTTTGCCTATCTCTAAAATTGTTAGAACACAATGATCTTTTGATTTATTTATTGATTAATTACGACTTGTAGCTTTTTGTGTTATTTGGAGTTTTAGTCATGTTGAACCCCATCCCTCACTAGTGTAAAGACCCTAGAAAGTTAGTTAACATAGTGTGTCACCCCACATTGGTCTCCTATACCAAAGTCATTATTTTGGCTAGGTGCCCAATCACAAGTCGTGTTTCACCAATTAGTGTCCTAGTGTTTTAGCTTAGTGTAAAAACTAAGTTATTGTATTTACTTCTACAGCGACGAGTTACCGGACATCCATAGCACTGTTATCGCAGCTTGTTTTGTTTTGCTTTGCTAGAGGCAAGTACTTTCTACGAACTTTACATATTGTCACATAAATGAACTGCAAATCCCACCATGTTAAATGCTGATCCTTGGGGTAGCAAGTTAGATCTCTACATGTTGTACTTTCAGTTACTACCATGCTTAGAACAGTCTTGATGTATCTCTCACATGATTAGAATATGGGTTATGGGGAAACTGATAGTAGCGTACGTGATCATATCCCCCTCTACAGTACCGAGCAAAGTTTTATTTTATATGTTACCACGCCGTAGGCCTTTATCTCAAAGCTGTATTTGTGCATATGTACATCTACCGCCTTTACACTTGTACGTATGTACATTTTATTATGTGTCCCAGCATATTGTACATCTATTGACCGATCACGTACCTACTACAGTTTTAAACATTACATATACATCTGTCTCTATGACATATGTGTCCTTGCCATGATAGACTATATGATGCCATGCTTTTCAGTTATTCCTCTCATGTTCATTTCCATGTTTCATATGCTAGTTTGCTAGATTTAGTACTTGCTCCCGTCCTGACAGGATAACGTTGTAGGTGTCCTTACTGAGGAGGAGTTACTCTGCGACACATATTATGGGATTACTGCCGAGGACCCGGCTCTGCTTTACGAGGATGTTCCTGCAGGGAACCTCGCCTAGTTGTCTTTTGTTTACTTAGACTTTTGAGAGTAGACATGTATTAGACTATATCATTTTGTAACTGAACATGTATCCAGTTTTATATTTCAGTTTACTTGTACTTGGACGTTTACTATATACGATGACTTTTGTGTTTGGAGCATTTATGATTCTTCTTCACTTATAGAACTGTTAGTACATTTAGTCTTATCCTGTTGTCTTTAGAACAGCTTACTACGTTTTATCTCAACGTAGGCTGGACATGACTCGGCCTGGCCCAACAATTTGGGTAGCGGGTCGTGACATGTTTTTAGTGGTGGCCCATGCAGGTCCTGACTAAACTGTTTGGTTACGTTATTGTACCAAGCATGCCTGCAATTAGGAACTTAAGGTAATTAGACAACATTAGGAAAGACGCTTAGAACACTTAGAGGAATGCTAGGATTGCAACATAGGAAATACATCACATGTTTGCTATTATAATTAGATTTTCTTGCATATGATTTCTTACTTTAAACAAGTCCTTATAAGTCTTTTTATGTAATTTAGACGGTGCTTACTCGTTCATCCCAGTATGTTACCCCCGAGAATGGGGCCCTTCATATCCAGTCAGCTGACCAGTTGACTGATACACCTCCACCTACCACATTCCCCCACTCTACAGATCCGCAGACCCAGATACCACCTTCCATATCCCAGGCCCGGTAGGACCCGATACTTCTACCACCCCCTATCACTATATCCACCCAGGCTTCTGTCACACTCGACGGGACCCAGCTGCTCACACTGATCCAGGGGTTCCTAACAACCCATCAGGAGCAGACTACCCTACTCCGCCAGAGCATGGAGCATTCTGAGGGACGTCCCGTGGTCCCACCATATGTAGAGCCGCGGCAGAGAGCGGGGACGATCAAGGACTTCATGGGTCTGAATCCCAAGGAGTTCTCAGGGACTGATGGCATAGTAGTAGCAGATGACTGGCTAGATTCGGTAGAGAGGAAGCTTCTGGGAGTTAGGATACCGGATGACCTTCAGGTCGAGGCAGCAGGATTTCTGCTGATAGACTTAGCAGGAGTCTGGTTCAGGAATGAACCGTTGTTCGCGAGAGGTAGAGCCACCTGGAACCAGTTCAAGACCCATTTCAAGAAGAAATTCTTCTCGACCACTGCTAGAGTAGCCATGGGGCTACGATTCCAGAACATCCAGCAGGGGAACCGTTCTGTTGATGACTATGCAGGAGAGTTTAGTCGCCTGAGCCGTTTCGCTCCTAGTCTGGTTGCTGATCCAGAGGAGATGACCCGTAGGTTTTGCCATGGTCTAGTTCCAGACATTGGCATTCTTATAGTGGCGAACGGTACGACTGACTACTACCAGAGCCTAGAGTTGGCCCGGAGCATTGAGGAGCGTCTTCTGTCTAGCAAAAGGCCGGCTCCTGTACATCATGAGGGACCGTCCAAGCGTCAGGCTTTCCAGCAGAGAGCGCCGACGCCACCCCAGCAGACTTACCGTCCCCCTACACCACATCATCAGACCCCGCCAGTCCGAGCCCCGGGACCCCGACAGCAGCAGCAGCAGAAGGGAGCTATATGTTCTTTCTGCGGAAGACCAGGTCATGACTTTGCAGTCTGCAGGAAGAGGTTGGGTCAGTGTTTGGCTTGTGGGTCTGCCACCCATCAGCTTCGGAACTGCCCAGCGGCGAAGCCTAGAGGACCACTCCTGACTCAGCAGCAGAGGTTTGGGCAGCATCTGCAGCAGCAGAAGGGACCTCAGGGGAAGGTTTATAGTCTAGCCATTGAGCCGGAGCCGGAGCCGGAGCAGGTTTCGGAGCCGGATTACTTAGCTGACGTCATTACAGGTCATGTTTATTTACATATTTTTCTAGCTGTATGTTTGTTTGATTCTGGTGCATCTCATAGCTTCCTATCATTAGAGTTTATGCATAAACATCATCTAGTAGCTACACCTACTGCGGAGATTAGTAGAGTGATGACGGGAGGAGGACCAGTGCCTATTAGATCTATCTATAGATGTTCTATTTTTATAGCCGGGAGAGAGTTCAGGGGGCGATTCTTTGTGATGCCACTCCCCGGTTATGATATCATATTGGGGATGGACTGGCTTAGCTATGCCCATGCATCTATAGATTGCCATGAGGGTAGTATTTTGTTCAGTCCCCCAGGCACAGCACCATTCAGTGTCAGGAGGACAGGGCCGGAGATCAGCCTAGAGCCGAACTGTTGTGCTACAGTCGGGGACGCAGCACCGCCACACCCTATCATTAGGGAGTTTATGGATGTATTCCCAGAGGATCTTCCAGGACTTCCGCCTGACAGAGATGTGGAGTTCACCATAGATTTAGTGCCGGGTTCATCACCAGTATCCCGGGCTTGCTATAGAGTGAATCCCAAGGAGGCCATAGAGATGAAAGAGCAGATTGATGACCTGTTGAAAAAGGGTTTCATTCGATCCAGTACTTCTCCATGGGGAGCACCAGTGCTCTTTGTGCCCAAGAAGGATGGTACAGTCCGGTTGTGTATTGACTATCGGGCCTTGATTGCCATCACCATCAAAAACAAATATCCTCTGCCCAGGATAGATGATTTGTTCGACCAATTGAGCGGGGCGAAGGTGTTTTCCAGGATAGACTTGAGATCCGGGTACCACCAGGTGAAGGTTAGGCCAGTAGACATCCAGAAGACGGCATTCAACACGAAGTACGGGCAGTACGAGTTTCTGGTGATGCCATTTGGTCTCACAAATGCGCCAGCTGTCTTTATGAACTTGATGAATAAGACATTTCACCAGTATCTGGATAAGTTCGTCGTGGTGTTTATCGACGACATCCTGATATACTCGAAGACGCCGGAGGAGCATGCAGAGCACTTGCGGATAGTTTTGGGGATTCTGAGGCAGAAGAGATTGTTTGCCAAATTGCCGAAGTACGAGTTCTTTTTAGACCGAGTGGAGTTTCTCGGCCATGTAGTCACTGGAGATGGAATCTCGGTGGATTCCAGGAAGATTGCTGCAGTTGAGACGTGGAAGGCTCCGACGTCAGTTTCAGAGATCAGGAGCTTTCTGGGTTTAGCAGGCTATTACAGAAAGTTCGTTCAGGACTTTGCTAGGATAGCTGAACCTATGACGAAGCTGACGCGGAAGGACGCAGAGTACATCTGGTCAGAGGACTGCCAGGCGGCATTTGAGGAACTGAAGAGGAGGCTGACGACCGCTCCAGTTCTGACTTTACCTTCAGGTTCTGGAGATTTCACCATATACAGTGATGCTTCTGGGAAGGGGCTAGGATGTGTCCTACAGCAGCATGGGAAAGTAATTGCTTATGTATCTAGGCAGTTGCGGACTTATGAGAGGAATTATCCTACCCATGACCTCGAGTTAGCTGCGGTGATCTTTGCACTCAAGTTATGGAAACATTACTTATACGGAGAGCGTATGAAAATCTTCACTGACCACAAAAGCTTGAAGTATGTGTTCTCGCAGAAAGAGCTGAACATGAGGCAAAGACGATGGTTGGAGTTGATGAAGGACTTCGACATCGATTTACAGTATCATCCCGGGAAGGCAAATGTGGTGGCGGATGCGTTGAGCAGGCATTCGATGGCATGGTACCTGATGATTGATCGGCATTTGCAGGAGGATCTGGAGAAGCTCGGTATTGAGCTAGTTCGGCCAGGATCAGTGATACAGATGATGGCGCTTGACATTCAGTCAGGTTTGATGGAGCAGATCCGGGAGGCACAGTCCACAGATGAGAGTCTTTGCAGACTTCGACCCCAGGCATTAGCTGGATTGCTGGATGATTTCACTATAGCATAGGATGGATCCCTGAGGCATGGCAGCCGATTGTGCGTACCGAAGGAAGAGCTAGTAGAGGCAGTCTTGCAGGAGGCGAACCGATCGAGATATTCTATTCACCCTGGTGCTAACAAGATGTACCATGACTTGCGGGAACATCTTTGGTGGCACGGGATGAAGAAGGATGTATCATGTTTCATCTCGAGATGCCTAGTTTGCCAGCAGGTCAAGGCGGAGCGCCAGAGGCCAGCTGGTTTGTTGCAGCCGTTACCCATTCCCGAGTGGAAGTGGGAACATATTACGATGGACTTCGTTTCAGGGCTTCCTCGTTCCCAGTGAGGGAAGGATGCCATCTGGGTCATCGTAGACAGGCTGACGAAGTGTGCGCACTTCATACCCTTCAAGGTGGGGCTTTCCACCGAAAAGTTGGCAGAGCTATACATGCAGCAGATAGTTTGCCTACACGGAGTGCCGGTGAGCATCGTGTCAGACAGAGACAGTAAATTCACATCCCACTACTGGAGGAGCTTGCAGGAGGAGTTGGGCAGTAGGCTCAAGTTCAGTACGGCGTACCACCCGCAGACAGATGGGCAGTCCGAGAGGACGATACAGACGCTGGAGGATATGCTGAGGACTTGCGTGCTGGACTTCGGAGGATCATGGGAGAGCCATCTGCACTTGGTAGAGTTTTCATACAACAACAGCTACCAGGCCAGTATTGGTATGTCTCCTTTCGAGGCGCTATATGGACGACGATGCCGCACACCACTCTTTTGGGATGATGTCGGAGACAGAGTTATGCTTGGGCCAGAGATGATCACGGATGCAGCAGAGAAAGTCGGGATGATCAGAGACAGGCTCAGAGTAGCTCAGGATAGGCAGAAACACTGGGCTGATGCTAGTCGCAGGCCGATGGAGTTCGCAGACGGTGATATGGTGCTAGTGAAGATATCACCTACTCGAGGGACGATCCGGTTCGGACGAGGAGGGAAGCTGAGCCCCAGATACATCGGGCCGTTCGAGGTACTTGGCAGGATCGGAGAGGTAGCTTACAGGGTTGCACTTCCACCCAACCTAGCAGGAGTTCACGACGTCTTTCACGTATCTCAGCTGAGGAGATATGTTCCAGACCCCAGTCATGTGCTAGATCATTCAGAGTTGGAGGTCGGACCGAGCCTTACAGTTTCTGAGCAGCCAGTGGAGATATTAGACCGGAGAGAGAAGAGGCTGAGGAACAAGGTTATACCCCTAGTACGAGTAGCTTGGAGCCGTCACTCCCCAGGTGAATCTACTTGGGAGAGGGAGTCGGACATGGGGGAGAGATACCCTTACTTGTTCGATCCAACCGCTGCGAGGGAACCACCCGTTCCCGCTTGATACCTTAGAGGTTAGTTTCGATCACAGCCTTAGTCATTTGATTGCAATACTTGCTATGTTAGAATATTGTCGGGTCTTCAATCCTTGTGAATTTCGAGGACGAAATTTTTCAAGGAGGGAAGACTTGTCAGCCCCTGTTTTTCAATTTTAGTTTTAGTAGTGCTAATTAATTTTTAATGTCATTTATGGCCTTAAAATAATTATTTAGATTTTTAGAAATTTTTCTAAAATTTTTAAATGATTTTTAAATGAGTTTTATATATTAAAATATTAATTTGCAATTTTCTAAAATGTTTTTAATGCATTTTGTAATTTATTAAATTGTTTAGATATCAATTTGTAAATTCCTATTTGTTCATGCAAATTTTATTTGCATATAATAGCTGCGGGAGGGGATTTGCAAATTGTATTTACATATGGCTACTGATTAGGGGCCTAGTTGTAAAACCTAGAAATCTAGGGACTGTTTTGTAAAACAGTCGTCACCCTCCCCCCCCCCGACCGACCAGCCACCTGGCCCCGACGACCCGGCGGATATTTTCCTCTTTTTTCGGCCAACCACCGCCTCATAAATGCCTATAAAAACCCTCCTTCGACCCCCCAGTCAAAACCCTAGCTCTACCCACCACCACGACCACCGTAGCCCTTCATCTCCGGCGAAAACCCTAGGTTCTAAACCCTAACTCCGGCGTACCCTAGCGCCGCCCCACCGTCCATCGTCGCCAGTCGCCACCACCACCGTTAGACTCGCCTCGACGAGCCGACCCCAGCGCCACCACTCCGCCACCGCCACGACGCCCCAAGCCGCCGCCTCCGCCTTCGAAACTTCTTCGAGAAGTCGGACATGTAGGTAACATGACTTAAATCGTGTCGTGCGTGTCTCGCCTTCACGCACGAGACTCGCCAGGACACAACGAGCATGGTGCTGTGCTCGGACACGCGAGGCTGAGCTCGTGCGTGTCGTGCATAGCACAGACACGAGGATCCCTGTGTCCCAAACTGTCCGGACACAGGCTCATGTTTATATTATTTTTTTTATATAATGTCTAACCTAAAATGAACTAAAACCCTATTCCTAACAAACGGGCCAACTGGCCCACTGGCCAGCGCAGTAATTAAACCCCCCCCCCCCCCCCCCCCCCGCTCTGTTAGACCGAGTTCGAGCCCCCCTTCTTCTTTCTATTTCCTTTTTCTTTTCTTTTCTGTTTTCTTTTCTTTTTCTTTTTGTTTTGTATTTATATATATATATATATTTATATATATATATATATATATATATATATATATATATATATATATATATATATATATATATATGTATATATACTGTATTTTAACAGTATTTAATATATATGTATATATTTTATAGTTAGTAAATTTTATATATATATGTTTATGTATATATTTTCCTATGTATATATATATTATATATATACACTATATTATTAAGTGTATTCTTATATATATATATATTTGTATATATATATATATATATATATATATATATATATATATATATATATATATATATATATATATATATATATATATATATATATATATATATATACTTTATAAATTAAGTATTTTTCCTTATATATCTATATATATCCTTTTAGCATAGGTATGTATATATTCTTTTGTATAAATTTGCCTTATTAAAATAATAATATTTATTTTGACTATTACCAAATTGTATTTTTATTGTATTTAAATTACTGCAACCATTTGGTGTCCAAGCCTAGCATGGGTATTTGGGCTCAAATGTGTTTTCACACATTCAAGACCTGTACAAGTCATATTGGACTTGATTCATGGCCTTGGGTCCTGTATTTGAACTTTGGTTCAAATTATATACATGGACAAAATACGCAGATAATTAATTATTGTGTGCATTGCTGTTTTTGATTTTCTAAAAATACTTAAAGTATTGCTAAAATTATGAAAAAATAGTTTTTAGATACTATGTTAAGTTAGCTAATTTAGTATAAATTTTGTAGTATTTAATTTACTGTTTTGCCCCTAGTTTGGCATATGAAACCAAAACTCATTTTTTGTATACTTAGGAAAACTGATTTTTATAAAATATTTGTACTGGTTAATAAATTCCAGAAAAATTATAATAAATTTCTATGATTAACAAGGATCACCTTGGTACTTTACTTTAAGAAAAACTAGGCTTTTTGCCTATCTCTAAAATTGTTAGAACACAATGTTCTTTTGATTTATTTATTGATTAATTATGACTTGTAGCTTTTTCTGTTATTTGGAGTTTTAGTCATGTTGAACCCCATCCCTCACTAGTGTAAAGACCCTAGAAAGTTAGTTAACATAGTGTGTCATCCCACATTGGTCTCCTATGCCAAAGTCATTATTTTGGCTAGGTGCCCAATCACAAGTCGTGTTTCACCAATTAGTGTCCTAGTGTTTTAGCTTAGTGTAAAAACTAAGTTATTGTATTTACTTCTATAGCGACGAGTTACTGAACATCCATAGCACTGTTACCGTAGCTTGTTTTGTTTTGCTTTGCTAGAGGCAAGTACTTTCTACGAACTTTACATATTGTCACATAAATGAACTGCAAACCCCACCATGTTAAATGCTGATCCTTGGGATAGCAAGTTAGATCTCTACATGTTGTACTTTCAGTTACTACCATGCTTAGAACAGTCTTGATGTATCTCTCACATGATTAGAATATGGGTTATGGGGAAACTGATAGTAGCGTACGTGATCATATCCCCCTCTACAGTACCGAGCAAAGTTTTATTTTATATGTTACCACGCCGTAGGCCTTTATCTCAAAGCTGTATTTGTGCGTATGTACATCTACCGCCTTTACACTTGTACGTATGTACATTTCATTATGTGCCCCAGTATATTGTACATCTATTGACCGATCACGTACCTACTACAGTTTTAAACATTACATATACATCTGTCTCTATGACATATGTGTCCTTGCCATGATAGACTATATGATGCCATGCTTTCCAGTTATTCCTCTCATGTTCATTTCCATGTTTCATATGCTAGTTTGCTAGATTTAGTACTTGCTCCCGTCCTGACAGGATAACGTTGTAGGTGTCCTTACTGAGGAGGAGTTACTCTGCGACACATATTATAGGATTACTGCCGAGGACCCGGCTCTGCTTTACGAGGATGTTCCTGCAGGGAATCTCGCCTAGTTGTCTTTTGTTTACTTAGACTTTTGAGAGTAGACATGTATTAGACTATATCATTTTGTAACTGGACATGTATCCAGTTTTACATTTCAGTTTACTTGTACTTGGACGTTTACTATATACGATAACTTTTGTGTTTGGAGCATTTATGATTCTTCTTCACGTATAGAACTGTTAGTACATTTAGTCTTATCCTGTTGTCTTTAGAACAGCTTACTACGTTTTATCTCAACGTAGGCTGGACATGACTCGGCCTGGCCCAATAATTTGGGTAGCGGGTCGTGACAATAAGCCACATCGCCTACCCGAGCGAGAATCTTAAAAGGACCAACGTATCTTGGACTAAGCTTTCCTCGGGTTCCAAATCTGATGATACCCCGAGTAGGCGAAATCCGCAGAAACACTTGGTCGCCAGCTCTAAACTCTAGAGGCCTACGATGCTGATCTGCCCAATAACGATGTCGGTCCTGTGCAACTCGAAGGCGCTCTCTGACCAACTTAACTATCTCCACAGTCTGCGTAATACGGCAGAAAGATGTGGTTCATTAAATCCATGAATACTGCGGGGGCGTTGGTTAGTCCAAAGGGCATTACTAAAAACTCATAATGCCCATATCTAGATCTGAATGCTGTCTTCGGTATGTCTTGTTCCCGGACTCTTACTTGATAGTATCCCGATCGAAGATCGATCTTGGAAAAGACGCTGGCCTTGCTCAACTGGTCAAACAGGTCATCAATCCTTGGTGGCAGGTACTTATTCTTCACTGTTACTGCATTCAGCTTGCGGTAGTCGATGCACATCCTCGTCGACCCATCCTTCTTGGGAACTAGAATCACTGGCACGGCCCAGGGCGAGTTACTGTCTCGGATGAATCCCTTAGACTTCAACTCTTCCTCATGTTGATACAACTTATCATGTTCTGACGGCGACATTCTGTAAACTCTGTCTGCAATAGGCCTCGTTCCAGGGTTCAACTCAATGCTAAATTCTACCTCTCTGACTGGGGGTATCCCTGGGAGCTCATCAGGGAAGACGTCGAGAAAATCTTCGACCACTCTCGGAATCTGTCCTGGCTCTGACACTGCTGCTGAGATGACGCCTCCGGCCTGATTCTTCAAGGTTCGAGTAAAGATGAACTGTTCTATCCCAGGAACGCTGAATATGACCCTACCTCCTCTACAATCAATTATCGCATGACTGTCTCTCAACCAGTCCGTGCCAAGAACAACATCAAAATTCCCATAGGGAATTCAATCAATGATACGGGCAGTAAATGCCCGCACACCTCTACCGGACATGAAAAGCGTACTCTGCTCACTTCTACGAGCCCATTGTCGGTGAGTATATCCATCCTCTCCGGCAATGCCTCAAACATTAGTCCAATCCGTGTAGCATATTGTGCAGAGATGAATGAATGAGTAGCGCCTGAATCAAATAATGCTACAGCGGGAAATGAGGTGACGAGAATTTTACCTGCCACCACGTCACTAGACGCTAGAGCCTCTCCCAAGGATAATGTAAGAGCCTGGCCCTGGCCCCGTGGAGCTCCTTGTTGCGGCCTTCCTCGACCATGTTGTTGCTGCCCCTGAGGGCCTCCGGCTTCCTGTGCTTGGCGAAACATCTGAGCCTGCGTTGGTAGACTCTGGACTAGGGGCCTCACTGCTAATACTGCCCCTCCACTCGGGGTTGCCACCGGGGCTGGCAACGCTGGAAACTGCTGAGCTGGCCCTCCTGGCCTCTACATCACAGGACAAGTGGAGATTCGGTGGTCTGAACTACCACACCTCAAGCATAAGCCATTCGCTGACCGGCACACCTCCCTCGTGTGCCCTGCCTTTCCACAGAATGTACAGCCCTGGGGTGCTCCCTGACGCTGCTGTTGGTTCCTCGGCTGCTGGTGCCGAACTGGCGCTGTAGTAGTTGACACGGCCGTCCTCCACGGCGCTCCTGCATCATAAATACGTACACCGGGTGCTGGTGCCGATGTTCACTGTATTACTCCTCCTCCAATCTGGGAATGAGATCTCTTCTGACCTCTTGTCCTCGATGCCAACCTCTGCTGGGTAAGCTCGTACCTCCGAGCGGCCGTCAAAACAGCGTCAAACGTCTGGTAGTCGTGTCCCTCCACAAGCTGTAATAGTTCCAAATGAAGTCCCTGCTGGAACCTCATAGCTTTCTCTGGCTCCGTTGCCACCATTGCTGGGGCAAAACGGCACAATCTGCAGAACTCTGCTGCATACCCATCTACGGTCTTGCCTGCTTGCTTGAGACTAATAAACTTCTGCTGGAGCTCATATCGAGCTACTACGTCAAAATACTTGGCCTTGAATCTTTCACTGAAGGTGGTCCAACGAACAGGGTGCCTTATACCAACTTCTTCTGATGCCCACCAGTCGCGGGCAAGATCCTGAAGTACTAATTTGACCTGATCAACCTTCTCATCATCTGGAACCTTGGCTACCACAAGAATGGCTTCAATGTCTTGAATCCATGCATCCGCAGTGATGGCATCCTCCGTGCCATCAAAATACCTCGGGTTCAAGCGACAGAACCTTCCTGATGCTCCCGAGTCAACCCCGGCACTCCTCTCAAGAGCTAACTGAATCCCTTGGTTCAGCAACACGTTCTGCTCCTGCAGCTGAGTCTGTTGCTGTTGGTGAGTGACAAGAATCCCCCGGATGATCTCCAGGAGTGCTACGGCATCTGGTACTGTCGTCGCTGCTGGTACTGTAGGAGTTTCAATAACCTGCGGCTGCACTGCCTCTGGTTCCATTTCTGCTCGGGTCTGTCCTAGGGAAGGTTCTCTCCCCCTGCTGGTGCCCAGTCGAGCCATGCTCTCGCTGCTCTTCCTTATGGGCCTCACCCGCTACTGAGAATGAAGCACCCCTATGGAGAAAGATATAAGATTATCAAGTCCGAACGAGAAAGATTTCGAGGATGCAAGTCAGGTTAGAGATCAAGGCAAGGACAGAGAATTCGAAACAGAATTTCAAGGGGAACAAGTTTTGATTGAGACTCCTAATAATTCGCAATACCCCACAAGTCTGAAAAACAGACCTGCATGGGCCACCACTAAAACCTTGTCACGCCCCAGTACCGAAATACGGAGACGGACTAGGCCAGCTACTCCATATGAGGTACGTAACGTCATACGACGATCGTGGCTGTCGAGAGACTAGGGGGTACATGCTACAATCAAGAATCCTATGGTCTCACGGAGTTCTATGTCTCAATCATTCAAATCACATCAGCAATTAAATGAACATTAAAGATAAAGCAGTAAGGCATCCCCGACACTTCATCAAAATGATCATGAGAGACTAGCTTTATAAATTAGCTATCTCGGAGAGTCAGGAGTACAAAATTATACACAGCTGTAGTCTGTTTATTTACAATTCTGTACTGACACAAAATATCATGTAATCCGGCTAACAGGTGCCGGTGGCTAAATGCCGCACAAAATATAAGCAGGAGTGGTGGAGAAGAAACCCACTCTCGTCCCCGAACCGCCATGCTCCTAGTATGCACCATAGATGTCAGGGAGGAAGATCGTGTCCTCTGGCTCTGCTACGAGATCTGGCCAAACAAAACCAGCGGGGTCAGCCCCGAATAGCAAGTACCGCCAAAGGGACACAAGAGTTAAGATTAAAAACCCAGTTAATAGAATGATTGATGATAGTAATACGTATGCAACTATTATACGGTAGCGCAACATCCTCGAACCCATATGGCACCCTTACAACCAAACAAGGACAAAAGGTGCCGCATGGAGTCGGGACGTGTCGTACTCTATAACTTTCACATAAGTTAAAAGGTAGAAACAATAAAATCTCCTGATCGTGACTTCGATCGATAGCCTGTCGCAGCACAATAACCAACCCAACAATCAAACAAGAACATGGGTTGGATCATGCACCATGATAGACCATGTTCCTCAGTCATTCACAAGAGTAGCACTTCACAACCAGAATAAGTCTTTCGTTCATAACTTCGGTCCATAGCATGTCATAGTACGATAACCAACCCAACAATCAAACAAGAACATGGGTTGGATCCCGTACCATGACAGTCCGCTTCCCTCGGTTATTCACGGAAGGTAATAAGATACACGCAAGTCGTTTTCGCGGCCAATCAAGTCTACGAGTTTCTAGTGGGACGAGGTTATCCTCGCATCATGTTAGTTCAAAATCCTCAGATCGTATCTTTCCAGCAAGGCTAGCCAACCCAGGGATTCGCGTAGACATGTGTCATTGAGCACAGGTCCCTCGTAAGGCTACCTTGCCAAGACATATAATATATAGCAGGAATTAATCGGATACAGTCATCCACTCGTTACGGATGACACAGTATCCGTGGAGACCAGCCGACGCGTCAAGACAATATCTCAAGGCGGCTGGTGTAATACGATCTCGGGATTCTGCTCTCCCCATGCATCTAGTATATTTAGTTGCCTAGTTTAACCCTAGGTGAAATCTTGGACTCACATGCTGTGGCCTGCATGATTATCCTCCTAAATGTTGTACTCAAGTACGAGTACCCCAAAAGAGGATCCATGTCAATCAGTATGTCAACATGTTCTACCCTCCTTGGTGTAATGCATCATTACAAATATGCCACGTGGAGTTACGAGTCATTTGTCGAGCATAAACGAGAACTGGGACATTCAGGTACAAGTATCAGGTAGGAACACTTTGTTCATCGGGGTCACATTAGTGCTCATATCATGCTCAGGACAAAAGACGTAAGGATATATAGCATACACAAACATTTACATATATATATACAACATAACATATACATATAAAAATATCAGGTATAGGGGAGTCCATGTCAGAGCGCGCTCAAGTCAGGCTACGCTCAGGTTAGCCTACGCTCAGGTCAGCGTACGCTCATGTCAGCCTACGCTCAGGTCAGCCTACGCTCAGGTCATACTACGCTCAGGTCAGCCTACGCTCAGGTCATACTACGCTCAGGTCAGCCGCCTCCAAAAGGCAGCGTATGAACTCCATACGACTCCTTGTCACACAAGTGAGCGTATGCAAGACATACGCTCCCAAAAGGCAGCGTATGGTCTCCATACGACTCCTTGTCACACAAGTGAGCGTATGCAAGACATACGCTCCCAAAAGGCAGTATATGGACTCCATACGACTCCTTGTCACACAAGTGAGCGTATGCAAGACATACGCTCCCAAAAGGCAGCGTGTGAGGACTGCGCTGCGCTAAAGAGCACGTGCAACTCAGTGGCGCAAGCTAAAAAGCTCGCGCACTACTCACTGTCTTTTCCAAACAGCAAGAACTCCATGGGTTGAACCCAAAGCTTCAAAAGTCCATAACTTGGTCAAAATAAGTCCAAATCCAACTTTTCAAAGGTCAAAATTGGGTAGAATAAAATTCTCTACAACATGGAACCATCAAAACTTGAAAATAATGAAGTTTGCTAGATCAAAACCAAGAAGATCCGAAAATGGTTAAAACCTAGATCTACAAAAATTAAAGCTTCAAAATGGAAAACTTCAAGTTCTAAACTAGTATAGAATGAGGAGAAGAACATATTTTGACAAATAATTTTGTAAGAAAACATCAACAACATTTATGGATCCCTCTCTTGAGCAAGTTGGTACTTGCCTTGGTTGGTGGAGGAAAATAAATGAGAGGAGATAAATGAGAGGAGAGAGAATGAGATGAGTTATTATATAGAATCTTGAACCCATGGGTTCATGATGAACCATTGGTGAACCAAGAATAGGTTACCCAAATGAGCCAAAACTGTAGGCCCAAATGCAGAAAATAAATTACGAAATAATATTTTGTCGAATATTTTTGGGAAATGCATGAAGAAATACAGCATATAAATATCGTATAATTACAAAGTAAATATAATTTATCAGTTTACGTATTAAAATACGTATTCCAAGATCGGGGAGTGACATATATGGTAGTTAAGTATAAAATTCTATAATGTAGTTATGAGGACCCCTCATGACGTTTTATTATGGAGTACCTCGCTAACTTTTTTTCCCTTCGTGTCAAACTTTAGTCATTTTCATCTATCTTTTTTGTCACGTTAATCGGACATGACATAAAAATATACCACCATAAAAAAGAGCGCAAAAGAAGTTTTTGCAAATTCGACAAAAAAATCATAATAAAGCGACGAAAAAAGAAATTTGCAACTAAAACAACCGTCGCAATAAAATGAAAGCAAAAGTATTTATTGCGACGAAAAACTGAAGCCGTCCTGAGAAAACGACGCAACAATATATTTTGCGACTAAAAGAGGCAAGCGCCGCTAAATTCAGCAAAAATGAGGCGCCAAAGATGTTTTCACAACACTTTAAGAAGTCGTCACAAAAGTGTATTGCAGAAGATTTGCTGGCATCTGTCGTTATAGGTCATTACTAGAATGTGACACAAAAGGCCTCTTTTCTAGTCGTGTCTTGCTTCAAAATATTAATTTTTTATTTTTGCAAAATTAACGTTAGACGAACACAACAATATTAATAGTAGCAAGGATGGGAAGAATATAGCATACTAGGATTATGTCGAGCTTATGTACTAACAATATAGTGATTGTAAGATTATTAGTGATTAATTAAAAAAACTTAATTGATAAACTATAATCAAAATATTCAAATTACTCATTGGATAACAAATTTGTCCACACAATGACTGCCAACAACACTGCTGCTACTCTAGCTGCAACTGAGAATGGTGCAGTCGAAACTGACGAATCGCTACTTGTTCGAATGTACGAGTACGAAGTTCTTGCATGGTTCTTCCGTCTTTAGCAAATTTCAAAATTCACCTCTAATTTATCAAAAAATAATTGTGTCTTATTAGTATTTTTCTTGTGACCTTATACTAGTAAATTTTTTTTTTTTTTTTTGTACAATTAGACTCTCATTTTAATATTTAGCCTAATTGATGGGGACCAATAATCCAAATAGGTTAAGTCAAACTGAACGCTGCCAGTCTTGTCCCCTCGTAAATCATCACTCTCTCACTCGTGCTATCCATTTCAAGCATTGTATCGGAAGATAATAGTTTTTTTTTTTTTTCCATTAAAAAAAAAAAGACTAGCTAATGAGCATCCAAAGCAAGATATATGTATATCAAGAAAAGTATATGCACAACTCTCTCTCTCTCTCTCTCTCTCTCTCTCTCTCTTTTATGT
Source organism: Iris pallida (assembly GCA_029216955.1). Classification (NCBI taxonomy): domain Eukaryota; kingdom Viridiplantae; phylum Streptophyta; class Magnoliopsida; order Asparagales; family Iridaceae; genus Iris; species Iris pallida. The sequence goes on along the minus strand of JANAVB010004999.1, from coordinate 699,865 downwards.
GTTATTTTCTTCTGCTTGACAAATACCAAGAGAAAATTCGAACATGCGACTTCAGTGCCGGGGCTCCCATTGCTACCACTAGGTCACAACCCACGGACTATATGCACAGCTCATAAATCATCAATCTCTCACTTGTGTTCTTTTTAGACTCTCAATTTTATACCATTTAAGTTCTGTGTCTAATTAAAAAATTTGCATCATGAACTTTTATTTACAGTTTTTTTTTTATTATTATATACTAAACATGAGTATAATGGCAACAACCAATATATGTTGGAAATGATTGTATAATAGAAAAAGAAAATCAAAAATAAATCCGGGCTCTAAAATTTTTAATTGGACATATCATGACTTAAACTCTAAGCCGATATAGAATTCAGGATCTAAACGCTAATTATCCATTCTTTCTATGGACATGATAAATTATAGTTTATATTAATTTTTCTTTCATGTGTTTAAATATGACATAAATAACACCTAAATAGGGATATTATTTTTATGGTCTCACATATACATGGAATATATTAGGGTTTGAGATTCGAAATTGACTGTTAGAATTTGGTCTCGAAATTACTTTTATAGGCTAATGAGCAGTAATTTTGAAACCCAAATCCTAATATCGGTCAATTACGAGACCCAGTGGTTGGGCAACCATTTTCTTTCTTGGATTTCTTTTATTTGGAAATTATTTTTTCATTTTTCTTTTTACATCCAAACACAAAAAATAAATGCAAATCACAAATAAACTCGAATGCTCCAGCAACTTTATGATAAACAAATTCCCACCAATATAGAATTTGTTTGGTAGGAAGTAACCACGTGAACATGAAGGAAACAAGTTGTATCATTGGTATAATATAATCAAACAAATAAATACACAAAGCATTGTTACTATGTAAACTGCTGCTCAATATGTAAATTGACATTCAATGTAGCATCAACTTCTGTTTTTTACATTCCAAGGAACATATACAAATACTATTAAATGATAATTTTTAATTATTCTTAAAAATTATTTTTCTTGCTATTCTAAGAATTTTGTTTTACAGTTTCTAAAAAATAAGGGAAAGCATAAATCTAAAATTTTAAAACTTTACATTAATAATATATACGAAGGTTAAAATTTTTGTCCGACTTTTGGAACGTTGTACAGTGGTGCAGCTTGGACATGCATGCTTATAAACAATCCTGAATTTCAATATATATATATAAGCAAAAATGGAATTCAGAAGCATTTTTGATAGATTTTGTATAGCCCAATGTATTCCAAATTTCCAACATTGTATATATTCACCAATTATAGGACTTAAAAATTCAGATGATTTAAACTGACGACAAATTATATTCATTTATCTGCTGCATCGACCCGAGCGGAAGTGCGATGTGTCTGGAAACAATATAGGGATTTGTGGTTTATATTACCACATAAGGAGTTAAAAGTAAAGTATTTTTACAATACCACCACTTAATTGTAGTCCTCACTCAATATTTGAAGAAAATATGGATGATCGATCTGCCATCGTTGGTGGACGGAGAAATTGAAAGGAGAAGTGGAGCAGGATTAGAATTCCAAAGAGAAGAAGATAAATTTATTCCTATTTGTCACGCACGTGTGCTCAGAGAAATCAAAATGGAAGTTACTAAAAATTATATTAAGAGGAAGTAAGAAAAATTTAACGGTAGGAATACATCATAAGTTTTCTTGATAATTACCGAACTTTAAAATTTTATAATAGTTAATTGTTCTTTAAAACAATACACGGCATGGATATCGTGCAAATAAGTTGTTTGGTATTGCTTATCATTATTGTTTCTATATTTCTTCTTTCAAAAGAAGTCCAAATCCTTGTTAGCAATCACCCGAATAATACTTGTATTTTATGCAATTTTTTTCATATTGCGTACTTTTGAAAGATTCAAATCAATATACAAATTTTAAGCACGTAAAATTCTAAAGACAATATCTTTCGTTTCGTCCAAACGGGGTCAGAAGTATCCGCCTTATTGGAGAGAATGCCTTCGGCAGTGGGTTATCAACCTACCCTTAGTACAGAAATGATCGTATGAATTATTAAAAAAATCTGACACCAAAAACGTGATGGGAACCTATTTAATTAAGCAAATTTGACAACTTGTTTAAGCATGTGAACTTTCTAATTTCAATATTTTTATTTGACGAATATTTAATTAATTTTTTAATGTATTTTATAATTTATACTTATATTTTTTGCGGTACCAATTTTTTTTGTTTCCTTTGTGGTATTGCTAACAAGGGTCCAAACAGTTGTTTTGTAACAACTAAATAATTAATTCAAATTAAAAACAACTTTTAAAAGCAAGAAAGAGATCAGCACCGATCCCATATCACGAGAAAATCGGACGCCGAGTTGACTCGCGAGAAGAGAAGCTGAAGAAGCTGCAGCTGTCGGATCGTACGGGCCGAGCTGGAATTAGCGGAGGACAGCTGGGGATCGTACGGCGTACGCAGCTCCTGTCGCCGTTCCTCTGCACATGCGAAATCCCCATTCTGCCCCTCCAACTTTCGAAGTATTTACGTCTCCTTGCTGCTGCCAGCTCCTCCTGGCAGTCGGATGCGACGAGGGGTCCGGTCAAAAGGCTGACGAGGACGGCAGTGTACAATTAATGCGGTGGCAGGATCGTAAATTCGGCAACTTTGGGCGCAGAAGTACCGACACAGGTCAAAAGTCCCAGTCGTTAACGGCCCGTCTGGACGGAACGGCAGGGGCAGTTTTGGGATTCCCTTTTTTTTTTTTTTTTTGAAAAGAGGAGTACGCACACCACTTCGCTGTCAAGATGCAGTTAATTCCTTGTAATTTAATAGTGGGTTTGATGAAAAGAAATATTATTTTTTTCACATCAGTCCATGACAATTTCAACTCTTTAATTTTACGTCACTCATTGACATGTTAAGAATTTGTAATATGTAACTCATAATAAGTTCAGAAATGGTTGTTTGGTTGGTATAAATGGTGCTACTATAATATTTAGTGCAATATTTATATCAATTCTAGTGTTTATTTTGTAATACATGGTGTCACTTATAGAAAAAAAATGTACTAATTATTCGAGTTTTTACAACATCGGTTACAGTCAAAATGGTTACAATACAAATTACAAAAGCTTTTGTTACATGTATTTTCATTCACGGACAACCAAACAGTCCCTAATATACGACTATTGACAAGTCGATCCAGTCACCAGTTGGTGGACTAGCGACTGACGTTGATAGGGGTTACGAAAATTATATTTTGACTGAGTGGGAGGTGATCGCACGCGTGTCCGCGCCGACATGTCACCACCCCACTGCCCCCCCCCCCCCCCCCCTACACCACACCGGGTCCACCCTCAAAATTCTCTAACCCCCTCCAATAGAGGGACGACACGTGGCCCGCGGGCCAGGACTACAGTCCAAACCCGCGAACAACGTAGCATTGTCCTAGGGGTTACTTTAGAGGTATGAATTTGAGTCTGAGGCCTAAAAAATCGATCCAAATTGACAAGAAAAATTCATAATAAATATATTTCTTTCAAATTTATTAACTTTATGAAATTGATAAAATTTGTGTATTGAATTGAATAAAGCACATGCAGGACCTGTGTGGATAGCGGTATGTGCGCAAAAGTGTGAAAGTGTCACTTTTAAGATGATGTAGTGCAGTACTTTCAATGCATTTCACTTTTCAAGATGCGTTTGGATACGTAATGTTTTGTTTCCCCGCAAATGATCAGTTTCAACATGTGGTGTTTTGATTACCACTAGAAAGTGTGCAAGCATGCAACTGTACAACAACAAATACCACTATCTGAAAAGTTATGCCACTCTTGGTAGGGGTGCAACTCTGTCACGCCCCAGAACCAGAATACTGGAGAGCGGGGGCGTACATAGTCAGCTACGTATATTGAAATAGAATACATCTCAACTATACGGTCACGGCTGTCTAGATATGAGGGTTTACTACAAGCCAACAGTCTCTTAAGGTCAAGCCTACTGTCTCAATCTCAAGCAAATAATATAATCACAAGATGTTTGACCACCAAATATACAATAAAAGGCGTCCCAAATATTACATATCAGCTGATCATGAAGCTAGTCGTACAAAATGCTAGGACTAGCAAGAGTTAAGTCATACATGATCAACCCTAGGATTTGTTAATCATGTTTACAGCCCGTAGGCAGACAGTAAGTAAAAGTGCATCGAGCTAACATGTGCTCGTCGGCTAAACGCCTCAAAAGAATAATTTTACAATAGAGTGAGCAAAACAAAATAGAAAACCCACTCGTAGTCCGGGTTCCGTCTAGTTGCCACCATCGGGCTGGAGGTTCGGTAGATCCTCGGGTGCTGCTCCAAAATCTGGCCACACAAAACCAGCTGGATTAAACCCCAGAAAGAGCAAGTGCCACAAAGGAGGCCACAAAATAAGAACAAAAGCCAGCATATCAGAATATAAGAAAATAATTACATAATAAAGACAATTATTAAGGAGAAACCTAGCAGGTGATATACGATGAGATAATCATGGAACTCTTCAGATAACCAGGTTACAACCCGTAAACCAAACAAGGACCGGGGTTGTAACCCTTCGTCTGAACGGAACTTGGTTTCTCCCACCATTTATCGGCAAGATAAAATACAAGAAATCAGGACCTGCAATTAATCATGATTAAGGTAAAGCACGAGTAATCATGTCATGTCATAACCTTGTACAGGATCAGGGCAAGACAAGCGGGACTAGACTCCATCCAATCAATCACGGCCAAGCAAGTACTACGGCTTACTACTTAACTAACTAGGGTTATCACAAGCCTAATTACTAACAAGATGCAAGTGAGAATTTTTCAGTCCCAAGCCCTGCAGACTATCCAGTTATCCTTCCGCGGGTTGAGAGTATAGGTGGGTACATCGCCCGGGAGACAAATATACCCTTAGGTGACTTAGAGGGTGCAACACACGACGGTGTGCTGGAAATGTGCTCTACTCGTCGGCAAGCTACAAGTCCAATTAAGGGCGCCCAGATAACAAGATTGCCTGTGACTGGAAATTCTCCATGAACTATAGTTAGATCTAATCATTAGCCTAATCCATGTTCAGTACGAATCCCTGACCGTGGAAAACCAGGGAGTCACGTCCTAGACATGATGCAAGACAAGACAAATGGATTGCACAAGCAAGCAAGCAGGAACACCCACGGTGTCAGAGTTGGTTATACAAGTCAAGTTAGCCGTCGCAACAGCATCAAGTCAAGTCATGTAACAAGTTACAAGTTACAAGTCAAGTCAGGTACAAGTCAAGAGTGCGCCGCCACGGGCCACTATCAAGTTATCAAGTATCAAGATTAATCATGTCAGGGTACTTGTCAGGAGTGCGCCACGACGGGCCACTATCAGGTCAGGTTGGTCATGTCAGGAGTGCACCACTACGGGTCACTGTCGTGTTATACTAGTTCCTTGTCATACCATGCCATGTACAATAGTCATTCCAAACATATTAAGTAAAATCAAGTTCACGACAAAAGGCGTAAGGATATAAAATGGGCATAAAATATCTAATAAAATATCAATATACAGGGCTATAGAAGAGCCAAGCTTAAGCAAAAATAAAACCAAATCTCCATGATTGGACAGATTGTGCAAGGGTCCCTGGGGTCGGGTTGCGCAGGAGTCAAGTGCGCCAGGAGCCAACTGCGCAGGGGTGAGCTGCGCAGGGTACCAACTGCGCAGGGGTGGAGGGCGCAGCAGATGGATTGCGCTGGATCAGGTTGCGCAGGAATGGATGGCACAGGGTTAGATTGCGCAGGGACGGATTGCGCATGAGCAGACTGCGCATGAACGGACTGTGCATGAATCCATGCGCACTTGGGTTGAGCGCAGTTCGCCAAGAGGCAAGCTGCGCGGTCGGTGCTGCACTAAAGAGCGCAGGCCGAGAGAGGGGATGCGCAGTCCAGCACTGCGCTAAAGAGCGCAGGCTGCAGGCTGCTACTCCAGGCCGAGAAGAATACCAAGAATACCAAGAAATTCAAATTTTCATATCTTTGTCAAATCAAAGCCAAATCTAGATTTTCAAAGTTCTAACTTGAGTAAAATTGAATTCTCTTCCACATGGAAGCATCAAAACCCACAAAATCTCAACTAAAATAGATCAAAACCATATAAATCCAAAAATAGAGAAACTTAGATCTAGAACAATGAAGACTCCAAATCACAAAATGCCAAGTTCTAAAGTTAATCTCCATGGCCTAATCTAGCTAATGGACAAATAAAAAGTGGTTCTCATGTGGTGGCAAGGTGCACTTGCCTATGGGTGTTGGTGAGTTGTGTAGAGGAAGGAAGAAGAAGGAGATGGAGAAGTAAATGAAAAATAAAGAGGAGAGAGAAAAGTTAGGTGGGATTTAATGGAGGTGGGTTGTGTTGTGTTGTGTTGAGGGTAGAGTATAGGTTAAAATGCTCCTCTCATGATAAACCAAACCAAACCAAACCCTCTCCACAATATAAAACCAAGCCAAGTCAAAACCCATTTCACGAGAAAACCCAAAATCTGCAAGTCGAGCCAGAAATACAATTACATGCCAGAATCTGAGAAAATAAAATACAGGTCCATGATACATGCAGGCTTAACCAAAAATACGTATTCAGAATATGGGTGCTACAACTCTACCCACCTTAAAAGAATTCCGTTCTCGGAATTTAATCAAGGAGCTAGAGAGATAAGGACAAGTCATACTATTCACATGCAAGCTATACTAAGCAGTCAATCAAACAATCACGCATGCAAGCAAGGACGGAAGGCATAAGGCATAAGGAAGACATTATACCTTATGAGTCAAACAGGTAGGGATATCGCAATCGGATGTCGTCCTCACGCTCCCACGTTTGACTCTCCCAAGGAGCGATGAACTCAAGCAACATGAACTAAACTAATAGTCTTGCGCTTGAGGTCTCTCCCCTTGGTCAAACAGGGACACGGGCCTCTCCTCATACGAAAAAGTTGGTATCAATAACCGTTTTTGAATGATCTAAGACATGGCTCGGGCCCGGGATATACCGTTGTAATTAGGACACATGAAACAATGACACGTGTCCCGCATAACAACGGCGGAAAGTAAGACAATAGGACACAGATACCTCTCAGCCGAGTCGGGATCTGGGCCTGGGCCAGGGCGAACTGCTGAGGCCTCTGTTGCTGGAAGACTTGAGCCTGAGGCGGCAATGGCCTCGGAGGCTGGTACTGCTGCTGAAACACTTGGGCCTGAGGCGGCAATGGCCTCGGCAATGGATACTGCTGCTGCTGGACTGGTGCTGGTGCTGGTCCCCTTACCGAGGGACTAGTCTGGACCGATGAAGAAGGACCGGCTCTATTCGGACAGGACCCTATCATGTGGTTCGGTGCTCCACAAGCCAAGCACAATCCCTGTGCTCTGCGACACTCCGAAATAACGTGCCCTGGCTTTCCACAATGAGTGCAGCCCATTGCGGAAGACTGCTTCTGCTTCTGTTGCTGAGGGAATGTGACCGACGTCACTGAGGCCGCCTGCCTCGGAGTTTCAATTGTCAAGGCCCTGACTGCTGGGGCTGGTGCTGTCGACTGGGTCATCTGGCCGTGAGATCGCTTCCGACCTCCGGTCCTGTCCACGATCCTGTGGGAGGTATACTCGTGCCTCCTGGCTGCCCTCAACACTGCATCAAAAGTCTGATGTTCAAACTGTTTCACTGCTAACAAAATCTCGAGGTGGAGCCCTTGCTGGAACCGCTGGGCTCTATCAAACTCGGTCGCCACCAAAGTGGGAGCAAACCGACTAAGCCTGGAGAACTCGGTCGTATATCCATCGACCGTCCTGCCTCCTTGCTTCAGATTGGTGAACTTGGTCTGTAGATCGTACCGAGCCACCGCATCGAAGTACTTAGTCTGGAATCTCTCTCTGAATAGTGCCCATGGAATTGGGGCCACTAATCCCATGGCCTGTGCTGCCCACCAGCTGCGGGCAAGATCCAGTAACTGTAGACGCACTACGGCTACCTTCTCGTCCTCCGGGGTTCTGGCTGCCTCTAGAATGACTTCAGTATCCTGGAGCCACGCGTCAGCAGCGATAGCATCTTCACTGCCATCGAAGAATGGAGGGTTTAGGCGCTTGAAACTGTTCGCTGCACTATTCCTTGGATGACCGCCTCTGTTCAGAGCATCTTCCACTGCCTGGTGCAAGGCATCTCCTCGGCGATCTTGGAAAGCTAACAATGATCTGATGAGACCCACCAAAGTGCCATCATCAGGCTCTGCAGGCTGGACTGGCTGAACTGGCGGCTCTCCTCCAGTAGGTACGACTTGGGAGGCTACTCCGGAGTGTTGGGCTTGATCTCTGGGCTGCTGATCCACGGGAGGTGCTCGACCTTGCTGATCGGCGGGGTCAGGTACAGTGCCGCTGAAGAAGACGACACAGGGAAAATAATAAAGAAGGACCAGGACAGATGAACGATACAAGCACATGATCAAGGCAAGAATCCAGAGATTCAGAGGATATGAACGGAGATCAAGGACGAGTACTGATTGAGACATCTATCGATAAACCCTCACATTTCTTGATTGACAAGACCTGCATGGGCCACCACTTAAACCATGTCACGCCCCAGAACCAGAATACTGGAGAGCGGGGGCGTACATAGCCAGCTACGTATATTGAAATAGAATACATCTCAACTATACGGTCACGGCTGTCTAGATATGAGGGTTTACTACAAGCCAACAGACTGCGCATGAACGGACTGCGCATGAACAGACTGCGCATGAATTCATGCGCACTCGGGTTGAGCGCAGTTCGCCAAGAGGCAAGCTGCGCGGTCGGCGCTGCGCTAAAGAGCGCAGGCCGAGAGAGGGGATGCGCAGTCCAGCACTGTGCTAAAGAGCGCAGGCTGCAGGCTGCTACTCCAGGCCGAGAAGAACACCAAGAACACCAAAAAATTCAAATTTTTATATCTTTGTCAAATCAAAGCCAAATCTAGATTTTCAAAGTTCTAACTTGAGTAAAATTGAATTCTCTTCCACATGGAAGCATCAAAACCCACAAAATCTCAACTAAAATAGATCAAAACCATGTAAATCCAAAAATAGAGAAACTTAGATCTAGAACAATGGAGACTCCAAATCACAAAATACCAAGTTCTAAAGTTAATCTCCATGGCCTAATCTAGCTAATGGACAAATAAAAAGTGGTTCTCATATGGTGGCAAGGTGCACTTGCCTATGGGTGTTGGTGAGTTGTGTAGAGGAAGGAAGAAGAAGGAGATGGAGAAGTAAATGAAAAATAAAGAGGAGAGAGAAAAGTTAGGTGGGATTTAATGGAGGTGGGTTGTGTTGTGTTGAGGGTAGAGTGTAGGTTAAAGTGCTCCTCTCATGATAAATCAAACCAAACCAAACCCTCTCCACAATATAAAACCAAGCCAAGTCAAAACCCATTTCACGAGAAAACCCAAAATCTGCAAGTCGAGCCAGAAATACAATTACAGGCCAGAATCTGAGAAAATAAAATACAGGTCCATGATACATGCAGGCTTAACCAAAAATACGTATTCAGAATATAGGTGCTACAAACTCGGACGGGTTGGGTCGGGCTTGAGGTCAACCCGGGCCCAACTCGATGAATCATAAGCCTAGCCCGAGCCCAAGTCTGGCCCGACCTCGGGTTCAACATATATGAAGACCAAGTCCGGAGGATCGGGTTTGGCTCGGGTTGAACTCGGGTTGGGTCGGGTCCATCGGATTTATCAGACTCTAATATACTAATTAAAATAATTTTATACAAAAGTAATATTAAACACATAATTAAATAGCAATCAAGTCTTGATCATTACAAAATAAAAACTGAAATAAGATTTATGATAAAGAGTTGAAAATTTTTGGTGAAGAAGTTTAGGATTTACACTTTTTATTTAAGAAGTATGACAATATATATATATATATATATATATATATATATATATATATATATATATATATATATATATATATTTGGAACCAGACAAAATATATATATATATATATATATATATATATATATATATATATATATATATATATATATATATATATTTTGTCTGGTTCCAAATATATATATATATATATATATATATATATATATATATATATATATATATATATATATATATATATATATTGTCTGGTTCCAAATATATATATATATATATATATATATATATATATATATATATATATATATATAAGTCGGGTTTCGGGTAGTCCGACACATGAACCCGAGCCCAACCCAAATTATGACCGGGTTCAAATATTTGAACCCAAATCCGAGCCCGAACCCGAGTATCTTCAACTCTAACCCAACCCATTATCGGGTTTTCCGATCGGGCTCGGGTTTAGCCCGCTCGAGTTGCACTCCTATCTCTTGGAGTGTAGGTGAGGAAGAGTGAATGAGGGAACAAAACACTATTCTTTGTCGGGGATTATACACATTCAACCCACTCCCAATGTTCAACCAAACACGGAAAACTACTTTATCAAGTATCACTTTCAATGGAAAAGTGTATATTTGAGCACACTTTCGACGCACTCCTTGGGAACCTAGCAGTCCTTTAGTAATCTAATGATGTGTTTGGTTGTTAACAACTATTTATTGCTACAAGTTAATCTTTTTGATTGAATTGATGTAAATAAAGCCAATTACACGATAAAAAGCTTGTAAAGTTTTAAATTTGGAATAAATATAAATCTGCTAGAAAAATACATCGAATTATTCTCATGTCCATCATATAATCACTTATATGTCGATTCATTTTGATTGAATTGAGAAGATTAGTTTTGACTAAGATTCAAAATCTTGAGCTTTATTTAATACGTCGATCATCATTTTAGTTACCCATTTTCTTATACCTTATGCGACGTTCTAGTTATCCGTTTTCTTATATACTTCTCATTTGAAATAAAAAATGTTCTATTTCGAAGTGTAAATGCTAAATGATGTTCTTACAAATGAATAAAAAATATCTTTTTATCTTTTTTTATGGCGAAATAGTAAGCGTTGGAAAGTAAAAGAAAATTCTTACGACATAAATATACTGTTTTAAATGGCAACCAAATTAGTCATAACTAGGAAGTTTGGAATGAGAGGTAAGTCCCTTGTTTTTTTTGGAAAACAAAAATCATAATATTACAACCACCAAATTGGAAATGGAAAAGGATGGAAGTGCAAAAATGCTCATACATAAAAGCAACTCCCACCTCCCCCAACACTCCCATCCCTCCCTTTCTCTCTCTCTCTCTCTCTCTCTCTCTCTCTCAAAACCCCTTCTTTTACTACCTATTTTTCTTCCCTTTCTTCTTCTTCTCCTCCTTTCAAAACCATAGACTTTGCTGAAGAGAGTGAGAGATGGGTAAGGTGGGGCTGGTGGTGGCGGCGGTCTGCGCCGTAGGGTCGTGCGCCGTCGCCGGCGTCCTGGTCGGCCGGAGGATCAGGAGCCGCTGTAAGTGGGGGAGGGCCCTCGACGTGCTCTCGGAGTTCGAGGAGGGGTGCTCCACCTCCACCGCCCGCCTCCGCCACGTCGTCGATGCCATGGCTGTTGAGATGCACGCCGGGCTCACCTCCGACGGGGGGAGCAAGCTCAAGATGCTCCTCACCTTCGTCAGCCGCCTCCCCGACGGGTCAGTTCGTCGCTGATCGATCCTTTCTTTAGGCTCAACTTACTTTCTTCGCCATTTTTATGCTTCTTGATTCATATAGTGCAGAAAGATTGGATCTTTATTGGTTTCGTTAAGGCTTATTTGGATTTGGGTTATGTTCGAGAACGAAAATGTTAAAGAAGCCATTTTCATTGTTCTGATTAACCATTACGGGAAAGCTAGTTTGGTATTTAGATTGATTTAGTTTTTATATGTTGCTTAGCCAAACTTGAGTTAGAATGAGTTATGGTGTTTGATTATTCAGTTATATGAAAAAAATTACAATAATTCATGTCTAGGAGTTTTTATTGATTTTGCCGAATATATTTTTTATAATATTGTGTTTAAAACGTGATCAAGATGCTTGAACTTAAATTGCTAGGGCACTATTTCTTAGAGGGAAACTAGATTTTAATGAGACCCTAAATGTAAAATGCATTCATGATAATGAAACACTAAATTTGCCCCCCAAAAATTAATACTTTGATTTAGATTGATTTAGTTTTTATATGTTGCTTAGCCAAACATGAGTTAGAATGAGTTATGGTGTTTGATTATTCAGTTATATGAAAAATAGTGCAAGAATTCATGTATAGGAATTTTTATTGATTTTGCAGAATATTTTTATAATATTGTGTTTAGACATGATCAAGATGCTTGAACTTGAATTGCTAGGGTACTATTTTTTCCCGAGGGAAACGAGTTTTCAACGAGACCCTAAATGTAAAATGCATTCATGATAATAAAACACATTTTTTTTTAATACTTTGTTTTCAATATATCTTTAGAACAAGGGACATCATTTTAGATTTGCTTTCCCTGGGCATTAAAATGCTCCGGGTCGGCCCTGGGCTTATTAGTTTGCATTTCACCATTTTATGGTTCCTGTTAGGTCATGCTCATGCCATTTAGAACATTAGATCTATTAAATAGAAAGGTGGAATCTTTTAGTAGTTCTGCTACAAAATTTCCAGTCTTCTTAATGTTATTGATACCATGTAGATTGAGCTCTTCGTAAAGATAAACATGATATAGTGAATATGATTTTTATTCATTCATCAACAAGACAATGGTTACAACTATACTATAACTAATAGATAAGTATTACAGAGATATGATTAACCAACAGAGAGAGGATTAAGTAGAGATAGGAAACAAATAACTAACTATCAGTTGTAGTAATATTCAATAAGTTATCTGGTGGGATTATTTCCTTTAACACCCGCTCAAGTTGGAGTGTATGTTAATGACACCAAACATGCTGAGTAGCACTTCGAATTGTGTTGAACTCAGTGGTTTGGTAAACAAGTCGGATGGCTGACTTGTAGTTCGAATACAGGCTGTCTGCACTATCCCTCTTTGATCTTCTCTCGTAATAAATGACAATCAATTTCTATGTTCTTTGTTCGCTCATGCAACACTGGATTTGAAGCTATGTGCATGGTAGGCTGATTGTCACAAAACAATGTAACTGGTTGTGTGCGAGTCACTCTCAAGTCCTTCAATATATTCCTTGGCCAAGTAATCTCACAACAGTAGTTGCCATAGAACAATACTCCACCACTGCACTTGAACGAGACACAATACTATATTTCTTTGTTTTCAAAGAGATTGGTGCTCGACCAAGTAAAATGTAATAGCCATCTATTGTTCTTCTTGTATATTTGCACCGAGCCCAATCAACATCACAAGACGCTCGCAACTCCAATGAACCTGTAGAGGGTAATAAAGTTCCTTGTCCCGATGCTTGCTTGATATACTTGAGAACTTTATGTGCGGCTTCGAGATGTGGTTGTCTAGGTTTGTCCATGAATTGACTCAGTACGTGAACCGCGTAAACAAGGTCAGGCCTCGTGATGGTGTGGTAAATCAATCGACCCACAAGGCACCGATATGGAGATGGGTCAGTAAGCAACTCCTCACTCGTTTGTGTGAACAACAAATTGTGCTCGACATGAAATCACGAGGGCTTGGCATCTAAAAGTTCAACGTCCTCCAAATTTTCAGCATATATTTTCTTTGACACAATGTGATTCCTTGCTTGGACCGTGCAACCTCTATTTCCAAGAAATATTTGAGTTGTCCCATGTCCTTTAGTTTGAAGTGGTTTGAAAGAAACTGCTTGGTATTTTCAATATCTTGTAAATTATTTCCTCCCAATATCACATCATCAACGTAGACAAACAATGCGATAAAGCTACCTAGACGATTTCGAACGAATAATGAATAATCCGACAATGATTGATGAAATCCATCCATTTTGAGGGCACTTGACAATTTGATAAAACCATTGTCGTGAAGCATGTTTTACTCCGTTAATAGAATTGTGTAACTTGCATACTCGATTCTCCCCCTTTCGTTCGAAACTAGGACGTATGTACATGTAAATTTCCTCGTAAAGATCACCATTTAAGAAGGATTTAATAATGTCAAGTTGATGCAAGTGCCATCCTTGTATGGTAGCAACACTAAGTAGCACACGAACGGTGGCGAGTTTGATGATGGAGGCAAAAGTTTTACGGTAATCAACGCCTACAACTTGACTATAGCCCTCCATTGCATCGGGTAACCAAGTATGCAATCCTATCTGTACGGATTTCCCAGCAGCACCAATAAAAAGTAAAATACAAATCAGAGTTATGGCATTCAATCTCATATTGCAAAAAATCCATGAATTTATGGGGGCACTAACACAAGCAAAAATGGCGGAAAAGTCTACTGTTTGAAAGAGGGTAAAACAACCCAAAATCCCAAGAGCTAATCCAAAATCACCTACTCGATTGACAAGCATAGCTTTTATAGCTGCTTTATCTGCCTGAAGTCGTGCTTCAGCATAAAAGGTTGTGAGTTCACGTTTTCATCATCCTTGGTAAAATCAAGCCCACCGCGTAGACATTCATAAACCGTCCTACCGTAGTTTTTTTGCGGATAATCCCAATTTTGGTTTAATAGTACATCCCAATAGGGGACGACCATACTTGTTCAATTTATCTCTTTCCTTTCGCAACCAATCGAGTTTTGTAAAGCTCGACAGTGCCATCGGGTTGGAGCTTGATTTTGTAAATCCATTTGCATCTAGTAGCTCTCTTGTAAGATGACAGAGGTATGATGCTCCAGGTTTTGTTGGCTTGGAGTGCTTGGATTTCGATGTGCATGACTTTGCGCAATTTTGGATCTTGAACATCCTGTTAAAAACTTTTGCGTTCTTTGAGGAGTCCATCACTAAGAGTACAGTACTAAGCAAGAATGAAATGAACCCTCGTAAAAAGTTATAAGGGTAAGTTGAGTGGTAAAAGCTTTGTAACTGTGGGAAAGACAATTATAGGATAAAAAAGAAAGAAAGAGAGTGAGCGGTACCTTTGGACGTGAGCATGTTCGTTGAAGATGAGGGAACAATCCTCGATGGAAGGGCTACCTCAACATGAAATTCCTATAAAAATGTTGGGAGTATTTTGGATCGTGCATATTGGGACGGTGTGATATGTGTGGCTGTGGGGACGATGGTGTGAGGGTTGGTTGATCTGATTGTGGTGGAGTAGGAGATTGTTCTGATTGTAGTGAAGTAGGAGATTGTGAAGGCGACGTATCAAGTGGTGGGGTTGGCGTAGAATATTGTGGAGATGCGGGCATGATATCATGTGGTAGAGATGTTGTAGGAGACGTGGACTTTGGGAAGAAGTTCATGTCAAATTAGTGGTGAGATAATTGGGTTTGGTGATGTAGTGGACTTATTGGTGGTTTGGAAAAGAAATATGTCCTCAAAGAAAAGAACATCTCGGAAAACAAACACATTTTGAAAATTGAGATCGAACACCCGATTTTTGGCCATGAGGGGATAATCAACAAACATGCAAATGGGTTGCACGAGAATTAAATTTGGTAGGTTTAGTGGCATGCGTGGAAGAGAAACACAAACAACCAGCGACTCTTAAGTATGAGTAATTTGGCTCTTTTTGGAATAATTTTTCGAATTGTGTCTTACCATAAAGGAGGGGTGTGGGTGTGCGGTTGATGAGATAGGCTGAGGTAAGTATAGCATCACTCCAAAAACGTTTCGGAAGACCGGCTTGAAAAAGCAAAGCACGGACTACATTGAGTAAATGTCTATGTTTGTTGAACACAAACACCATTTTGTTGGGGTGTGTTGACACAAGTAGTTTGACAAACGATCCCTTTTATGGCATTTTAATTCCAGACCGTTATCACTGCGCGCAATCTTGATTTGGACATTGAATTGGTTCTCAACCAGGTTGATAAATTTGACTAGAAGATCTTGTGTTTCATTAAATTAACCCATGTGCTCTAATATGATCATCAACGATAATAAGGAAATATTTTGCTCCTGAAAGTGAAGGGACATGATAACCACCCCAAATATCAATATGTATAAAATCAAAACAGGATTGACTAGAAATAGAACTGATGGTACATGAACCCTAGCTTAGATGGTACCATGTGATGGAGTTCCAATGCACAACTTTGGTTATGAATGGCTCTGTTTAAAAATTGTTTCAATTATATTTGACTAGTATCTTTTATAAAATCACTCTTCTAGATATCTCTGTTTAAAAAATTACAGCAGAAATGACTAATTTCAAAAATTACAAGTAAAAGAGACATTTCATATATTGGACTGCTTATATTTGTATCTTATCTCTCATTATTTTCCTTGTTTGAATGTTATTTTTAGAACATAATAGCAAAGAAGAAAATGGGGAAACATACCCTAGTCGAGCAAAAAGTGAATTCTGAAATCAAGCAAGTTTGCTTGATTTTGGTTGTCCAAAAAGATATTTATACGAGCCTACAAATTAGGCTCAAATCAGCCCAATTCTAAATCAATTTGGAATCACTCAATTTCTCACTACACCCAATTTTACTTGATTTGAAAATCGTCATTTTTGACTAGTCCCAATTTCAAAAGATTTCAGTGATTAACAAATCCGTGAATCAAGATTTAGGTTTGACTATAACTGATTTCCATCGATTTCAGAATCACAAAATTTGACTCCAACATATTATGAGTGATTTCACAATTGTGCAAAATCACAATGAAATCAAGATATGACTACACCCCTGTTAGTTCCTTTAACTATTGGATCTAGCTTTGGTATGTATTTTGTCGATTAGTGATCCATCCACAAAATCATTCCTTCCTCGATCTTCTGCGAGTTAGTTGGTTGTAACGTAGTTGTCGTTGTTAAAATCATGTCTAGGCCCGAAGCAGGGAAGCGAGGAGATGCCTCACATCAGCCAAAATGAACCCAGCCCAAACATGGTCTAATAAGAAACTTAAAAGTACAAACCCTAGACCCTCTCTCTGATCTTCTGAGCTCCTTCCCTTCGATCTCTCTGGTCTGAACTTCGAGGTTGAATCCTGCATCAACTTCCCCCTCCATCACTCGTTGCCACCAATTACCAGTGACTCCCCTCCACCACTCTTTGTTGACTCCTTTCCTCTTACACTGGCCCTTGACTCATCCTCCTCCATGAGACCTATTTGCAGTAGCCACCTCAATGTTTGATTAATATAGTGTGTTTTTCATTAACGACTATGGATATGTATATATATTTATGACATATTACATGTTTTTGTATCATGCTTGTACTTGTTGTCTAACTAAGCTAAATAATATATAATAATTTCTCAACTTTCAACTTGAACCAAGATTAAGCCCTAGAAGCCTGTGGAATAGGAAGACATAAGTAATGCTAAAAAGAACTGTAGGTTTGTTCGGTAATCACTTCATGAAACTATTACTTGGAGAGTTGGAGGGATTAAATTCAACTCTCTCTAGTCATATCCGGGTAAAGTGCATTTAAACCGTCCCTAGAGTTGCCTCGTTCGCAAAATAAGACTCCTTAGACCAAAAATGCAGTTTGGCCCCCCTTAGTTTGCCCGCGTGAGCGATTTATCCCCTACCGTCTATTTTGCCGTTAAATGGATGTTAACTTTCAAAAAAAAAATTAAAAAAATATCTAAACTACCCCTCCCCTATTTCCCTACCAGCCCCCCTCCCTACCCCCCTCCACCGGCCAGCCCCTCCGCCGGCCGGCCTCCTCCCCCCGACCCCCCCTCCTCCCTCCGCCAGCCCTTGCGACCCCCCCCACCTTCTCCCTCCGCCAGCTCCCCTCCCCCCGACCCCCCCTCCTCCCTCCACCGTGCAGCCCCTCCGCCGGCCGGCCTCCTCCCCCCTCCTCCCTCCGCCAGCCCTTCCGACCCCCCCTCCTCCTCCCTCCGCCAGCCCCCCCGACCCCCGCCCCCCCCCCCCCCCCCCCCCTCCTCCCTCCGCCGGCGAGCGTCCGCCCCCACCACCGGAGAGAGTGGGGGGGGGGGAGTGAGGGAGGGGCAAAATTGTCTTTTTAGACGATTTTTAACGGCGGGGGAGGGGGGGGGGGTGTTTTGAGCATTTTTGTAACATTTTGGATTTTTCGAATCATGGAGTCTTTAATTGCATTTTCGTAACATCTAGGGGGGTTTAGTTGCACTTTACCCAGTCATATCCACATTATTAGTTTTTTTTTTTTTCCTTTATATACATTCTATATAAAATGCCCCCCTTAAATTCTAAGTCTAGGTACACCCCCCACCCCACCCTACCCAAAAAAAATCTGTGTCAACCAACATTTCATTTTTTTCTCTCATTCGTGCTTTTTTTGCATTTATTGGAATCCCTGTTCTGGAACTGTTTTGCTTTCTTTTTCCATTTCAAAAGTTTATAATGGAAATTGTCTTTGAAAAGTTTTAGCCTTTATGATGACGATTAATGGGTTAAGTTACAGTAGAAGAGGATATTAGGAGCATTTTTAGGATAAGATACTTATTTGTCGGACTATATGACGCTGTAAGTTTATCAGTTTCATTTTTTTTACAGGAATGAGAAAGGTACTTACTATGCTCTTGATTTGGGAGGTACTAATTTTAGGGTCTTGCGGGTTCAACTTGGAGGTAGAAGGTCAACGATTATAAGGCATCAGGTTGAGCAGCAACCAATTCCCCAACATTTGATGACCAGTACGAGTGAGGTACCATAGTTTTTTTTTTGATATGTTTATTTAGTTTCTAAAAGTCAACAGCTGAACTATTTGATTTCTTTCTTCCTTTTTTTCATTCCCTTTATTTTTGTTGATGTGTTACATGTGTATACTTTGGACTCTGACAGTTACCGCTGTCGCACTATGCAGGAATTGTTTGATTATATTGCCATGACATTGAAACAATTTGTTGATAGAGAGGAGGGTGATTTTGATCAAGAACCAGACAGAAGTAGGGAACTTGGATTTACATTTTCTTTTCCTGTTAAGCAAACGTCTGTTACTTCAGGCGTTCTTATCAAGTGGACAAAAGGATTTGCCATTGAGGACACTGTAAGTGAAAGTTTTCACTACAAAATAATGTTGTTCAAGGTTTCCATGTTCTTCTTGGAGAGCTATTAACAAGTATCATGTTACTTTGGCGCTTGAATCTTTTATAGTGTGTCTCTGGGTTCATGTAAGCAATTTGACATTTTAACATGGATAGAACAAATTTTGTTGGGTAGAAGTAGTGGACATTAAATGCCCCTTAAATTTTAAAAATAAGCATGTCTTCAGTTGTTACTCCTTGCCTATTGAACTTCAATGCCTTTGATATTGGACTACCTTCTAGGAAATTTTGGTTTTTAATAAGATATATTAGTTAGTTCTGAAGTGCTCCGGAGATGAGTTGAATCTGATAATCTCTTTTCAGCTGGCTTTTGTTCATTTTATGAACATGTTTGCCTATGAATGTTAAAGGGTCAAAATTTATTACATGTTACAGTAACACTGTTGTATTGAATGTCTCATAGGTATCTTCTACCATTTTTTAAAAGTGTAAATTTCAGGAAAGACCCCTGAAGTTTTGATCAATATCAAGAAACCCCCCCCCCCCCCCCCCCCCCCCCCCCCCCCCCCCCTAAAGAACTTTTGTCATCAAACAAGTCCAACCGTCGCCAGAGACCTAAGAGTCCTGCTATTTCCTTCACATGTGGACTCTAAAATATTTTTGAGAGGACAAAAATGACCCATCCTTTTCTTTTATGACTCTTCCATGGGTCCCACCTAAAGAATACTTTCTTTTAGGACGTAAATAAGGAAGATATTATGTTGCTCAAAGAAATTTTAAGCAAGATTAGAGCCTTTTATATTCTCCACAAGACTTTTGTTTCATTTTCCCCCTTTTTAACAAATAATATTAGAGTTTATGAAGAATTTTAATCTCATAATTGAATTTAACAATATTTGATGAGAATTTCGACAACAATCTTGTGAGAATCTAAAATGTAAGATTGATAGATCAACTGAAGTAAAAACAACTATAAAAGTACAAATTGGGTTTGATTCAAACCTAAATAATAATTTATCAATACTAAATCCCAAAACCACATAAGAAAGGTTGTTTTCCCCCCACAAACTCCATTCTCTAATGGACCAATAAGCTTCTTTCTCAATTGAAGAGTGTGAGAGAGAAGATTAAGAAGGAGAACAACAAGAAGGAGAAGGATATAGAGGGAGAGTGAGAAAGCTTTGATTGGATGAAGAAATAGAGAATTGGGAATTTAGGGTTAGGTTAAGTGAACAATGCAGGAGAATGAGATTGTCATCTTAGTACAAGGGTATTTTCGTCCGTAGAGATGATTTATGGTCCATGTGGGTTTTTACTAAGAGAACTGTCAAGTCCCTGAGGACTTATGGGGTTGTTTGATGAACATATGGGGTTGTTTGATGAAAACATAACTTCAGGTGGTTTCCCTGATATTGCACGAAACTTCAGGGCGTTTCCTGAAATTTACCAGTTTTAAAAATGAAACTGGGAAAAGTCTTCATAACAATGAGAGAGATTCGACAGTTCTCCGTATGGAATGATCCACAGGATTGATTAAAAACAGTGAAAATCAATTTCACCCAACAAATGGATTTGTTTTGTTTACTAGAGGAACAATTTTTTTTTTTATGTACACTAGTCTATATGTTGCTTTAGGTGAGATAGAAATCATGTTCCATGACAAAATATTGAGGTTACTCTGGTTGTAGATGTGGATGGTGCTTTCTGGCAGATGTTCCTTTTGTCAACAATATTCGAACATGTGCACTTGGTGGATAAGTAGTCATTTGAGGTCTAAGAGGGGGATAGTACTTGTGAATTTTTTCTAATAAGTCTGCAAGGTGATTTGTATGGTATCTAAGAGTTGATTACACCACATTGGAACACATCCCATTCCTTGAGCGCATCAAAACACTGTAGAATGTGTGCTTGTGCTGTGTATGATATATTTATATTCTCTATATTATATTATTTCATTCCATTATTAATGAATATTATGTGTAGTATGTCTATTGAAGTAGCAAGCAACCAATGCATGTAACACTGGGGCAAGTGCAATGTTTGGTGAGCTGATTTAGGGAATGGTATGAAACATGAAAAGACTAACATTGTCACAAATTACCCCTCTTGCAATCTCATTGACGTTGGCCTTCTCCTGCAGAAGTTGCCACTGCTTTCATCTACTCATGTACCTGTGCCACTTCCACCCTCATTCTCCTTCATGTCTGCACTGCTTCCGATATCCTTTATATCTATGCCCTTTGTAGCCCTTGGCCACCTCCTCCCTTGTAGTCTAGCACAAATAGTCTTCCCTCTGAAGTGCCATTCACTTTGAGCCTCAACGCTCTGTCTTCTCCTCATTGTTGGGGCCTCTCGACAGTAATCAAACAAGATGTACAACCGTATCAAACACCTTCAACCAGTAGATCCGCAACCACTGTTGCACTCTCCCTCACAGTGCAAGAAACACCATAACCTGCTCTCCCTCCTGTGATTGGTGCATCAACATACGAGTGCTTTACAAGGGAAAAGGCGAGCTTTCTACTATGCCAAGTTACTTGAACTGGAAAACCTGCTTGTTAAGTTATGTGAATGGACCCTTTTTACATGCTTCCAACACGTAAGTAAATAACTGAAATTAAGGTGTGAACAAGACCCTCTCTGAGTGCTGCCATAATCTCTTAAGCAATACTTTGTATGAAATCAACAGACTTTGTCAGATTCTCCCCTCTTCCGTATGGTACTTTCTTTAGTATATATGATGCAATCATGATTCTATGGTAAGTTCTAAATAATTATTATCTAGTTTGGAAAATTCTCAGAGCTTAAAGACTAGTTTGGATTGCACTTACGTTTCATTCAATTTGTCCAAAACGCCCATTTCTGAGATGCTCGTTGGGCTAGCATTTCCGTCGTCTGGTACCCAATGGAGTCCCAAATGAAATGCAACTACAATCCGAACTGGCCCTATAACTTATTGCATTTGGCCTTCCTGGTAGAAATATCTTTAATCATTGCATTTGGTACTTAAATTTTCAGAAAGTATTCATGTTTGAAATGGTTTTGATAATTGCATGAGTTGACTGAATTGGTTCTCAATTTACATCAGTGCAAAAGTTAAAAGCCGAGATTCAATTGTTTCCTTCTGGTAATCTGATTGGAAGCTTTTATTGACTTCTAATATCCTTTTTGGCATGTCATGAAGTTACAAGTAAACTTTGTTCTTGGAAAACAATTTTTATTAATTGTGCAGTCTATGCTTTGGGTGACATTGTCAACTGTATTGCTTGTGTTATGATGTAGCTTTTGTTGTCTACATTTTACTTCTCTTGTGCTATATGCTTTATTAACTACAACTTTTAGAATGAAAAGCTTAGATGTTTTCTTTTGTACTTGCATCCAGTTTATTGGATCTCAGTGACATTTTTTCTGTTTGTTTTCTTCACAACTTGTAGTTGAATGCTGTGCTTCAGATGAGTGTTTCTTATTATTTGAAGTTGCTCGCTTCACATGCATCATGCTGTTCACTAATATCATCTTTGGAATTTAGGTCGGCAAAAATGTCTCCCAATGCTTAGAAGAAGCTATGACTAAGAAGGGACTGGATATGCGTGTGACTGCGTTGGTATGCTTGAACTACATTGCGAGAATATTAAGCAACTTTTTTCCTTCTTGCAAAGAACATCAAAAGGAAATGCAGATTATCATGTACACTAACTCCTCTAGACATAAATCGTAGTTATATAGAACACAAACTTCTATGAAATGGAGTCATGATGTGCCTGCTACTCCCATTTTTAGAAGTAAGATGTTGTTTCTTCTCTGTAATCATATTCCAAGAAGTAGGAAGAATAGGAAAGGTAAAAGATAGTTTCTTTCATTAAATGATTCCGGCATAAACTTTATACTATTGTCTTGACAGGCTGATGAGAAATGCACAATCCCACAAAAGGAACAGTATGACATATAGAACATTCCGTTTTTGTGGGTATGGCACATGGTAAAATGTGCTATAAAAATATTTCCATACCCATATATTTCTGACTGCTCCTAGAAAAGGATTCTAAGAAATATGTATTGGCATATTTCCGCCATGCTGTGAGTCACATTGTAGTTCATTGATAATATGCTAATACTAAACGACTTAACTTGGATGTTAGGTGGATGACCAATTGGAAATTTGTTACCCATTTAAAGTAGTTGGAAGTTGTGCTAATATTTGCAACCACATTCTACATTTTTATAACACCTTCCATCTTCATCAGTCCAAATGATCGGTGGTTAGAGGTCGCAACTAAATAGGTAATATTAAGCCAGTTTTATACTAAGATTTAGTATAACTGGTACTTCAGAGTGGCACATTTAATGTTCAAATTAACAGCTCTTAGTTGTAAAGAATACATCTAAGCAACTGTAGAAACTATAGTTAAAAGTGTTTTCCTCCTCCTGTATGCTTACATGACCACTTAAACAGGTTAATGATACTGTGGGGACATTGGCTCTTAGTCATTTTCATGATGAGGACACAGTCGCTGCAGTGGTTCTTGGGACAGGCACTAATGCTTGCTATGTGGAACGGACTGATGCAATAATCAAGTGTCAAGGCCTTCTTACAGATTCTGGTGGAATGGTATGTTATAAACTCATGTCCTGAGTCCTAATATATGACTTCCAGAATGAAAGTTCGTTTGGTGCAAAGCAACGTATGTGTTAAATGTAGGTGTGACATGAAAATTTTCTCTTGGTTAGGTTGTAAATATGGAATGGGGTAGTTTTTGGTCATCACATCTTCCAAGAACTTCATACGATGTTGAACTGGATGATGAAAGTACAAACCGTAGTGATCAGGCAAGTTCTTGGTGTATTTTAGCTGAAATTAGTTTTTCTTATCATTTCTTCAGCCAAGAAACATTATGGTGCTATCATTGCTACAGGGCTTTGAGAAAATGATCTCAGGGATGTACATAGGAGACATTGTAAGAAGAGTGCTTTATAGGATGGCACTAGAATCAGATATTTTTGGAGATGCTGCTTCTAAATTATCTGTACCCTTTTCATTAAGGTTTGTGACCTCTATGCTATAAAATTATGTAATCATCATTCTTTCTACGTATATATGTATGTTTTGAATCCTTATCATATCAGCATATTCTTACTATTAGTCGATGCCCTGATGGGAGAACCAAACCTAGATATGTGTTATAGTTTTATTTCAGATTTTGTAGTGAAGAATTTGAATCTGAGTTTGGTCCCACATCATTTATTCTCCTTGAACTTGTTGTTATACCTTATATATGGTAACCGTCCTCTAAAATCTAAAGTACATATAGGAAGCATATGTGACATCCTTGAAGCATTTGAGTATCAGATTATCAATAGGATTGGATACAGCTACTTACCTTTGTTAAAGTAATTGTGCAACTATTGTTGTGGTTCGTTAATCAAAAGCAAGCACTGATCGGTGGTTCTTAAGTACACACCGTTGAAAGTTGTACGTTGCTCTTGTCCATTGACACAGATTTGTTCATAAAAACCACTGTTATGCTGTCCATAGAATCTTTGGGGTTAAAAACCAATTAAGCTACACTATGTGACAAAGCAATCTATTACTTATGTTTGGGTTGCTATGATTTTCAACACTTTTCTCTATTGGCAATCATTTCTCGTTGCCCATATACCATCCTATGTCCTTTGCCGATTTAACTGATGATGTTTCAACCAACTACCTTGCCACAATTCCTAATTCAACATCTAACATTGTTTTGCAGTAACCATGCCTTGTCTGCACAATATTTTGTGATACCAACTTTTGTAACATAAAATCTGGATATACTATCTGGAAAAATAATTTCAGATAATGCAATATTAGGGGTCACATTAGCATGGGGTGTCGACTATATTAGCAAAATGGCATCCGTATCATGTATGTACCCTGTGTCCCTGTCCATATTGTGCAGCATAGTTGACTACTTATTGTAGCTATCTGAAAACGCATGTATCCTATATCCTTATATGTGTCCATATTCTTGTAACATAGTGTGTCCGAAGTTGTTGCCCACAGGCATGGTCATTCTTTTTCCTATTTAGGTGCATGCTAAATGAGGTTGTTTATGTAACTGACTTATTTTCAGTGAGAACAACAACAAAGCATTTATCCCAAAATTTTGGGTGGCTGTTTGAATCCTTCTCGTCCATTCAGCTTTACTGAGGATCATGTTCTCTGTAACACTGAAAGAACGTCTTCATGAAAACTTCCATCCATGTATCAAACTATAATCAGTTACCTACGACTAAAGAGTTTTGAACTGCGATTCAAATTATTCCATTAAAACAGCAGATGTAATTTGTAGCTCACACTTTCTTTTAAGTATTCAAAATTTATGTTTTGGTCTTCACATCAAAACTGAAGTACTACAGTAATCTTCACAAGAAAACTAACATCCGAGCCTTAAGCTTTGACTTTACTTGAAGACAAGTTATCTCCATTTCACACTCAAATCCAAGTTGAATTTTAGAAATATGACTTTAATTTATTGTCTTAAACTAGAGTCACAGTTGGTTATGGTATGCAAAAGATTGCAGGCTGGAGTGTCATGCTTCTTTTGATGCCCCATTCATACATGTTAAACTAAAAGAAAATGTTATGAACTACTTTCTTTGAATGTTTAAAAGCTTATGTTTTAGTATCTGAGTCTCTTGACAATAGAATTTAAGTCTGTTATTACTTAAACTCTGAGTTATGTTTAATTAGAGAAAAGTAATTTTGGTTTCCCACTAATATCAAAGCCAGATTTCAAAATTTGACTGAGTTTAATGGCAAAAACTTAAAGTCGTACTAGAACTTTAGCTCTATATAAGAAAATTATAAGCCACCGACCGGCAAATCCATCATCCAGTTGATTTACTGCCTCACTCTTGCCAAAATGGGATATTTTCTCAATCATTATTCAGGGCGCAGCGAAGCCAACTTCCATCAAGTCAAGAGGGTAATTAAAGGGGAAGAAGAGTTGTCACGGTAGAGAAGAGAAATGACTATAAGGAACCAGCGATTCTCTCTTCTTAAGCAACCTATATCCTCCGTACTTAACCAATATTTGATAGATTATCCAACCCCGAACAATCTTAGCTATTGGTGGGGGTTCGGTTCGTTAGCTGGTATTTGTTTAGTCATTATGATAGTCACTGGCATTTTTTTGGCTATGCATCATGTAGAAGAAAATAATAAGATGATTATTATTGATGAAAGACTACATATATATAGGAGAGGCTAGTCTCCTCTCCTATTATTCTAAGCAATGTGGGACTAAAGCCCATTAACTTATAACTCTAATATAACACTTAACACCCTCCCTCAAGCTGGAGCATAGATGTCAATCATTTCCAGCTTGTTACATAAAAATTGAACCTGAGGACCCATAAGAGGCTTTGTGAAGATATTAGCTATCTGGTCGCCGGTCCTCACATGTTGAAACTTTATCACTCCTTTTTTATATTCATCACGAACAAAATGAATGTCAATTTCAATATGCTTCGTCCGTTCATGAAATACTGGGTTGGTGGCAATGTGAATAGCAGACTGGTTATCACACCATAGATCTGCCACTTGAGACCCTGCGTCTTCTTCCAGTTCTTGTAGAAGATACTTTATATATAATATCTCTGACGTGCCATGAGCAATAGCTCGATATTCTGCTTCTGAGCTTGAGCGTGCTATCACACTTTGTTTCTTGCTCTTCCATGACACTAGATTTCCACCAATAAATACTGAGTAGCCAGATGTAGACCGTCTATCTGTCAGGCTTGCTTTCCAGTCAGCATCAGTAAAACACTCAATGCGAGTGTGTCCATTATTCTCCATTCGAATTCCTTTTCCTGGATTCTTTACTAGATAACACAGAATTCTGAGAACTACCTGTCAGTGTGGAATTCTTGGAGAAGCCATAAATCTACTTGCAACACTCACTGCAAAAGAAATGTCCGGACGCGTCATAACCGCCAAGTAGTTGAGTTTTTCATCTACTCGACGATACTGATCTGGATTGGTCATCAGGACCCCTTCGTCTGGAAATAACTTCGTCCCTGGATCCATATGAGGTTGCTCCCTTTGCTTGCATCATGCCTGCATCATTTAGTATGTCCAGCACATACTTTCTTTGAGACATTACAATGTCCCGCTTACCCCGTGTGACCTCAATGTCCAAGAAATAGCTCAAGGATCCCATATCCTTGGTTTGAAATTGTTCTCCAAGAAACTTCTTGAGGCTTGTAATACCCTGGCTGTCATCTCCCGTGATTACAATATCATCAACGTAGACTCCAAGGAGTATTCTTATATAACACTTAACACATCACACAACTCATGTGCATCTAGCTTTCAACAGTGTATAACACGCTATGAGACATGTTGAAGGGGGCTGGTTGCTCAGATCTATGCATGCTAATGGGGCAAGTATGTTTCTCACTTCTTTAATGGCCCATTCTTATATGGCTAAAATTTGTTTAGAAAATATATATTTTTCTGGTGGGAACATACCCTGCTTTTACAGTAAATAAAAGGCAAAGAAGCAGTAAGATGTTGCTATGGTATCTATTTTTGCTATGATGTGTTCCGTTTCATGTGCGAAATGTTACCAAAACATTGTACTGATTTGATTTTTAAAAAAAATTATTTGACCTTATTCATGATAAGTTATCTGTTGAAATTTTGTGTATGCCTCTTGTCCATAGCACCAATATATGTGTGCGTGTGTGTGTGTGTGTCGGTAATTTGTTGTATTGATTGTAGGATAACTAAGTTAAAATTGGTGGAACCCTTTTGTTGTGTAAACTCATTATTGTAATAATCCAGAACTTATATGATGGGTATCATGCATGAGGATCCTTCTCCTGATCTACGAGAAGTTGGCAGGATACTCGGAGAAACTTTCGTGGTAACCCTCAACCCTGTTTTGCCATCAATCATCAAATACTACTTTGTTCCAAAGAATCATTTGAAGGTATCAACTGTTTTACCCTGAATTTTTATTTTCAGATGCCGGATCTCTCTTTGAAGGCAAGGAGGCTTGTTGTAAGGGTATGCGATATTGTCACTCGAAGAGCTGCTCGGCTAGCTGCGGCCGGTATTGTAGGAATACTGAAGAAACTAGGAAGAGATGGGAGTGGCGGCGTTGCAGGTGGAAGGTCGAAAGGGAAAGCACAAAGGACGGTTGTTGCCATTGAGGGAGGCCTTTATGCTACCCATGCAATTTTCAGGGAGTACCTAAATGAAGCAGTGGTGGAGATCTTGGGAGAGGAGGTTGCCAGTAATGTGATCCTCAGACTATCCGAAGATGGATCTGGAATAGGTGCTGCTCTCCTCGCCGCGTCTCATTTGTCAGATAGATGATGGTTTATGTGAATATTATCCAAATGTAGAAGGAATTCTTTCATATATTTTTTTATATAGGGTTTGAGTTTGTGCAATATATTTTTGGTCTTTACCATTGTGATTCAAACAATCTCCTAACCTTTACATTGTCCAAGGGACCTGTTTTTGGCCTACTTCTCAGAAGGTACTCATACACTACAGCTTGCAAGCTGCAGGTCTCAAACACTCGAGCAATTGCGTGAGCATATTATATTCTCACACATAACTGCCGATTGGCAGTTTCGGACTGTAGAAATGGTAACAGTCACTAACACTTTATGTAGTACTCTTAGTCTTAGCATTGGTCTCGTGAAATTGGGCTGCAGTCTCCAGCAAAGACATTTATTCTTCACTGCAAACTTTTTAAGAGCATTTGTAGTTTATTTCAAGTAATTACAAACTCTATTTTTTTTAAAAAATATTAGATTAATTATGCAAATAAATTGAATTAGCCACGTGTGTAGACAATAATTTGTACATAAAATGAGCACACGAAAAAAAGAAGAAGTGAAACTGAAAGAAGTCAATTTGATAGTAAAAATTACACAGGCCTCCATATGTGACCTTCTAAACACCATCAATATTTTTTGAAATATTCCAAAGAGCAGCAGATATCTATAAAAATGAGAAAAAGTCAGTACCAAACTATTTGGTGGTTGAAATTAGAGCATTATTTAAGTATAATGAATAGTAAGTAATTAGTGAAGAGGAATTAATTGCCCAGAAAATCCATAAAAAACAATTGACTGTGTCCTGCATGAAAGGGTTTTTTTTTTCTTTCATGATGGATGAACCAGCTTTTAGCTTATGTATTTGATATGTAAGCATAGAATGCAAAATCAACTAAGCCATCAAAATAATCCAACCAAAAAAATATGTCTTTTAGGCACAAAAGCCCGTTCTAAAGAGGATTTTGCCAAATAATCTTTTGACTTAATTACAACTTGATACCCTCAACTATTTCAGTTTTCAACTTGATATCATAAACTTTTTTACTTTACAACTTGATACCCTGAAAAAAAAGGACCAATATATCCTTATTCCAAACTTAAAACTACTCTCCTCTACCATAGCCCTTCCTTCCGCCACCCTCGCCCCCACCTCCCCACTGACCCCAACCCCGACTACCCCCCGACTGCACCACAGGGAGGGGACTGGTGTAGCCAGGGCTATGGGGAGCGGGTGCTGGGGACAAAGGGCGGTGTAGCCGAGGGTGGGGGGAGGGGAGCGGGGTAGGGCAATGGGGTGAGGGCGGCGTGGGCGGAGGGGTTATGATATCAAGTTGTTGAATAAAAAATTATATATTAGAATATCATGTTGAAAAAATGACATAGTTGAGAGTATCAAATTGCAATTAAGCCTAATCTTTCTAATGAGTTTAATAGTAAACTTGATGAACATTTAATAAACCATATACACAAGCCACAAGTAGTTTTGATCAGAACCAAATGCCACTTGCAGCGTAACTCGTCATATATTCACCGCAAGTGGGGCTTTTGTCAAGTCTCAGAAATCATTAGAAAGATGTTTTGATAGCATATATATCAGATTTAAACCTCAATTAAAGCTTGATCAGCTATCATATGTGGGAATCAATCTGTTGTTACAAACATAATTTTCATCAGAGAAATCAGCATCGGAGTACAAATCCTTATTTCCTCGTGATCTTTTTTCTGTCTCGGGATCCATGCTTACCACCCTTCTTCCAACCTTTTAGTGCTCTATTTTTGTTCTGTGGTTTCTTTTTCACATGTAAAACATTGTTTTTCTCAACTGCAATGCTTTGCTTCGGGCCGGGGTGTGCTGGCATCAGATCATCATCTTCGCATCCTAGCTTGCTGGTAGTAACCGTGATGGTTGTGAAGCCAGTTTCGTAGGTCTTCGTTTCTAAAGAGAGAATGACACAAAAAGATCATCTTCAGCAAAAAAATTACAAAAGCTTAACAGAAATGCCATGGGTATGTCCATAAATGTATCACCTATGGTCCTACTCATAAGTTAGTATACAATATTTTTCTACTAGCACAAGTCACACATACCGGAAACAGATGCTGTGTCAAGTTGATTCTCTTCGCCATCATTGTTTAAATCATCAGGTTCTGAACCTGGAGCCAATTGATTTTCTAAAGTCCCACCATACATAGCCAATTCTTTCTCTTGTTTTCTCTACAACAAATGCATCAGAGCAATTTTCTTATGTTTGTTGCAGATAAGATAATGTAACTACATGGATATCCCCAATAAAAGATAACAGAAGAAAATATAATGTGCGCCAACAGATTCAGTCCATAAAGTACATTAATTGTCTTATCCAACAAAAAAAATGCCCCTAATCTTGGAGAAATTATTCAATGAGCCGGGCTCACCGTGCACCTTCCATGCCATCCACTTGATGGCATGGGGATGAGTGCACGCAGAACAGGTCCTCCTCATCCCCATGCCTTCAGGTGGATGTGAGCCAGGCTCACTGAATAACTTCTCCTAATCTAGACCCATGTGTAGGTGAAGTCCAAGGTACAAGTGCAGATCACAGTTTACTAAACATGGATGAATCCAACTTAACCATACTTTAACTCCAACAACATAACAACAATAACGATGACCAACAAAAACAACAACAAAGGTTTATCTCAATTTTTGAAGTCAGCCTAACATACTAGATCCAACCCTTGAAATTTTGATCTAGCCAGAATTGTGCCATATGCCAGAGGCAGGTAAATAAAGTCGGATATCTTAAACAACCTAAACAATCATCTTGATCTAAAGTTAATAAGTAGACAGTTAAACTAACATTTAACCTGTATTCGAGTGCCTGAACTTCATCTGGCAGAACCACTAATTTCAAAGATATGGATGGCCGAGATCTGACATAAACCTTACATGTTAAGTAGATGTGCTTCAATCAGGATGAGCTTCCCTTTCTCTAAAATATAGACGGATAAGGTACGATCCACAGAACTCACTGATCTTATCTTGATATATATTAGAACGAGAAAGTTCCGCCCATTAATTTCAGGCAAACTCATTTCTCAACGAGAGTTGGGATTAGTAAACCCAAACTAAAATCAAACAACTCTCTGATCATGATCCAAAGTCCCATCTAGACATCATAAATTAATCAAAGAACCAAGTTAGGCAGTTAGTTTCTTGTTTATTCTTCTTAGGAATGGAAATTTAAGAGTTGGATAAGGGAGGGCGTCAGTTAATGAAAAATAAGGGTTAGCTATTGCATCATGAAGGATGCAGGTTCAAGTCAAAGAAACAGCCTCTTAACAATGGTAGTAAGGCTGCTTGCATCTTAACCCTCCCCACACCATCCATTAGTTGGAGACTCGTAGAACTTGGACGCCCCTCTCATGCTAATGCTTAAGAAGAACAATCGTTCGGATCGGTGACCTAGACCCAACTACGAGTTTCCAACATAGACTTGGGGGATCGGCTCCAGTTCTCAAAACCCCAAAAAAGCAAACCCGAGAGTCAACCACCTCATATCCAATACCCTTGCATACACTGCAACGTGGCAGTTACTAAAAAGGAGGAAAAGAAAAAAAAGTAGTAGAATATAATAAATATAGGTTATGATGATACTTTTTTAGAAAATTTACTGTAATATTAACATGGATCCAACCAGAATTTGATGGTGAATGAATCAGGTTACAATCTCTACATGGAGGGAGTCAGTCCCATCGAGAAGATGTGTCCCAAGTTTAATAGTGAACGGATCAGTTACCATCTCTATCCTGTCTTGAATGCAAAATCACATAGGTAAGTGTCCGAGGTCCAGAACATGGACCCCAACTATAAAAAAGATAGATTAGACATCGATCATTCCTATGGTAATGGTCGAATTGTTATATTGAATATTATAATTTGATGAAATAAGACGATCAATAAATCCCTATAATAGATATATTCTAGCTTGGAGCAAGAATACCTCAATTCTTCTCCAAAAGAGACAGAAGAATATATAATGATTTATTATTTTTTGACCAAAATAATGATTATGGTTTGACCAAAATAAGTCATAGAACCATTGAAGAAACGATATTGGATACTCCAAAATCAGTGTTGGAGCGCTCCAGTATGAACTTGAAAGCAGGCTCATCATAACAAGATTAATTGATGCATATTTGCAGTTCAACCTCTTCCAACATCCAAACAACTTCCCTCTCCAGCATGAGCAAAGGTGACTCCTGTGAAGGCTAGTTCCAAATCAAATTACAGCCCCATAATGCCCCTTGACCCACCAATTTCAACTTGGCGTCTTCCATTAAAACAATGTTCTAAACCATCTAGGTCTGCCCCTTCCAGTCTAATCAGGCTATCTCTTGGCTAAATCTATGTCTTGTGCTCATGTTCGAGAATGGTTAATTCAGCCACTGTGAATTGTGTTGTATCATGTGTAGTTTTATGTACTTTTGTTGATCAAGTCTTTACATTTTGTATAAACAAGCAAATTATAGAATATAATGTGTAGCGTATACAATAATTGTTAAATAGCCAGGGTGCATATGTCCACAAAGGTCATCAAGTCAGAATGACCCACTATTGTGCCACTGTTTCATGCCATGTAACATAGGAAGCACTCCATCTATATTCTAAATTTTAATACTAACTACAGTCAATTAAATGTAACATGAATTTGATTTTCTTTACACTGGCTAGTAAAACGTAAACATAAGCATCTCTACAGACTGCGAGGAAATAAAATGCAAATTGATGTGATGTAAGATGTATGGCAGATTATTCAAATCAACCTTTCATGGATTATCGACTGCATATATATATATATATATATATATATATATATATATATATATATATATATATATATATATTATGCCATAATATGGGGCACCGTGACCTAGACTTATCACGGATGCTGATTGAAGTATACACAATGATGTGGGACCTTCATTACGCAATACTATCAAAACAGAGAAATAACTGAACAAGATAAGTTATAACTTTAGCATAAGAAAAACAAATGAGAGAAACTGCAACAACAGCATCATGGAGGAAGGCTTTACCCTAATCTTTAGATCCTGACTTTAGCTACACTAGCAGATAAACTAAAAGAACATTTCTAGATCGTATGAATCTATTAGTTGATCATCAACATCAAGCAGCTTTTACATTTTAAAATCACATCTTACGAGAATTACCTTTTTACGGGCCTCGATGCGCTTTAGTCTCACTTTCTCTTCTATTTGTTTCTGGGCTTCTTTTCTCCTCTTCTTCTTCCGTTTGTGAAAACCAGTTACATAGTCCCTAGCAAGTTCATATCTAGTCAGTCTTGGGGAAACAACTAATAATT
The DNA here is from genome assembly GCA_029216955.1 of Iris pallida. NCBI lineage: Eukaryota > Viridiplantae > Streptophyta > Magnoliopsida > Asparagales > Iridaceae > Iris > Iris pallida. Next base: position 666,101 of record JANAVB010004999.1, on the reverse strand, counting down.
ACAAAGCTCCTAAAATCTATGTACAAATAAGGCAGTTTAGTACTCCAAATTTTGTACCCACTCAAGGCATGTTTGAAATCTAGGATGAAAACCCAAGATCCCCGGCCAATATAATGTCTCTGTAAACCTCTGTGACCGAGGTACAATGGATTTTGACCTGGGAGATCTCAGTCATGATCACACTGACAGTACTGAAATCTCAACCGTCATCCCCAAGTTTTTTGGTTTCAATAAAACTTTATACAGAAGGAATAATGAATATTGAAAATTGACATTCCTATCCAAGATCTCAACAAATGTTATTACATCTTAATATTATTTCGTTCAGAACTATATATTGTGGGGGTACTTTGTCTAAAACGAACAATTCAACAATTTTGAATATTATTACATTCAAAACCAATCGGAAACAACAAATAACACATAAGATAGTACATGAATGTATCAAATATTTTTCTAGTTCTTGAAACAAATTCTTATTATCTTTTGGCTTTCTCAAACCAAGAGCTCCGGAACTCCAATATGAAATCACCAAAACCACTGATATTGATACTCATAAGAAAGTTTTTTGAAACAGATTTGATACCCATAGTATGAACCTTGGTTAAAGTGTCATTAGCATTACATTTGCTAATGAGAAAGTTAATGTCACTTATAAGGAATAAACATCAATGCATCTAAGAATAGCCAAATCGTGTAGAACTATAATGATAGAATTATTTTGGGAATCAACATTACATCAAAACTATACAAATAGCATAACTTGTTGTATCAAAACATCCAAAACAATTACCTTTTACTATACAGTGTATTGTTGTTTTGTGTGATTTAGTGAAATAAATAGTAAATTAAAAAATTAAGATGTGAGATATCTCATACCCACGAGTGTGAAGCCTTATGGTTTGATATTAATTCACTAGTTCACTAGCCTTATTAATGAGAAATTAACAAAGTCGATAAACAATGCACGTATGCAACCTTATCTTACAAGGATTTGACTTTGTTAATAGCATTTGTTTCATAATTTGAATAATGCTTCAAACTATTGATTTCAGTCTTGGCAATTTATTGCAGTAATAATTACTTCCGTTATGAATTCTGATTCTAACATTCTAGACAAGTTCCAATGCTGTGGTGATAACTTTTCATTGGAAAGATCGTATATTCTCTTTATCATAAGGTGCATGGTATTAGAGACTTGGCAAAATGGAATCAAGTTCTAGGGTTGAGAAAAATATATACGAGAATTGGCAAAAATCAAACCACCCAAGTTTTATGCTCATAAACTCTCGTATCAATAAGAACATAAGGGGATTAATCCCTAATTATGATAATGTGAAAGACTTCATCAAGGCAATTAAGGATCAATTTTTGAAGTGTGATAAGCCGTTACAAAGTATCCTAATAAGCAAGAGAAATGACAATTTTAGTAGGATGCATACTTGAGTCTCTTTCAAGTGACTTTAGCTCTTTTCAAATTTCCTAACATAAAAAATGACCAAATAATGATCATACAATCATGTGTGTTCAGAATGAACGAAGGTAACCTCATTTCATACGTACGTTATGAATTTAAATACATGAAAGAAGTGCAACTCGACTTACATCACTTATTAGAAATTACCTTCTCCTATCAAGTAGTGGTTGCATGTTCAACTAATCAAGGGATATTACACATTAAGTTTATTAATAACATAAATTTACTATATTTGATTTAATTGTGGCATACGGGTCACCTTAATGGAAAAAATAATTATTCGTTCGACATTTTCCCGGTTAGCCCATACGACACGATTCAAGTCTTATCTGAAACTGTAGTATAAACATGTTTGCCAATCACTAACATTTTATGGTTGACTCAAATCTTAAATAGATATTTTCAATCCAAGGATCATGGTGGTCGTGCTCGTTAAGTGAACAATGACTTTCATGTTTTATGGTGTATGATCCTATCTAATTAAGATATTGTGTCGATATGAACTTTATGAACGACTTTTAAAAAACCTTCATAGGTATGTACAACAAACAACAAAGCTTTTAAATCAATTTCTTGCTGGGTCAACTATTAAGGGTCATGTCCTATGTAAAAAAAAAAAAAACTTGAGGTGTCCTTTCTCCAAGTCGGGCCGTGGCTAAATAAGCCACCCAGTCGCCTGAGGGGGGATTCGAACCCAAGACCTGTGCTTGGGCGGCCCTCCGCACTACCACTAGGCTAGTGCCTCATGTCCTATGTAAAATTAACCACCACCATAACGTTACCTACAAGCTCAATCCAAGTTTTTTTCAAGGTTCGCAGTATCGGTATCGGAATCAGACCCTTCCTATCGGTATCGGTATCGTCAATATCAGTAGTATCGGCGATTTCGGATCGAAGTGTCGATTTTTTTTGTATTGAAAAACAAATAATTATTAATACATTATCAAATTTTTAATTTTTTTTATATATATTTAGGCATAATTTAAGTATTTCTTGTGTTATTTCTGAGTAATTTTGGAATTAAATAAAATAGTTGTCACCCTTAGGGATTGATTTACCTGTAATAGATAAGTTTTCTTCTTTCACATGCTTATACAACCTAATATGCTTTTATATGGTTGGTCTTTTCAGTCAATTTTCTTTGCCGAATTGACTGGTCAATATCGAATTGGGACATGCCAAACCATATTGGTATCAGTCGTATCGTACCGGTATCGGACGATACTGCAAACTATAGTTCTTTTTTGGCCTACCCCTAGATCTAGGAACTCTTTTTGATGTTCTCCTAGCTAGTTCACCTATTGTTCTATGTTGCACATGTCCATACCACCCGAATGATTTTCTTCTAATATTATACTCCGATTGACTTCACTTCCACCTCCCACGAATACACTCATTTCTTACCAATCTTTCAATTTATCGTCACTCGTCCATCTTAGCATTCTCATTTCAGCTACGCCCGTTTTTCCTGACCAACGTTCTGATGTATAACCAATCATGGGTCGTGCCCAATAATCCATAACTGACTCGAGATATTCCAGAAGAAACCCATCACCAAATGTTGTCATACAACAAGCTACCATTTTTTAGCATAAAAAAGAAGGAAGTAATCAATCACATACGACCCACATGTTCTCTGAACCCCTTTGCCGACAGGTGTTTGTCAATATGACTTCTCTGTCAAATTTGTGAGCACATCAACGCAAAGCTGGACATTGATGAGCATGATAATAATCGATCGATCGAGAGGGAGAGAGAGAGAGAGCGAATGTGATAACAGAATGACATGAAAATTTCGAAGCTTGATTGATTACTTGAGGTCCTTCTCGCTGAAGCTGACGGAGAGAGCTTTGTTCTTGAGGGACCTCTTCTTGATGTGCCGAGGGACCATCGTCGGCGCTATCTGGCCCACCACTACGTCATCACCTTCCATTTCCTCATCTTCTTCTTCTTCCTCCTCCTCTTCCTCTAGCCTCCTCCTCATCGTCGCCGACCTCCTCCTCCTCCTCCTCCTCCGTCTCCGTCGCCGCAGCCGCCGCTCTTACGAATTTGAAGTCCGACTAGAACTACTTGTTTGGGAGCAGGCCACTAGGGTTGATAATCCCCGTATCGTGTACTTAACAGATGAACCCGTTAACCCGGCCAGTTCCTGAATAAAAGTCCATGAAGAAAAAATAATAATATAATAATGGTATTGTTATTGACACTCTTAAAATATCATTCTGCACTTCTTTTTAACTTTCTATCATTTTTTTTTGAAAGTAATGTCCCTCTATTTTATTAGAAAATGGCAGATATAGATGAGTTTCCCGTAGAGTTTGGAGAATCCTCAGCAATACATGGGACAATACAAGTAGGAGGTTGAGAATGATGATCACTCGATCGGGATTCAAGAGTGTGAGCCACATGATTCCCTGCAAGAGAATGATGATCACTCGATCGGGATTCAAGAGCAGAAGCTGGAAGAGTGTGAGCCACATGATTCCCTGTTCTTCAAGTGAACTTAAGAGCAATGGAGAGCATGGTCGAGAGCTCAGCTTTAATGGTGTCGAACAAGTCTAGAAGGCGCCATGGCGTAATATTCCTCTCTCCTCGAAGGATCCTAATAGATGTGAGGGAGTCGGTTTCGATAATGAACGATTGGTTGGCCGTCGAGGGGTCAAATGTTTTGGCCAACAAGATGCCTTGCAGCAAGGCATGGGCCTTTGCTTCTAAGCTAATCTCCAGGTAGTTCGTCGACAAACCGAACCAAGTTTTTCCTCATATGAACTCACCAAGGTGATCTCTGGCTATCGCCCCGGCAGCACACGCTGTTGATGATGTAGCACCGTCGACGTTGATTTTTATTGTCCCCTCTGGCGGGGGCTCCCATCGGGGATTGCCTTCCATGTCTTCTCTTATTCTTTTCAAAGCAGCCAATCTTTGAGTCGATGCAGGCGAGGTATTATGGAGCATCTCATTTGCTAATCGCACAATTGAGTCTCAGCTTGGAATTGTGTGATTAAATAAGCATGGACATCTAATTTTCCATATGGCCCATATCAGATTGGACCCCAGAATGAAGGCCTCCGGTGAGCAATGATCGATGAGCCAGGCATGAAGAAGGTTATCGACCTTGTAGTGTTCCTCGACACGAAGCCCGAGGTTACTTCTGAACCACGCTTCTCGAACTATTTGGCGGTGAAGGAAGAGATGGTCCTTGTCCTCGTCGCTGCACTCACAAAAAGGGCAGCCTCTACTAGCGGAGGGAACCCGCTTGTTGATGGCTGTGTTTAGGGGGAGAGCGTCCTTGATGAGCCGCCATATGAAGACTTGGATACGAGGAGACATGTCTTTGAGTTTCCATAAGCGGTCCCAAAATATGGGGTTAGAAGTGCAATTGGAGCATCCCGGCTGCTGCTGTAAGCCCCCTGAATTTCAGGGTTTATTTTAAATTTTCTGAATGAATTATTTTCGATAAATATATTATTATTTAATTGTTTGTGATCATTAATGTACCTTTCCGTAACTTTGACTTCTGGAGCGTCAGGGATGCCAATCTCTGTAAACTCTCTTTACGAGTTTTGAAGTAGACAAGATTATCTTCGTTTTGATATATCATGTCCCACTTGAACTCGTTCTCTTGTGCTCTTTTTGTATCGCGCAACTTCGGATCAACTTAGACCAATTAATCATTGAATAATTATTCCCACTTTTATTTTTAATCATCGTTTGTACGTTACCGTGACTTTTAATTTAGGAACGCAAGACCAGTCATTTTCTCAGAACCAACTTTTCATGAATGATCTACTCGAGACGCTCTTCACCCATGACCTTCGTGTCCCACTCAGACACTCCATTTTGTGCTTCATTTTCTTCGCACAATTTTCGGGTCAATTTAGGCCAATTAATTATCTACCGTAAAACCTGATTTAATTTCCAATTTAATCTCGGGACCCGACGTCGATCCAACCTGTCAACCCAAAGTATGGACGTGGTCCACATGAAGCCTACTACCCACATGACGCTTGTGTCCCATTTATTTGAGCTTCCACATGTTACTTATTTATCCGTGATCATAAATACCTATTTTAATTTAATTATTGCACCCTGTTCGATTTTGACCCGACCCGGCTCGATCGAACCCGAACCCAAGCTCCATGTTGCCCTCTCATGACTGCTCAAATATCCCGCTTAATTTTTCTCTTTTTTCTATTTAAAAATATCTCCTCTCTCTTTACAAATATCCCATATATAAATATATATATACACACACACACACACACACACACACACACACACACACATATATATATATATATATATATATATATATATATATATATATATATATATATATATATATATATATATCACTCTCTCTCCCATAACAAACACACACACACCCCTCACCCCCTCCACCTCACAGCAGGAGCACCCCCCTCTAAACTGACATCTCTCTCTCTTTTTTTCAAATATCTCTCACTCTCTCTCTTCCTATATTTATATTACACACATGCATACACCTCTCTCTTTCTCCTCTAAACCACTCACCACCCTCACGTACACCACCACCACCATGAGCGACACCACCACAACACCATCTCCTCCCTCTCCTCCTCCCGAGCTCCTCCCCAACTTCCCCTCTCCTCCTCTTCACAACTACACACCAACATCACCATTACCATCATCATCTGTGAGCCCTTGACCTAAATTTTCTCATTTCTTATTATTAAATTTTATTGAAATATTAATTTATGCATGAATCACTAAGGAATTAAGACAATAAGAATATATGTGGGACCCGGTTGCAAATACAATGGCAGGGGAGGGTTTTTTTTTCCCAAATTTGTCTATGAGGGAGGGTTCAATGTACAATTCCGGTTAGAAGAGGGGGAAACTGTAAAAGTTTTCATTTAAATTCAAACGTTCACCTGAGATAGGAACGAACCATGTTTGAATTCTAATTCAAACCAGATTCAAATCATCAAGCCGATCTCCTCGAATCCCTGAGAGATTCTGCTAGACCCTCGGGCACGAGTATATAAACCTAGAGCAGTCGACCCTGCCTCTCCCCTTCAAACCCTAGGAATCCACATTGCTTTCAGCCGCGAGGACAACCCAAGAGGAGCAGAAATCGAAGGGGAATCGTCGAATACACAAGAGGTAACCTTCACCAACATGGCTAAAGAATTATTAGAAGTAGTATAGATGGGTATAATCACCCCATGTTTTACACTGAGGACTGTAAACAAAGGAATGACAGGGGTTCAAATAGTACTCTATTAGTAGGACATTGGGGCACCACTGATTCATAGAAAGAATAGGCATATATGAATATAGAATATATAAAGGAAAGGGTCCTTGGCATAGACAGTTGTGGGCATACCTATAGGTTATGAGGTTGCCAAGAGTAGTAACCACCCAAGTCACTTAAGGGCCATTTAGAATTGTAAGGGTAATTAGCAGTAATTTCCAATATAACTCTACTTTGTTAAAGTTCATATGTCGATTAGACTTAATACATATAACAGGTTACTTGGACTCCAACTCTTCACTTGATCAGTACTCGCAGTTCGGGACGACAGGCAAGTGCATGTATCGATTGTTACCGTTTCTGACAGTTTCCTCTACTTGTTATTCATATGTCTTGCTGGTTGTTGACATGATCATCACACGAGGATTAGTACTATGGATTTTACTCTACATTTTGATTATCTCCTGTGTCACCCCATATATGATTGCTTCCATGAGTACTAACTGGGCGGGAAAATATCCTAGTAGGCGTGTGAACAACCCATTCTATCCCATGAGTCTATTCTTGAATAATAGCAGCTGCACACGACACGTGTAGTTGCCGGATTTACCCCTTAGTCGTTCACACACCGAAACCGATATTTCAATGCACGTAGATAGATGAGGTTCCTATTATTCCACCATGTTTTGCACTACTTGCCATGCTACCATGATTTTACATGTTTCCTCATAGTAGCTATATTTTCATTGATAGAGTCTCATGTCTTTCCTTTATACTATGATGCTAGTTACCTTCTAGTTTCATTCTCATATGCTATTTACATGTTTATGATTCTGTTGAGACTCGGCTAGTGGTCATATGTGTACTTGTTCCAATCCTGACTGGATAACCAACATTTTAGGTGATGAGTTAGAGGAGTTCTGTTCCACTTTCTATGAGCAGACTGAAGACCCTGACTTGAGCTTATAGGAGGACTTGGATGCGGGACTACCCTCCGCAGGAGATTATTAGCTGGACAGCATTTTTATAGAGCATGTGTTGCTCACAGAAACTTTTGATTGTATTTCATTTTATTTATGGATTATAAGAGTTGAGTAGTGGATTTCCTTTTAGTACATTTTGATTATATTGAGATCATTCCTTTTATCATATTTGGTCTCTACATCTTGTGATCACTTTTCAGCTATCAGCTTGTTTCTTTCACCATAGATATTTGTGTTTATAATTTTCTATGAGATTTGATATACAACTTGATCTTTTGTGGAAATCTATAAACTGCGTGGTTGTATTTGAAAAATTGTGGAGATGACTAGACAGCGTCCTACCGTCGATACTGCGGTGTAGGCTGGACGTACCCACGGCTCATGTCCAAATACTGGGTGCGGGTCGTGACACGTTTTTATGGTAGCCCACGCAGGTCCGATTTCGCAGAACACAGCGAAACTTGTGGTAGTACTCAACTTAGATGTACTACTACAGGCCTGCGAGTAGGAAGTAGACTTTAAGGATCATCTCCACAATTCTAACATCGTTATTGGATTCTACATTTGATCTCAATTATTCCTTTGATCTGCATCATGTTTGAATCTTCATACCAACTAACGATTTTACTTTGTGGCAGTTAGATGGATCAAGGCAGGAATCCCGCTCACCCGAACACCCCAGCAAACGTTGGTGGGTCCTCCACGAATGGAACCCCACCGACTCACGAAGGTCGCTTCACCTACTTAGGCGAGACTCCCCAGCCGCAGGCTACGAGATTTCGTCGTAATGATATTCCGCCACCTCCTCAGTTCCCTTCGCCGACACCTCCACCAGCACCCTTCCATCAGCCTGTACCCTTCCAGCAGACATCACCCATTCAGCATCAAGCATCAGTTCTGCCTCCAGCACCTGCGCTGGGCAACGCTGCGCTTCATGCGGTCATACAGCAGCTCATGACTTCCCAGACGCGGCAGGCTGACATTTTCTGTGATACACTGAGGGAGGCTCTTCAGAATAGGGAGGCTCCCCCGCTGCGCCCCGGCACCTCCAAAAATTTTACAGACCTCAGGCCCTGGGAATTTAAGGGTACGGAGGGAATTCTCTACGCCGACGACTGGTTGGAGAATGTGGACCGTAATCTCCGGAGGGCCCGCATCCCCGAAGACCAGAAGGTTGATAATGCTAGCATGCAGCTCTATGACATCGCCTGCACATGGTACATGGATGAGCCCCGATTCACTGCACCAGACGTGACTTGGGAGAAATTCAAAGAGCTATTCAAGGCGAAGTTTTATCCTGAAGCAGCCCGCGAAGAGTTGGAAAACGAGTTCGAGAGCCTCGAACAAGGTGTAGAAGCATGGAATTTCAGAACCGAAAATCCTATGCGCCAGATACTACATGCGCCAAAGCTCAGACAAATACTTCACAGCAAAACCAACAAATATAGACATTTGAAAGAGGACTTTTTATTACATATAAAAGTCTATTACATGTCTAGAAAAGGTGGTACAAAGGAGGATTTCTACAAAGAAAAGACCCTAAGTCTACAGCCAGCAACCACCATGCGCCTCCAGTCAGGCGCAGCAACCACCATGCGCCTCCAGTCAGGCGCAGCAACCACCATGCGCCCTCAACCAGGCGCATCCCGCCAAGCGCACTCAGAAGGGTGCATCCTTTCAGCAGCTCAGTTATGTGCATCCCCAGAAGGGCGCATCCTTTCAGCAGCTCAGTTATGTGCATCCCCAGTTATGTGCATCCCTTCAGCAGCCCAGTTATGTGCCGCTCTTCCAGCCAGGCTCACCTGATAAATGCTTCGACTAATGAAGCATTTAACCCTCTGGCTGGAACCAAGGAAGAGAAGAGCACCGTAAATCTGTGGCCAAGGGAGGCTTCGAAAGAGCTTCCAAAGGCGAAGGAAGACCGTGATCGAAACCGCGGCTAAAGGAGCAGCTTTCAACACAACCAGAGTGGGCAACGCCCACTTTGAAGGAAGAAAGAGCCTAGCACCGCCATTCCGATCTATGGCTCTTCCGGAGTAACGGAAACGAGGCCCGAGCATCCCTATTTTTGGATGCAACAGGCACCTTCCGCCTGCCTCGGAAGCCCTCGACTCCGTCTTTTGGATGTAACAGTCACCTTCAAGTGCATCAACGAAGACATGGCGTCGCATCTTCACCCTTGGGAGCATTTCGTCAACAGAATGCATCCGAGGAAACAAGTTCATATTGGAAGTACGTGAGAGAACGGGAAGCAAACCCTCTCTCCATGCCACTATTTATAGGCCGGGCAAATCAAACCCACGCGCCAAGTGGATGGCTCTTCGAATTCCGTGCAATGAACTTGCATTAAATGGATGAACCGGATGCCTCGAATTCAGCCAAACGGCTATTTAAAGCACTCGAAAAACATAACAGCCGTATCAATAAAGACGTGTCGGATGCGCCGGCCAGATAGCGCATCACGAAGACGTGCCCTCTCAGCATCAAGTGCATTACACAGACGCGCCTTTCAGCACCAAGCGCATCACAGGGGATGCGCCCTCATATGCCCCCATATGCCTAGTAGAACGCCAATCGACGCGCCCACTCGGCTGTCCATCGAATGTTACAAACATTAAATGCTGAACTGACAGAATTGGCAGCACACCTCCCAAAGTCTGAACAGTTGACAGCTTTTTCAGAAGACGAAGCGTCGGCAATGTCAGCATCATCATTACTCCTCCCTCCGACGGCTACAAACACGTGGCCACCCGACCATCTGCATGTGCCTCAAAAGCCATGCGTCCCAGACTGCTCTCTGATCCTAAAAGACAGAAAGAAAGTCGCCTGCATGCGCCTCAAAAGCCATGCTCCCAGAACGGTTCGTGACTCCTAAAGGTTACGAGCCAAAGTCTCCTCATGCGCCCAATCCTAGGTGCATCCTATCAGATCATCTCCCCCATCAAATCCGAGATCTCCGAGCCATGGGTCGATGACACGTGTCCTTTGACTTAATTTACCTAAGATCTCAGCAACAGAAAGATCTTCTCCTTTGCTACGTGCCGGCTCACAACAACAACATGAAGAAGTCTACCCTTCGATCAGGGCGCATCGTCCATGCGCCTCCATCAGCAATCACAACGTGGCGCCCCCGTGTACAAGTGCATCCTACATGCGTACATGAGCAGCCAGCCTGCAAAACTATAAATAGAAGGATCATTTCCTTCTCACCCACGCACAGGATATACAAGGAGCACACAGAGACTTTACACCACCAGAGAGGCAGATACAGACACTCAACGTCTTCCTCCTCTCAGTAAGCTCCAGCACCCAGTGCAATCCAAACCTTCAGAGAACCGATAACCATCGTCAGCTCGTCAACGGAGTCAACGCATTACCACTCACTCCATCGGCACAAGGGACCCAGATAAACAAAAGTGTACTCCTAGGACTACGTCTAAAGTCCTATATTGTAACACTGTTCTGTTTGTATTGAAATTTGTACTAATACAATTTTAATGGCAAACAAGCTGGCGACTCTGCTGGGGACCTCTTTCTCCTCCACCGAGAAAGCTGTGTTGCAAGCCGACGACGTGAAGATGGGCTCCTCCCACAAGACGCTGGTTGTACGCCTCAATCAACAGGCGTATGAGGAGTTCATCTCTGAAGGCAGTGCGAGTCCTTCGAAGCGGCTGCCGAAGTCGAAGAAGACCCGCCGAGTCTGGATGCGCAAGGTCGACGCCTCGGGCACCACCACCGAAGGGGATGCGCCGATCCAGCCTTCCCTTCCTGCTGACGTCCTCAGCAACCAAGATGCTCCCGCTGGTGCAGCACATCTCTCGGGAAAACGTGCGGCTAACCACATTCCCCAGCCATCTCCCTCTCAGACAAGGAAGATGCGTCGACGGAGCAGGGGCACAGCCAATGCCCCGTACATCACCTCTGATGCACCACAGAAGGTCTCTGTCTTTGACAGACTCACTCGCTGTAATGGCGAGGAGAATATGGATTCTAAGTACTATGCGCCCCAGCGGGCTGGTACGAAGAAGTCCAGGGCAGCACGGGCCATACGCCACAAACGTGCTATTCCAGCAGCGAGCCAGAAGCATGCGCTCACAATCATGCGCGCTGCTGATGGTAAGCTGTACAGGGTCGACTCAGGTGCTTCTGTGCCAGAAACGAGTCGACCTTCAAAGTCCTCGTCTCGCTTGGGCGCATCTATTGTGTGCACAACCAAGTTGAGTGAGGCAAACTCAGTGGTCTTGAACTCCCGTGCCTCCTCTGGTTGTGCGTCTGAGGTCCGTTCAAGTCACTTCAGATGTTGCGGTTCCCCCACTACTGATCGAGATGCCTGTTTGGTATTAGATCAGGGGACGCAGCACTCACCCGGCCACCCCGGCGCTTGGCCTTGCCATGCGCCTGAAGGGGGGGTGAAGGTGGCACTCTCCTCCAACAATCTGCGCAACGTGATCACTCACAAGCACCGATCAGGAAAGTCGATTGACAAGCACGATGCGCCCCTCACGGGGCACACTTGTGCTGTCGTCACCATCAACTGTTGTTGTAAAACGGCAGTCCCACCAAGGTAGTCGGTGTTCCAGCGGCTGCAATCATCGACACCCCTCCGACGTCGCCTCGGGAAGAAGGAGTCAACGGAAGAAGAACCAAGGGTTGCCTCGTGCAACGTGATCTCCAACTCCTTAGTCCGAAAGACGACTGACAATCCCTCGTCCTCATCCAAAAGCCAGCCGAGGAAGACCAAGGCAGCTGTCTCGTCCTCCGGAGTGTTCGAAGGCACTCGGAGGAGGAAGAAGATCTTGGAGGAGGCTGGGGGTAGTCAGACCCTTGTCGAGCCTTCTTCCGAAGATGAAGGTGTCCAAAGCACAGCTGAGGCGCATCTTCATCCTCGAGGCGAAGTCAGCCTCCCAGAAGACCCTCAAGACGAGGATATCCCCCAGAACATAGCTGGGGGTAGTCCAGCATCTGCGGACCCCAGTTCCGGAGACGAAGAGGCCCTTCAAGATGGAGCTGAGGGTAATTAGGTCCTTGCAGATGCGCCCGTGGTGAATGTTCTCCCGAACATAGCTGGGGGTAGCCAAGACGAGGCTCCAGGAGAGACAACTCCCCTACAAGAAAGTGAGGCCGAGAGTGAAGCCTCAACCCATCCATCCACTCCCGGCCGCGTCATGACAGTAAATGTGACTGAGGCTGATGTCGAGTCTGATGCGCCGCCAACGGACCTCGTCCAGCGCATAGATACCCTGGAAGGAGGACTCAAAAACCCTCTCTGCTTCCATACAAACACTGACTCAAGCAGTGTTTGAGATACGATCAGCTCTGACCAGGACACCTCCTACCGGTCCCGACCCAGGGGCCAATGGAGAATCAAGTGTACCCCTTCAACGGGTATCCTCGGACACGGATCGCCGCGAGGCACCTCGGACGTCGGAGCCCTCAAACGCTCAACTCCAGGTGGTACCACCTTTCCCGACTCCCAGCTCCACAGAAGACGTGGTCGAGATGATTAGGGACTTGCGGGAATGCTTTGAGTCCAAGACGAGGCAAGAGGAGCGCCAGAAGATGGGCATCCCCCAACCTTATCCCCTCGAGTGGAACAAGGTGGTTTATCCTCCAAAGTATAAACCATAAACACTGACGCCGTACGACGGGAAGGACTCTCCGCGTCACTACCTGACGTACTTCCAGTCCCAAATGGGACATCTTCCGAAGGAGGATGCGCTCCTCACTAGCATATTTGTCGGAGCATTGAAGGGAGTGGCGTACGATTGGTACTGCAGTCTCTCCGACAATTCGATATCCTCCTTCGACGACCTGACGCGCCTCTTTCTCGACCGTTTCTACGACGGCAAAAAGGACATGACAATGGCGTCCCTTATAGAAATACGCCAGAAGGAGAAGGAAACGGTTCGAGTGTTCATCGAACGCTTCCGACAGACCTGCTTCAGACTGCCCCCGGGCATGCCAGAACATACACTTCTCTCCTCCTGCAGCATGAACATGCTGCCTGCAGTCAAACTCTGGCTCAACTCTACTCTCCCTCCCGATTGGAGTTCCTTGATCATTGAAGCAGAAGCCGCAGAGAAGAAGGTAGCCAATGCTCGTCTTCTGGGAGTCAGTTTCCCTGCCTTCGAGGACAAGGGGAAGCGGTCTGCAACCAACAACCCCGGATGAGAGACAAAGGGGAAACAGGCATTGACTATCAACACCTGGCAGATATTACGGTACATCTTCGTGCTACCGGGATGAATAGAATACTGCGAACTGTGGACCTCTGCCATGATCTCCTGTCTGATATCTCCACTGGGTACACAAAGATGCTTACCATGTCGAAGTGTACCATCTTCATGAATGCCTAACTTTGGTCTTCGTCCCGCCTCATACTCTGCTTTGAGCCGCTGAAGCTTGGAATCTGCCGACTGCGCCATCTTGATCCTCTCGACTATGCTGGACTGAACCTACATGCTGGCCATCAATGCCACATTGGTAGGAAGGACAAATTCTATTCCTATCTTCTGAAGATCGGCTAATAACTCCGGCTGCTGTGAGAAAATAAACTCCAGCTCTCCTGCTCAATGCATCTGCAATAATGTTGGCCTTCCCAGGATGATACTGTAAGTTGATGTCATAATCCACAAGCAGCTCTAGCCATCTCCTCTGACGCATGTTGAGATACTTTTGGGTGAACACATACTTCAGACTCTTGTGGTCGATGAAAATCTCTACCCTATCTCCATACAAGTAGTGCCTCCAAGCTTAAGTGCAAACACTACTGCTGCCAGCTCCAAGTCATGGGTTGGGTAATTCCTCTCATGATCACGAAGTTGTCGTGACGCATAAGCTATTACCTTCCCATGCTGCATCAGAACACATCCTAAACCTCTGCCCGAAGCATCACAATACACTGAGAATCCTCTGGTTCCATCTGGAAGCGTGAGAATAGGAGCCGTCATCAAGCCTTGCTTCAACCTCTCAAAAAAAAATCCTGGCACTCTGCTATCCAAGCAAACTGCACATCCTTGCGGGTCAACTGGGTCAATGGTGCCAAAATTCGAGCAAAGTCTGAAACAAATCGCCGGTAGTAGCCGGCCAAGCCAAGAAAACTGTAAATTTCTGCCACTGTGCTAGGTACCAGCCATGTTTCAATGGCCACGATCTTCTGGAGATCTACCTCCACTCCTCCTCTGGTGATGATATGACCCAAGTACGAAATACGATCGAGCCAGAACTCGTATTTACTGAGCTTGGCATACAACTGGTGCTCTCTGAGAATCTGAAGAACCACACGGAGATGCTGCTCATGCTCCGCCTTACTCTTGCTGTAGACTAGGATGTCGTCTAGGAACACAATCACGAACTGATCCAAATAAGGCATAAAGATACAATTCATGAGGTCCATGAATACTACTGGCGCATTGGTTGCTCCAAATGGTATCACAAGAAACTCCCAATGCCCATATCTCGATCTAAAAGCTGTCTTCGGGATGTTCTGCTCTCTGACTCTGATCTGATGGTGTCCTGACCGCAAGTCGATCTTCGAGAATACTTCTGCCCCCTTGAGTTGATCAAACAAGTCATCTATCCTCGGGAGAGGGTATCTGTTCTTGATTGTCACTGAGTTCAAGGTACGATAATCTATACATAATCTGGACGTACTATCCTTCTTTTTCACAAGAAGCATCGGGGCTCCCCAAGGTGATCCACTAGCACGAATGAATCTATTGGTTCTGAATTCTTCAATCATCTTGTACAATATCTCTAGCTCTGACGGTGCCATCATGTAGACTCTCTCTGACACTGGGGCTGTCCCGGGAATCAAGTTGATGGTAAACTCGATCTCTCGCTCTGGCGGCATCCCTGAAAGCTCTTCTGGAAAAACATCTGGAAACTTTTCGACTATCCGAGGTAACTGTACTACTGCTACTGCCATCCGCAACACTGGAGGAGAAGGTTCAACTTCGCCTCGAGAGAAGAAAAACTCCGGCTCGCCTGGAATGCTAAAAATAACCCTGCCAATGTGGCAGTCTATCCTAGCATACTGGTCCCTCAACCAATCCATCCCTAAGACCACATCATAATCGGCCATCGCGAACTCTATCAATATAGCGGGAAATTCTCTACTGCTAACTATGATCCGACACGAGAAAAATACTCTATCTACTCCCACAAGTCTGTTACCAGTAAGTATATTGAGCCTTACTGATAATGACTCGGGCTTCAGTCCTGCCCGTGTCGCGAATCGTGCAGACATAAATGAATACGAGGCACCAGAATCAAATAATACTGAAGCTGGAAAGGTGTTGACGAGAATAGTACCTGCCACCACCTCACCTGGTGCTACTCCTTCTTCTCCCATGGTCAAGGCCAGCACTTGACCATGTCCTCTGGGTGTGGGTCCCCTCTGCTGAAAATTCCTCTGCCTGCTCCGGATCAGGGCTTGGGCTTGGGCATACTTCTGCGGTCTCTGCTGCTGGAATGCCTGGGCCTGTGTCGGCAATGGCCTCGGGAATGGGTACTGCAGCAGCTGCTGCTGCTGGACTGGTGCTGGTCCTCTAATTGAAGGACTAGAGAAGGCCGATGAACTCCCCCTGTTCGGGCAGTTGCCAACCCTATGGTCCGGGGCACCACAAACCAAGCACAAACCCTGTGCTCTGCGACACTCTGATATCACATGTCCTAGCTTCTCGCAGTGTGAACATCCTATTGCGGAAGACTGCTTCTGCTTCTGCTGCTGAGGGTACGTCGGGGTGGAATGCTGAACCGACGTCACTGAGGCCGCCCGCCTCGAAGCTCCAATGGTCAAAGCCCTGGCTGTCGGGGCTGGTGCTGATGACTGATTCATCTGGCTGTGAGATCGCTTTCGACCTCCGGTCCTATCCACGATCCTCTGGGAGGTATACTCATGCCTCCGGGATGCTCTCAACACTACATCAAAAGTCTGATGCTCAAACTACTCCACAGCCAATAAAATCTCTAGGTGGAGCCCCTGCTGGAACCGCTCGGCTCTATCGAACTCGGTCGCCACCAAGGTGGGAGCAAACCGACTAAGCCTGGAGAACTCGGACGTATATCCATCGACCGTCCTGTCCATCTGCTTCAGATTGGTGAACCTCTTCTGTAGATCATACCGAGCTACGACATTAAAATACTTGGTCTGGAATCTCTTCCTGAATACTGCCCCTGAAATAGGGACCACTAATCCATCGGCCTGCGCTGCCCATCAGCTGCGGGCAAGATCTAGTATCTGCAGGCGCACTACGGCCACCTTCTCATTCTCTGGAGTCCTGGCTGCTTCTAGAATCACCTCTGTGTCCTGAAGTCATGCATCTACAGCGATCGCATCTTCACTGCCGTCGAAGAAGGGAGGGTTCAAGCGCTTGAAGCTGTTGGCCGCGCTATTACCCTGATGACCTCCTCTGGTCAAAGCATCTGCCACCGCCTGGTGCAAGGCATCTCCACGACGATCCTGGGAAGCTAATAGGGACCTGATGAGACCCCACCAAAGTGCCATCATCAGGCTCTGCAGGCTGGATGGGCTGAATTGGTGGTTCTCCTCCGGTAGGCACGACTCTGGAGGCTACTCCTGAATGCTGGGCTTGATCTCCAGGTTGCAGCTGGTCCATGGGAGGTGCTCTGTCTTGCTGATCGACAGGTCCAGGAACAATGCCACTGAAGAAGACGACATAAGGAACAATAAGGAAGGACCAGGACAGATCAACGATACAAGCATGTGATCAGGGCAAGATTCTCAGGAATTTGAAGATACGAGCAGAGATCAAGGGCGAATACTGATTGAGACATCTATTTGGTAAACCCTCACATATCTTGATTTACAAGACCTGCATGGGCCACCACTAAAACCATGTCACGCCTCAGAACCAGAATACTGGAGAGCGGGGGCGTACATAGCCAGCTACGCATATTGAAGTGCAACCCACCTCGCTATACGGTCACGGCTGTTTAGATACATGAGGGTTTAACTACAAGCCAACAGTCTCATATGGTCATGAACAAGCCTATTGTCTCAATCTCAAGCAAGCAATAATAGTTACAATATGTCAGAGCACCAAATATATAATAGCAAGGCATCCCATACATTACATATTAGATGATTATGAAGCTAGTCGTTACAAAATGTCAGGACTAGCAAGAGTTTAGTCATACATGATCTACCCTAGGATCTGTCAATCATGTTACAGCCCGTAGGCAGACAGTAAATAAGGTACAAACGAGCTAACACGTGCTCGCCGGCTAAACGCCTTAAAAGAATAATTTTACAATAAAGTGGGAGGACAAAAAGAAACCCATTCGTTGCCAGGGTTACGCCTGGTGGTCACCATCTGGCTGGAAGACAGGTGGATCCTCTGGTGCTGCTCTGATATCTGGCCACACAAAACCAGCTGGATCAGACCCCAGAAAGAGCAAGTGCCACAAATGAGGCTTCACTTAGGAACTAAAACCAGCATATCACAATAGAATGTTAAGGATAAATAATATTCAAAGAACTGATAAAAATAGAGATAACAACAGTAAACTGAGTACGAAGAAACCATTCAAGTAGCCAGGTCACAACCCTTAAACCAAACAAGGATCGGGGTTGCAGCCCTTCATCTGAATAGAAACTCGTCTCAAATACTATTGGTATAGTGAAGACAATAAACGAAGAGAGGACACAGAACTGCTCCGGGAGCCAGGTTACAACCCTTAAACCAAATAAGGACCGGGGTTGTAACCCTTCGCCTGAACAGAACTGGACCCCTAATCTTTATTGCTAAGGCCAGTATAAATAATCATGGTATTAAGGTAAGAAAAATATGACGAACATGGCATGGGGTTGCAATAAGACAATAAAAGAAGAGAGGACACAGAACTGCTCCGAAAGCCAGGTTACAACCCTTAAACCAAACAAGGACTGGGGTTGTAACCCTTCGCCTGAACAGAACTGGACCACCGATCGTTATTGTTAAGGCAAGCCTCAATAGTCATGTTATGTCACAATCTTGCACATAATCAGGATAAGGCTAAACTGGAATAAACTCCATCCAATCAATCATGGCCAATCAAGAGTACGGCTTGATACTTTTAACTAACTAGGGTTATCACAGGCCTAGTTACTAGCAAGATGCAATAAGATTATCCCAACAGCTACAAGCCCTGCAGACCATCCATGTTATTTGGGTCGAATGTCTGTTTATAAAGAATGCAACACGTGACTGTGTGCTGGAAATGTGCCCTACTCGTCGGTAGGCTACAAGTCCACTTAAGGCACCCAGATAACGAGATTGTCTGTAGCTGGAAATCTCTTCATGTCTAGAGAATTATTCTAGTTTATTAGCCTTAGTCAATTACTGTAGGTATCCCTGACCGTGGTACTCAGGGATCCCCATCCTAGACATGATGCAAGACAGTACCAGTTTATTGTACAAACACAATCGTCCACGGTGTCCAGGTCATTCATACTTGTCACGTCGGGCTAGCTGTCGTAACAACATGTTGAGATAAATTATGTCAGTTTACTTGTTAAGAGTGCGCCACGACGGGCCACTATCGTGTTCAAGAATTATGCCAGAATTTACATGTTATAAGCATAAAGGTGATACTTCAATTTAATAATAATAATAATAATAATAATAAAAGGGACGACTATTGAAGGGGTCATGCGGCTATTAGATTCATGCGGCATAAGACATGCGCGCCTATGCGGCTGGGACTGCGCGCTCATGCGGCTGGAAGCGGGCGGTGCATGCGGTAGCGGGAACTCGAGCTTATGCGGCTACGGAAAGGAGGGGCTCATGCGGCAGCGGGATGGCAAGGCCTTATGTGGCTGGAAGTTTAACAAGTATATGCAGCTGGAAGCGCAGGAGCCTCATGCGACTGAGATCCAAGGCCATATGCGGCTGCGGGTATAATCAAGCTTATGCGGCTAAGGGCCAAAGCCATCTCATGCGGCCGAATCAAAGGCAAGCCATGCGGCAGTGGGATATTTAAGTTCATGCGGCTAGATTCAAAGGGAGTTATATGCGGCTGGATGTGCTTTATGCGGCTGGGGGCAGTAATTCATGCGGTTGTATTGTCATGCGTCCAAAAAACTTGCCGCATGAAGGTCCATGCGGTCAAGTACTTCGTGCGGCTGAGAGACTGTGGTCCTTCTCCACTGATCCGAGAAGAATAGCCATGAAGTCCATGGCTTCAAAACTTCATAACTCCATCATCCAGAGTCCAAATCCGAACTTCCATGGGTCAAAATGGGGCAGAACGAAATGCTCTACAACATGGAACCATCAGAACTTGGAAAATAATAAAGTTTAATAGATCAAAATTCAACAAAATCGAAAATAATATAAACTTAGATCTACAAGAAAATATCCATCAAAATGAAAAATGCCAAGTTCTAAAGTATCATAGAATCTCGCAAGGAAGACAATAGAACAACAAAATTGGAGTTTCTCCATGAAGCAAGTTGCACTTGCCTAAGCTCTACTCCCTGGTAGGTGAAGAAGTAATAGTGGAGAAGAAGAAGAAGTAATGGAGGAAATTAATGAGAAGAGAGAGAAGGGAGGGGGTTAATAAATGGTGAGGAGGTGGTAGGTGGGGGTTCTCCCCTTGGTTCATGATGAACCAAGGCAACCCAAGCCTAGCCGAACCAACCCAAAATAGACCAAGCCATCTAATGCCAAGATAAGCCAAGCAAGGAATTAGGCAATACAAGAAAATTACGTACACGTATTTCAAAATACATCGTAAGAACTATAGGCATTACAACTTCAGTCTAGTCCTCGGACCCTACATTAATTAAGAGTCCGACTTAGATCCCAAAACAACCATTTCTAGGGTGTTCTAGTTACAATCTCTAAATAAAATCCTAATCAATTTTGCTGATTAATAGTTACTCTAACGATTTATTAACTCTAACGCTGCTATATTATATTTGTCAATTTGTATAAAAAGAAGTCCGATTGCATTTATTTTGGAAAAAGTAGGCATCCCGATTATTTAAAAAACTTGTATTTTATACTGTATATATATAAAACTATGTTTTTTCCCTTTTAACGATAAAACGTGAAGTTATTGATATAAATATAAAACTTGTATTTTTTTAAGTATTCTAATTTATGCAAGAAACCTTTATTTTTCTTTTAGAAAATAACACTTACGATTCCAATTATAGATAACTAGCGCGCGATACTATCGACCAAAACACAGAGAATAAGCTACGCTACTCCTAAGCTACACAATACAGGGCTCAGAGAAAGGAAAAAAAAGGCTTATGCCTTTACAAAACATAAATGAAAAATACAAAAAGAATAATAAAAAAAATCCTAAGCTACACTGCGGCGATCTTCTAAAAGCCGGAAAGTGGTCTAGTCAGATGGCACAAGTGCCCTACACCAAAAAATAAAAAATACAAGTAACAAGTTCTACAAAATCTTAAATAAATAAAAGACACAAAGTAGGAACATAAGAGTCTCAGACTTTGTCACGCAATCACATGTTGCAAAAGCTTACGCCTCAACGTGCGGGGATACCCAGTAACGTTTGCGTTTCGCTAAAGGCTCATTCGACCGTTTCGGTCGTCGCCAAAATGGATACAATTTAAATCTCAAATCAGCAATAAAATGCACAACCAAAAGAACCAAAGTAAAAGTAAAAGGTATACATAAGTATATTTTGTAACGACAAGGTTTTCCGAGAAATAGTAATAATATTCATACGAATATACATTTAAAAAGGGTCCCAAAATACTAAGAATATATTTTAAGTTAACAATACAATTTTTTTTTCCTTTAACATCATTTAAATATGAATATATAATAAATGGTTCACAAAATTGAAAATACATTTTTGACAAAATAATCAAACCAAAATACAAACAACTATTTTCTTAACCAAAATCCATTTTTATAACTAACATAACATATTCTAAATTATACAAAATAAACTAACAACATGAATAAAATATCGAAGTCCGAAATTGGACTAACGATCCAAGAATCATCCCGAGTATCTACACAAGCAACACAATCAATTGACCGAGTCCCGTAGAGGGATCGAGACCGTGTCATCTAAGACTATACTACGGAAAGGACGAACTACTCGGATAGAAATATACCGAACAAAATCTGATGACGGAATCCGATGGGTGGCCTCGGATTCGGATTGTGGCGGCGTCACCGACTCGGGGAGCCTCGGAGCGTGTCACGGTGTAAATCTCCTAAATTTTACTACAATTTTTTTACAAATTGATATTGATTTTGTTTTTGTTTTTGTTTTTCGAAATTTTTCGTCGCATACAAGTACGCATACACGAGGGTATATATTTTTACACAAAGGTTATATTAAAAGATTATTTCAAAATAGTAAACAAAGTATTTATTTTGTTTATTGCATCGCATCGAGAAGTTGTAAAAAATTATTTATTTATTTAGTAAATTTAAAATGACTTTTTATTTATTAGTAATATTATACATCAATTTCCTTACATACAAAATTTAAAATTATGCATATAAATGCATTTTCAAAATTATTTAATAATATTTTTACTATTCAAAAAGTTAATTCAAAAACTTTGTTAAATTAAATGTTTAATTGATTAGAGTAATTTAAATTGAAAAGTTATATTGTTGATTTATTTTAAATAGATTTAAGCTAAAGATAGGAATAATAGTTTTATATTTTGATAGAGTTTATTTAATTAAAATATTTAAGAAACTTAAATATAGATAAGGATTTATCCATGAGGATTTAAACTAACCCCAATTCTTATCTAACTAGGAGCACCACCTCCTATATAAGGAGGGGCTCATTATTCCCTTTTCCATTGATCTCTCCACAATTAAGTTCCACAACCCAAAATTTGTGCATCGTGTCTGTGTCCTCCTTCCATCCACTATATTGGTTTTTCTACAAATACAGTGTTCTCTCCGTGTCGGACAGTTCCCGACATGAAATCACTTAACCCAAATTCCTACCCTTCTGCCACAACCCGGCCCCATCTCCGCAGCACATTGCTGCCACCATCAACACCATCACGTCCAACCCGCCATCGTTGCCACCTCCAACCATCTGCCTCTAACCACCCCCGACATCGACCATGAGCCACTGCAAACCCCACACCACCACCAAGCAGACTACCACCGTCACCTCGACGAGCACAAAAACTTGACCATCACCTACGAGCCCCACCAAAGAACAGACAGCAACTCACCACCGCCATCAACTCACCACCGCCATCACCATGCATGCCTGTTGCCACCTCTCCGCCTCTTCACCAATCAGCACCTCCACACCCCTCGACCGCTGCCACAAACACCACCCTCACCCTCTGGCACCGCCTCGAACTCCTCATCCAACACCAACGCCATCACCCGAAGCTCCGGCACAACCATACCCCCTAACCACCAATACATCCAGCCACCCTGCCTCCTTCACCCACACGACCATCGGCCCAAACCACAGGCGACCCAACCACCCAAATCTTGTTACCACTACCGCCCTATAACTCGACAACATCTTTCGCGCCAACAGCCCTGACCCACCAGCTTCGTCCTTCGGCCAACACAACCGGAGTGGCCACCCCCCTTCACCATGCACCACCACCATCACCAAATGCCACCAATGGCGCCACCCTAGCCGAACTAAAACCCCAAATTAAATAATAAAACCTATACCCCAACCTGACCTCGCCGAGCTTGATCGCCGAGCTTGACCATCGATTCTCTAGTCGTCGCTCCATCCTACCTCGATGGATCCCGATCCTCCCTGCCACCATTGCATCACCATCGTCGGCAAGATGTGCTGCTCCACCTGGGCACAGCAGACCCGACCTTCCTCCGCTCCAACCCGCGAATGTCGAGCCATCGTGCTCGAGGCACCGAGCTTCTCTCCGATCAGGCCACCCGCTTCGATCAGCCGCGCCGTCGACTCCCCGAGCTCATGCTGGTAAACCCTCTCCCTTACCCGTTCATCTTCTCCCCCTTCTCTCTTCCTTCTTCTCCAGCCCTTTATTATCGAATCCCTTTATCTCCCTACTGGTTATCAGTATACAGTATACACTTGAGAGAGACAGTACGGTATTTTGTTGAATATCTCTTGCTCCCTGAGCTGTACGTCCCGCAACCATGGGACAATCCCTCAACTGATGCTCTGCTGCACCATAAAGTAGGCATTTGCCTAGCCTCTTCCTACACTCGTTCTACACATGTCCTAGCTTCTTGCAGAAAGTACAACTGATGGCCTGCTGCTGTCTAGGTGCCTGCTGAAACTGCTTTTGCTGAAAAGGCTTCTGCTAATGCTGCTGCTGCTGATAATGGGGCCTCTTGGTCGGGCCTCCACTGCCGCTGGCTCTATGTGAATCATGACCTCTCTTCGACTTCAGTTCAAGGTCGTCCTCCGCTGCCATAGCTCCCATCAAAATCTAATCAAAAGTAGCATTTCTGTTGCTCTTGGTCAAGGACTTGACTTCCTTAACCAAGCCCTTCCTGAACCTCCTAGCCTTCGCTGTCTCGTTAAGGCCCTCCATAAATCTGCCCAGGCGATAGAACTCTCCGGCGTACTCTTCTACTGTCTGATTCCCCTGAACCAGGTTCTCGAACTGCGTCTCAAAAGCGCCAAGTGCTGTGTCGGGGAAGAACTTATCCTTGAAAAGCTTCTTGAAAGCCTCCCAAGTCTGCCCCTCTGTACCAACCCTGGGGTCGGTCTGGTACCATGTGCGGGCAAGGTCCTGTATCTGACTGCCCGCTGCTTTTATCTGAAGCCTAGCTGGTATCTTCGTGAGACGAAAGATCTCTTCTATATGCTCGATCCAGTCGTCGGCATATAGGATACCCTCGGTACCCTTGAAGTCTCGCGGCCGCATCTTCTGGAAGTCCTGAATGCTCGGAGTCCTCGGCCGGTATGGCTGTATCTGTCCTTCCTGTGGTTGGGCAGCCACCTTCTCTACTGCCACTATGGCTAGCTGATGGGCATTGTCAATGCCCTGCCTCATATCCTCCGCCTGGCGTCACTAAGTCTCCATTATCTGCTGCATGAAGGCAAAGAACTGCGCCATATCAACTGTCCCCTGAGGCGGTGGTGGTAGCATCCCCTGAACTCCTGGGGTAGTCCTCAGAATCGGTGGAGGAGCACCCCCAAAAGCTGCAGACGGTCCCACCTGATCTGGAACAAGAGGTACTGTGGTCCAAGGGTCCTGCTGAGTCAGACGAGAAGTGGCAGATCTCTCAGCGGTATCCCTTAGGCCAGAGCGTTGAGATCGGGTCTCCACCATCCTGAAGACAGATCAAACAAAGAATCAATTACTGAGAAAGAAGCAATATAATCAAAGGAGGACAGTTTATTTTCAAAAGAA
The DNA here is from genome assembly GCA_029216955.1 of Iris pallida. Lineage (NCBI taxonomy): Eukaryota > Viridiplantae > Streptophyta > Magnoliopsida > Asparagales > Iridaceae > Iris > Iris pallida. The sequence goes on along the minus strand of JANAVB010004999.1, from coordinate 641,064 downwards.
GGCAATTAGCAGCAAGAATTAGATAAGAGTTTTCCTAATGTGATTGAGTACCTTAACTTATATCCTATATCCTACTGTAGGCTGTAGTGATACTCTAGTTCGAGTACCACTACAAAATTGCACTAGTTACGACTGAGAGGACCTGTATGGGCCACCACTAAAAATGTGTCACGAACCGTACCTAGTGTAAGGGCACAAGAAGTGGGTACGTCCAGCCTACGCCGCAGTGTCGGCGGTAGAACGTTGTCCTAGGTTACAACATCTAACACAATCTAGAATATACTCCGAAATGGAGAACAATATAATAAGTAATCTCAATCACAATTAAGATGGAAAAGAAGATAAGATAATCTCAACAGAGAGTCACAATATGAATAATAAGTTTCGGTATAAACCACACCATAAAAATATCTCAATACAATCACAATATCTCAATGACTAGATAATAATATAAGTCAATCTAAACTAATGGCAAGTCCTCAGCGACTACTGGATCCTGCTGAGGGTCCAGGTCACCTGTGTCAACTAGGCCAGCTCCATAGTAAGTGTCGCAGTAATCCTCATTATCTGTAATATTTTAACAGGTCCAATCAGGACAGGAACGAATACATATCTCTCACACAGATCATAACATGAAAGAAAATATAAAACAAACTATAGAATAATATACATGAACTGCCGATAAAGAAATGCAACTGTAAAAGAGAACATGATATATAAAAATAGATATACATGATAAAATAAGAGAACTGAACAAACTACGTGGTGTAGAGAACAATCTGGTTATGTAAACTGGCTTAGATTATACATGACTTAAATCTAGTTTGGAGTTGTACATGATTAGGGTGTAGATCACATAACCAAATAAATACTCCTCCTGCCCCAATAAGTACATAAGGATTTGTCCAGGTTATGTTATTGCACATGAAAGTAGTGTCACATGGATAGCTAGTCCACATGAACACTGCATTATGTTATTGCACATGAAAGTAGTGTCACATGGATAGCTAGTCCACATGAACACTGGGTTATACATGAAGGCTCACATGATCATGAGTGTACATGAATGTCACATGAGTATACATGAATAAATACGAATACAAAGAGTAGACGATGCACATGATAGAGTACATGAGCACAATATACCCGATGTATCCGAGAGGATAACATCGCATGAAGAGATCCATATAGTACTAATCTGTGATAACATCGTGACAGCAACAAGTAAACTAGTCTATAACAAGTAAATATGTCCAAGCAAGAATGAAACGGTCAGAGAATGTACTCGTCTGGCAATCCAAGCTGCTGATGAGAAAGTGCAACTGAACTGGAGTGATGTAATCCTATTTAAAACAACCACAAGTCACAACAAGGTCTAAATTATCATAAGGAATGCCTACAATGCAAGTCTACATGATTCTAGGTCCTTTTAGGTCAAAGTCAACCCTTGGTCAACTCTGGTCAAACCTGGTCAACTCTGGTTAAACCTGGTCAACTATAAGTCAACTACTTCGTTTACTAATTTTTAGGTCAAGCACAAGTTTTCAAGTCATTCTAAGTTCGTTTGAGTCGATTTGGATCAAGTTTGACCCAAAATTGACTTTTGTCAACTTGGTCAACATGTCGGTCGACTCGGCCATTCTAGGCTCCTTGGGTCAATCCTAATCTGACTCAATACTCCCTAGGTTACATTCACAAGCAAACAATTATATATATATATATATATATATATATATATATATATATATATTATTTTCTTAAGAATGCAAGAATTTATTGAAACAAAACAGAACACAGCAAAACAGCACACACAAAATTTTGAATTTCCCATAAAATTCGAAATTCAAACGAGTAAAAAAATGGGGGGAAGGACACAGGCGCGTGGCCCGAGGGAAAGCTCGGTCCGGTCGGGAGCGGGGCTCGAGGCGACCAAGCCAGCGTGCTTCCCGGGGTGACGCCTGGCCCAAAGTGCACGCTGGAGGGCGCACATCCCGAGGCCGGCCAGCGCGAGAGGGGGTTGGCGACTCCGGAGGGGGATCACGGTGAGGGGTCGCCGGAAGGGAGGGCACGGCCGGAAGGGACGGGCAGGGACTCGCTGGTGGGAGTGGAGGGCGGAGAGGGAAGGCCACGGCGGGGGCTCTGGCCGACCTGAGGAAAGTGAGTGGGCTTCTGAGAGGAGGAGACGACCCCGGCGGAGGAGGCGGGGGGGGGGGGGAGGAAGAACCACAACGGGGCCACGGCGGCTGGGCTACGGCGAAGAGGGCCACTGCGAGGAGGGCCACGTGGCAAGGCCGCGGCGGGGGGACCGCTGTCGGGAGGGGAGTTCGACGCAGAGGAGGGGTGGGGAGACGCCAGGGGGGCCTCTAGACACCGCCGGAAGGGCCGAGCGCCGGAAAGGCGGAGGGGCGATCAGGGAGAGGAGAACAGGGGGGACGGCGGAGGCGGGGAGCGCCGGCCGAGGGCCTCAGGCGGCGCCTGGGGCTAGAAGAAGTAGTTCGACCCCCACGACGATGCGGGAAGGGGGGGGTGACCGGAGCCGCTGAGGCCGGCGCGTGCCAGTGGGTTGCGACCGCTTAATTTGGGGGGGTGTACCAGTACCATCAAAGGGTGGCGGGGTCTTGGTAGTAGGCCGCCGCCGAAGAGGGATGCGCGTGGCGAGATGGGCGACAGGATGGGGGAGGGGGTCCGCCGAGGAGGGATGCACGGCGGGATGGGCAACGGGATGGGGTTGGAGATCCGCTACCGAGGCGGGAGGAGGTGCGCCGGGAGGGAGCTCTGGGAGGCAGGCCACTCTCGGAGAGAGGGGAGGCGCCGGTGGGGGGGCAAATGCGGGGGGTGCGGTGAGGGAAAGCGACGGGGGATGTGCAGCCGCAAGGACGGAGGGATCCATGGCCGAGGAAGACGGAGGGGGCGATCCTGACGGGGCGGCCGGGGATGCGGAGGTGGGGCTGCGCCGCGGGGGGGGGACAACGCATCGACGGGAAGGCGGCAACTCCGGCAGAGGGCGACGAACCTGGGCCGAGGAGGGAGGGGCCGATGTTGACCGATGGCGCCAAGCTCGACGACGCCTATGACGCCGAGGGCGCCGGCAGCTCCGCGGAAGGGGAAAGAGGGATGGGGGGCTGCCGCACCACGGGCAGACGCCGGGAGTAGGGCTCCCCACGGGAAGAGCGGCCGGGGGAAGCCCGCCAGCCTCCGAGACCGGGTTGGTCGGGGAGGATGGGGGACCCACGGCGAAGAGGGGGTACATACATACATACATACACACACACGTACACTTAACTTGTGGAGAGAGATTGTGTGTGTGTCGATAAAGAGCTGCTGTTAGGGGTACAAAACTGAGATAAATTGGTTATATACAACTATATAATATATATATATATATATATATATATATATCTATATAAATATATATATTATATATATATATATATATATATATA
>JANAVB010004999.1:560430-636848 GCA_029216955.1 Iris pallida | reverse complement strand
TATATATATTGTTTTTTTTTTAAACAATGGCTAAAGCCTTCATTGAAAGAAAATAAGGGGGTTGAACCGGAAGATAGCCCAAGTTCCTACAAAAAGGTGGGAGGACCCTAATTATAGTGAATTTTTTTTTTCCGAAACCCAAATTTCAAAATTCAAATATATATATATATATATATATATATATATATATATATATATATCTATATATATATATATATACATATCATATACACATATCTATATATACCTATATGTATAAGGGAGAAAGATTGTTGGGTTTACGAAGGGGGAATGAAAACTCAGATCTGGAATAAATAGCTCGACAATACTCATCACAATATATATATATATATATATACATATATATATATATATATATATATATATATATACTAACTATATCAACTGGCCATCGAAATCTTCAAAGAGGCGTCGAACCTAACCAGCCAAGCCCGGAGAAGAGCCTCGCTACGACCGTCGATGCGGCCTCCCTCATTGCGTCTCTCACTGTCATAGCAGCATCCCCACTCGAACCATCGTCCGAGAAGTACCGGCCAGAGCCATCATAGCCGAGGGCCTAGCCACCTAGGACCGGAACAGGTCCTCGAGGACAGCAAGTCATGGCTGCCGGATTCCCCTTCTCTCAGCCGGGGATCCAGTCAAAAATGAGGCAGAAGCAGCAGACACCATCACCACCCCACCTGCGGAGGCCAGCATGGACTCAGTGCAAGAACGGATAGACATCCTCCTGACCAAGCGACAGATCACCGCGTCGACCCATCGAAGCCTCCAACACGGTCATAAGGGCCCCCAACGGTAGCAAAAACACAGGTAATAAAGAACTACCAGAGTCATCGAGCATACGTACTAGATCCGCAACCAAACGGATCAAAAACCCTTCTACCAACAACATTAAGTTAACATCCTAACTTGGAATGTTCGTGGCCTGGCTAACACTCCCACCAAGAGACGGTTAACCAGTCTTAGGAAACTCCATAACATCGATATTTTGATTGTCATTGAACCAAAGACACCCTCCAAACATATCAAATCCATTCAATTACAGCTCGAATTCGCGTCCGTCGTGGCTGGCAACCATGACATTTGGATCCTCTGCTCGAAGGACGTCAAGATCGACGTCATTCAGGACTCCAGGCAAGCAATCTCTTGCTGGATCGAAGACCCCTTTCTTCCCAAGCGCTGCCATCATATCGGCGATTCACGGCAGTTGTGACGTGACAGAGCGCAAACAACTGTGGAACGACCTCCTCGAGTTTCACAACGACCACATCGACCTCCCTTGGCTCTGTATCGAGGACTTCAACATCATAACTTAGAGAGGAGAAATCCGGTGGCAGACCGCCACCCACACGGCCATGCAAGATTTCAACAATTTCATTCTCAACGCCAACCTAACCTCGCTCCAATTTACCGGCAACGAGTTCACCTGGTGCAACATGCAGGAAGGTGAACGACGGCAATACTTCTGCCTTGATAGGGCCCTCATGAACAACCTTTGGCACGGTATGGAGATCACCTCGGTTCTATCTCATCTGAACGCTACCGAATTCGACCACGCGCCTCTCCTGGTTGAGATGAGGAGCAGTTCCAATCATATCAAAAGAACTTCCGGTTCCTAGAATTCTGGTGAGGCCACCCGCAATTCAGACAAGTGGTGGAAGAAGCCTGGAACCAAGCCGACTCCTCCGACCCGCTCATCAGGGTGGCGGACATGCTCAAGGCTACTAGAAAAGCTCTTACGACTTGGAGTAAACAGGCGTACGGAGACATCTTAGCAAGTGCGCGTCGCGGGAGATGCCGTCACTCGCGCTGAAACTTTGTTCGTCAGCGACATGTCGCCCAACGCTAGGACGCCCAATCTCACTAAAGCCATTCTCAAATTCGGCTGAAAGTCGAAACCGATTTCTGGAAACAAAAGTGAGGCTCAGATGGGATAGTGAAGGCGACAGAAACTCGAACGGCCTACTTTCATGCTTGCGTCAACGGCCGTAAATAGAAACTCACCATCCATAAGATAAGGGATGACTCGAGAAACATCATCAACAACCAACGGGCATTCAAGAGGCGGCCGCCAATTTCTACTCTCAGCTGTTCACTAAAGAGCGAGTTATCAGAGACAACTCGTTTCTTGCCGAAATCCCCAACCTCGTCAGCGAGACTGATAACACCCAATAGGATCTCCCTCCGTCCGAACAAGAAGTGAAAGACGCTGTCTGGGTAATGGATGTCCACAGTGCCCCGGGACCTGATGGTTTCTCGGGGTCATCTTCAGAGAGTGCTGGAACATTGTCAAAAGGACATCCACGAAGCGGCTAAGGCCTTCTTTCAGGGAGCGACCTACCCTAAAGCCTTATCTTCAGCCAACCTTATTCTCATCCCGAAAAAGGACAACCCCGAAACCTTCCGTGACTTCCGACCCATTAGTTTGTGCACCTTCACCAACAAAATCATCTCTAAGATCATTGCTTCTCGCATGTCAGACTTGCTCCAAGATATCTCGAGAACAAAGCGGCTTCGTCAAAGACAGAAACATCCAGGATAACATCATGCTAGCCCAAGAGTTACTCACATGCATGAAACTCTCGACTAGAGGCGGCAACATTACGATCAAACTTGACATGGAAAAAGCCTATGATAGAGTGGACTGGCAATTCATGATTTGGGTCCTCAGGGGATTCAGCTTCTCGGAAACCTGGATCAACATCATCTGGAGATCGATCAGTAATTCCTGGTTTTCTACGGTGATCAACGGCCAAGCCGACAGATTCTTCAAATCTAGTCGCGAATCAGGCAAGGAGACCCTCTATCATCTACAATATTCATCATCACGGCGGATGCCTTGAGTAGAAACCTGAACAATATGACTAGTACGTCGAACTTCCAATTTCTACACTACCAGTGGCTGCCCGATTATCACCTACCTCGCCTATGCAGATGACATCCTTATCTTCACCTCCGGGGATATGGGATCGGTGGATGTGGTCCACAACACACTTCAAAGATACGCCTGTCACGACCCGTTACCCAAATTGTTGGGCCGGGCCGAGCCATGTCCAGCCTACGCTTGTTAAAGCGTAGTAAGCTGTTCTAAGAATAGACAATAAAGGATATAAGCTACTAACAGTTCTAAAATCATATTTAAAGTTCATCACAACACAACATCTATAAGCGAAGGTAACAAACACAGATTTAATAATACATAACCAAAGTATCTAACTGGAGACAAAGTCCAGTATCCAAATTTAAGAACAGACAAAGTCTAAGTCTACTAACACATGAAAGATAACTAAGCAAGGTTCCCCGCTGGGGCCTCTTCTGGAGCTAAGGCCATGTCCATGGTAAGTAGGGCATGTATCCTCAGGACTATCATCTGTAATATTTTCAACAGGTCCAATCAGGACAGGAACGAGTACAACCCATCTAGAAAACCCAAGTAAATGACAGAGAACTCTAAAGCAGTTATAGACAGTTTTATTGATGAACATGGTAGTTTTACTCAGGTGATGGTATAGAGAAACAGTTAAGATACAAAAAAGAAAGGTAACTAAACAAGAGAATCTCATGGCAATGATGACAGTAATAAAAGCTAACTGAACTAGAATAACATGTATGAGTCCAGACAGTACAATATAAGTCTAATGTAATCCCAGTGTGAGTCCAGTCCATATAATCCGATACCAGATGATTTTCGGTACAAGATGAGTCCAACAGTGATCAATAAACCAGGGTGAGTCCAACTATGATCTAACAGTGTGTTTTTAAAATACCGAGGTCGATGCAAACGGCTGTAGGTATCAGGCACATCTCTTACGGATCAGGCAAGAGATGGCTATGCTTCCAGTAGATTCTAGTTGAGATTCCAAATTTGGGGTAGTCTACATGTCTTACTCAATATTTCCCCCCAGCAAGTGAATCCAGTACAAGACACAAGAATCGAGATGAGTCCGGCCAAATAGATTCCAGAAATGATTTCGAATGATTCCAGTTATTCCAGTAATAGAGATCAGTAAGTAAGGTATGTGTCGCATACATGAATCCAAAATATCCATACGTATTGATACAGAGAATCACATAGAACTAACTAGAACTGAAATACAGTAATTGACAAATAAATGAGAGAACTATCAGAGAATGTACTCGCCTCGAGCAAAGCAAGAATACTAGTACGAAGGTATAGATGTCCGGTATCCTGTCAATAATGATATAAAACTCAGTTCTAAGCTATGATCAACAATATACTAGTGGTGTGACACGACTCCTAACTGGATACTAGCCAAGTGGGGACCTAGCATAAAAGTCTAATGTGAAGTGCCACTATACACAAACTAACTCTCTAGGGTCTTTACACTAGTGCGGGGTGAGGTCCAATATGCCTATAACTCAAATCAACACAAAATATTAAAGTCGTAATTATTTAATAAATAAATCAGCTGTACACTATGTTCCAACAATTTTTGAGATAGACAAAAAGCTCAAATATATATAAAATAAAGTATCAAAATGATGCTTGTTATTTATAGAAATTTATACTAATTTTCTGGGATTTATAAACCCTCATAAATAATTATTAAAAATCAGCAAACATAAATATATTGAAAATGAGTTCTGTTTTCCATTTTTATAAAATACCAAAAGTACTCATTAAATGCCGAAAAATTATAATAATTAGCTAAATTAACATAGTATTTAAATATATTTTTCTAAGATTTTTACAGTAATTAAAATATATATAAAAATTCAAAACCAGAAAGTAACAATATCAGAAAAATAATTAATTATAAATTAAGGATAATACATAATCAAAATCTACAGATGTTGTCGGATGATAAAATAAATATCACCAACGTGTCCAGAACGGTCAAATCAGCTAGGATAGCCTACCCATAAGTCCAATTTGGACGCAGGGCAAAACGGTAATTTGGGCCAAAATGATGTCCGCGTTGGACACACTTTGCACCGAAAAACGTGTCGGGATAGAAGTCTACAAAACCTAGCAAATTATATGTCCACGAATTAAGAATGATGATACAAACCCAACGGTATGTCCGAAATAGGATTCCGATGTGCCGATCTCAAAATGATACGTTGACGCGACACTTGGTATCCGGTTTGCACGGAAATACGTGTCGAGCAAATGTCTTCAAAACTCAGCAAATTATATGTCAACGAGTCCAGAATGACGATACAAACTCAACGGTATATCCGGAAGTGGATTCCGATGAGCCGATCTCAAAGTGACCCGTTGACCTGAAAAGTGGGACCCACTTTGCACCGAAATACGTGCCAAGGCCCATGTTCTCCAAATCAAGCAAATTTTATATGAAAACATACTAGAACGACGCCACGAGTCTACTGGTGGTGTCAAAATTGAATCCGAAGTCCCGGGTTCAAAAATGGAATTTTACAAGTGTAAATTAAAGAATTCGGACGGCCAACTTTGGCGTCGAATTCGACCAACCAAACGTGCTTATAATGAAACAAAACCTAAAGGAGAAAGGAAGAGGGTTATACCAGCTGTGCACCGAAACTGACGGTGCGCAAAACGGAGCTACGACGACGAAGATACGAACCCGCGAAGTTGGCGTCACAAAACTGTCCAAAATAGTTCAATTTAAAACGTCAACTTGGTGGCCAGTTTGAGGTATCAAACGACGAAATTAACGGACAAAAATTGACAGGAGTGAAGATGGATATACCGAATTGCGACGGAGTAAGGAGTTCGCCGATCCAAAGGTCGGATCTCCCAGAAAACACGTGCGAAGTCGCTGTCCCGAAACACAATTTTGAATTTTTCCCACGTGCGCGTCGACGGGATTTCGACGTAAACGCACGAATCGTGTGTTTAACACGTCGGGGAGGCCATGGTTGACAGGGAGAGGTCGTCAGGGGTGCACGCGCCGATGGGGGGGTCGCTGGCGCGGCGGTCGGCCGCGGTGGCGCGCGCGCGCGCGGCAGCGCGCGGGTGGCGCGGCTACTGCGCACTGTGCTGCTTGCTGCTGCTGTTTGAGCACTGCGCGTGGGGCGGGGCTGGCCTGGCACGACACGGCAGTGGCCGGCGGCGGCCACGGCGTGGTGGGGCTGAGGGTGTTGGGGATGAGTTAGTTGTGGTGGTGGAGATGAGATGTGGTGAAGGTGATGGTGGTGGAGAATGGAGGAGGAGAGGAGAGGGAGGAGCTGGTGGTTGTGGGTGTTGGTGGTGTTGATGAGTGGGAGGGTGTTGGCTAGGGGAGGGGGAGTCGGCCATGGAGGCTGGTGAGGGTGGAGTGTGTGTGTGTGGTTATAATAAAGAGAGAGAGAGAGAGTGTTATGATGTTATATATTATATATATATATATGAAGAGAGAGAGAGAGATATTTGAGAGAGGGGGAGAGAGAGGTCGGCTGAAGGGGGGGGGGTGTGCTCCTGCTGTGATGGGAGAGGGTGAGGTGAGTGTTTGTTTGGAGAGAGAGTTATATATATATATATATATCTAATATATATATATATATATATATAATATATATATATATATATATAATATTTTTGTTTATATATATATATATTATATATAAACAAAAATCTATATATATATATATTATATATATAATATATCTATATATATATATATATATTATATATATAGGTATGTATATATAAAGAGAGTTAGAGAGAGAAAAGTATAGAGAGGGGGGGGGGGGGGTGGTTTCGGCCACCTGGGGGTGGCTGTGATGGGGTGAGTGTGTATGTGTTTGTATTAATAAAAGAGAGTGAGAGAGTTAGATATACATATATATATGTTATATATATATATATAATATATATATATATATAGATAGATATATATATATATATATATATAATATATATATATATATATATATATATGGTAGGTGGAGAGAGAAAATAATATTTAAAATAGGAAAAAAAGGGAAATTATGTGGGGTATTTGGGCAGTAAGGAGAGAACAATATGGAGCTTGGGTTCGGGTTCGGTCGAGCCGGGTCGGGTCAAAATCGGACCGGGTGAAATAATCGAATTAAAATGGGATTTATAATCACGGGAAAATAAATAATATGTGGGGACTCCAATAAATGGGACACAAGCGTCATGCGGGTAGTAGGCTTCATGTGGGCCACGTCCATACTTTGGGTCGACTAGGTTGGCTCGATGTCGGGTCCCGAAATTAAATCGAAAATTAAATTGGGTTTCACGGTAGATAATTAATCGGCCTAAATTGACCCGAAAGTTGTGCGAAGAAAATGAAGCACAAAATGGAGTGTCTGAGTGGGACACGAAGGTCATGGATGGAGAGCGTCTCGAGTAGATTATTCATGAGAAGTTGGTTCTGAGAAAACGACTGGTCTGGTGCTCCTAAATTAAAAGCCACGGCAACGTGTAAATGACGATCAAAAATAAAAGTGGGAATAATTATTCAACGATTAATCGGTCTAAGTTGATCCGAACTTGCGCGATACAAAAAGAGCACAAGGGAACGAGTTCAAGTGGGACACGATATATCAACAGGAAGATAATCTTACCTACTTCAAAACTCGTGAAGAGAGTTTACAGAGATTGGTATCCCTGACGCTCTAGAGGTCGAAGTCACGGGAATGAACATTAATGATCAAAACAATTAAATAATAAAACATTTATCGAAAATAATTCATTAAGAAAAAATAAAAAAATAAACCCTGAAATTCAGGGGGCTTACATCCTACCCACCTTACAAAAATTTCGTCCTCGAAATTAAAAATCATCCAACCGGTCAAACTATAATATGTAGCTGCTCTGGCTACGATACTCAATCTGCTACCCTTGTAATCATCCCTTTTGTTTCTCCCACAATCTTTTTGGTTCAGGTTCAACTAAGTCATTCTATCATAAACTTCGTCATACATCCTTTAGAATCTTCCATACTAACATGAAACATTTATGTATACCCTAAACTATAGGTCGTTCTCTGGACATGTCTATAAGCCTAAAATGTTTAATCATCAACCATATTTTCAACCTCAATTGTAAATACTGGATTTCCTTATCATATCCTAAGTATCCTTATTTCATCAATCCACAGTTCCTTGGCATCATTTATCGTCAATCCTTTCCTACAGTTTTTCCTTGAAATCATACGTTCAATTCTTATCATTGGCGTAGAGCCTTCTTCTTTTTACTCAACAAGTCCTCCGAATATAAATCCTCGATTTCAAAACTCCTGATTTATTAATTACCAATGTACATATGTCTCTGTCTTGTTCATTGTCTTTTTAACTGATATCTTTCCGATCTCGTACGCAATACGATAACTCATTCTAACGTATTCTATATCAATCCACATATCGTTCTACCCTTTAATCACATGTAATTAGCTATAGATAACCAACCAAAATTCTACGAATGCTAAATCCTCAAACTCTAAGCACAAGATTCTAATCCTCAATCCATAGTCATAACAATATAATATCTCATTTCTCCATCTTTAGATACCCTATCTCGAGTCATACTATCAATGCAATCGTTCTTAAGGGTTTTCAAGTCTACTACAGTCAGTCACCCATACTTGTCCTATAAGCTTAATCTAACCAATCCCTAGGAAAAGTACTTATCACAAACACACAATACATTTATAGTTATACTACAGGATCAGTCAACAAGGTTTGGCTATTTCGGTCGCCTATGAAATAGAAGGTAACAAGGCCTAAGACTGGGTTAAGCAATCCATAACAGTGTCCAAACAAGTTAAAGGTCAAGCAAGACAGGAAAGTTTATTGGAATATCTCCAAGAATGGTACGAAGACAACGAGATTTATAACGAGAAGAATTATCCAAGAGGTTAACGAAGAAAAGTTTAGTCAAGTCATAGGAAAGATGTAACACAAAAATAATTATGTCCAAAAGATAACATGAAAGCAATCATATTGGAGAGTCCTAGAGAGCCTATAATCCTAGTTGCAGATGTAGATAGAATGGAGTTAATCAAGACGGGGAAGAATAATGATAAGAACTTATTCTTGCTCATTCGGTCATAAGAAAGTAAACCAAGTTGGGATATGATCTGATAACCATACACGTCTTCCTGAAATCATGTTGCCAGAATTTTTGCCCCACCAGTAAGCTTAGATGCAATAAATGGTAGAGTCATAACTAAGGTACACACCCTATAATCATGTTATCTAGAATCCTCGCCACGCCAACCGGTATGGCTGCGAGAAAATCTAAATTCTATGAATAGAATAGTATATCCAAAATCAGGCTCTACGTTTTTGTCATACCAGCTAATATGGCTGCGATAAATTCTAAACTCCATAACTAAAGCAGACGTTTACCTTATCAGAATATATCACAATTCAATCCACAAAATTTATCACGATGCAAGATCAAAGTTAACAACAAAATCAAAAATTAATTTCAACAACGAATTTAAAGAAGAGCAAATGGAAATAAGTGGAAACTGATTTCGATGTAAGATTAGAGTGAGATCCTCAGGGGTCATCCCAAGGGTACAAACTTGGTCTAAATTGACCCACTGAAATACAAACAAGAAACTAATTATAGCTAACGGTCCTATGCTGTAATGAGTTCTCCTATGTTGCAATCCTAGAAATCCTCTAGGTGTTCTAAATGTCATCCCTAGTGTTATCAAGTTGTCCTAGATCCTAATTGCAGGCATGCTTGGTACAATAACGTAACCAAACAACTTAAGTCTGGACCTGCATGGGCCGCCACTAAAACATGTCACGACCCGTTACCCAAATTGTTGGGCCGGGCCGAGCCATGTCCAGCCTACGCTTGTTAAAGCATAGTAAGCTGTTCTAAGAATAGACAATAAAGGATATAAGCTACTAACAGTTCTAAAATCACATTTAAAGTTCATCACAACACAACATCTATAAGCGAAGGTAACAAACACAGATTTAATAATACATAACCAAAGTATCTAACTGGAGACAAAGTCCAGTATCCAAATTTAAGAACAGACAAAGTCTAAGTCTACTAAATACATGAAAGATAACTAAGCAAGGTTTCCCGCTGGGGCCTCTTCTGGAGCTAAGGCCATGTCTATGGTAAGTAGGGCATGTATCCTCAGGACTATCATCTGTAATATTTTCAACAGGTCCAATCAGGACAGGAACGAGTACAACCCATCTAGAAAACCCAAGTAAATGACAGAGAACTCTAAAGCAGTTATAGACAGTTTTATTGATGAACATGGTAGTTTATATTCAGGTGATGGTATAGAGAAACAGTTAAGATACAAGAAAAGAAAGGTAACTAAACAAGAGAAGAATCATGGCAATGATGACAGTAATAAAAGCTAACTGAACTAGAATAACATGTATGAGTCCAGACAGTACAATATAAGTCTAATGTAATCCTAGTATGAGTCCAGTCCATATAATCCGATACCAGATGATTTTCGGTACAAGATGAGTCCAACAGTGATCAATGAAACCAGGGTGAGTCCAACTATGATCTAACAGTGTGTTTTAAAATACCGAGGTCGACATGCAAACGGCTGTAGGTATCAGGCACATCTCTTACGGATCAGGCAAGAGATGGCTATGCTTCCAGTAGATTCTAGTTGGAGATTCCAGATTTGGGGTATGTCTACATGTCTTACTCAATATTTTCCCGTCCAGCAAGTGAATCCAGTACAAGACACAAGAATCGAGATGAGTCCGGCCAAATGATGATTCCAGAAATGATTCTGGAATGATTCCAGCGATTCCAGTAATAGAGATCAGTAAGTAAGGTATGTGTCGCATACATGAATCCAGAAATATCCATACGTGTTGATACAGAGAATCACATAGAACTAACTAGAACTGAAATACAGTAATTGACAAATAAATGGGAGAACTATCAGAGAATGTACTCGCCTCGAGCAAAGCAAGAATACTAGTACGAAGGTATAGATGTCCGGTATCCTGTCAATAATGATATAAAACTCAGTTCTAAGCTATGATCAACAATATACTAGTGGTGTGACACGACTCCTAACTGATACTAGCCAAGTGGGGACCTAGCATAAAAGTCTAATATGAAATGCCACTATACACAAACTAACTCTCTAGGGTCTTTATACTAGTGCGGGGTGAGGTCCAATACGCCTATAACTCAAATCAACACAAAATATTGAAAGTCGTAATTATTTAATAAATAAATCAGCTGTACACTATGTTCCAATAATTTTTGAGATAGACAAAAAGCTCAAATATATATAAAATAAAGTATCAAAATGATGCTTGTTATTTATAGAAATTTATACTAATTTTTTTGGGATTTATAAACCCTCATAAATAATTATTAAAAATCAGCAAACATAAATATATTAAAAATGAGTTCTGTTTTCCTATTTTTATAAAATAGCAAAAGTACTCATTAAATGCCGGAAAAATTATAATACATTAGCTAAATTAACATAGTATTTAAATATAATTTTTCCAAGATTTTTATAGCAATTAAAATATATATAAAAATTCAAAACCAGAAAGTAACAATATCTAGAAAAATAATTAATTATAAATTAAGGATAATACATAATCAAAATCTACAGATGTTGTCGGATGATCAAATAAATATCACCAATGTGTACAGAACGGTCAAATCAGTTAGGATAGCCTACCCATAAGTCCAATTTGGACGCAGGGGCAAAACGGTAATTTTGGGCCAAAATGATGTCCGCCGTTGGACACACTTTGCACCGAAAAATGTGTCGGGATAGAAGTCTACAAAACCTAGAAAATTATATGTCCACGAATCCAGAATGATGATACGAACCCAACGGTATGTCCGAAATAGGATTTCGATGTGCCGATCTCAAAATGATACGTTGACGCGACACTTGGTATCCGGTTTGCACGAAAATACGTGCCGGAGCAAATGTCTTCAAAACCCAGCAAATTATATGTCAACGAGTCCAGAATGACGATACGAACTCAACGGTATATCCGGAAGTGGATTCCGATGAGCCGATCTCAAAGTGACCCGTTGACCCGAAAAGTGGGACCCGCTTTGCACCGAAATACGTGCCAGGGCTCACGTTCTCCAAATCAAGCAAACTTTATATGAAAACATACCAGAACGACGCCACGAGTCTACTGGTAGTGTCAGAAATTGAATCCGGAGTCCCGGGTTCAAAAATGGAATTTTACAAGTGCAAATTAAAGAATTCGGACGGCCAACTTTGGCGTCGAATTCAACCAACCAAACGTGCTTATAATGAAACAAAACCTAAAAGAGACAGGAAGAGGGTTATACCAGCTGTGCACCGGAACTGACGGTGCGCAAAACGGAGCTGCAACGACGAAGATACGAACCCGCGAAGTTGGCGTCACAAAACTGTCCAAAAATAGTTCAATTTAAAACGTCAACTTGGTGGCCAGTTTTGAGGTATCAAACGACGAAATTAACGGACAAAAATTGACGGAAGTGAAGATGGATATACCGAGATTGCGAGGAGCAAGGAGTTCATCGATCCAACGGTCGGATCTCCCAGAAAATGCGTGCGAAGTCGCTGTCCCGAAACACAATTTCTGAATTTTTCCTACGCGCGCGTCGACGGGATTTCGACGTAAACGCACGAATCGTGTGTTTAACACGTCGGGGAGGCCGGTGGTTGACAGGGAGAGGTCGTCGGGGGTACGCGCGCCGGTGGGGGGGGTCGCTGGCGGCGGCGGTCGGCCGCGGTGGCGCGCGCGGTGCGCGGCAGCGCGCGGGGTGGCGCGGCTACTGCGCACTGCTGCTGTTTGCAGCGCTGCGCGTGGGGGCGGGGCTGGCCTGGCGCGATGCGGCAGTGGTCGACGACGGCTGCGGCGTGGCAGGGCTGAGGGTGTTGGGGATGAGTTAGTTGTGGTGGTGGAGATGAGATGTGGTGAAGGTGATGGTGGTGGAGAATGGAGGAGGAGGAGGAGAGAGAGGAGCTGGTGGTTGTGGGTGTTGTGGGTGTTGGTGGTGTTGATGAATGGGAGGGTGTCGGCTAGGGGAGGGGGAGTCGGCCATGGAGGCTGGTGAGGGTGGAGTGGTGTGTGTGTGGTTATAATAAAGAGAGAGAGAGAGTGTTATGAGTGTATATATATTATATGTAATATATATGAAGAGAGAGAGAGAGATATTTGAGAGAGGGGGAGAGAGAAAGGTCGGCTGAAGGGGGGGTGTGCTCCTGCTGTGATGGGAGAGGGTGAGGGGGTGAGGTGAGTGTTTGTTTGGAGAGAGAGTTATATATATATATATGTTTATATATATATATGTAGGTATGTATATATAAAGAGAGTTAGAGAGAGAAAAGTATAGAGGGGGGGATGTTCGGCCACCTGGGGGTGGCTGTTATGGGGTGAGTGTGTATGTGTTTGTATTAATAAAAAGAGAGTGAGAGAGTTATATATATATATATATATATATATATATATATATATATATATATATATATATATATATATATATATATATATATATATATATATATATATAAAGAGAGTTAGAGAGAGAAAAGTATAGAGGGGGGGATGTTCGGCCACCTGGGGGTGGCTGTTATGGGGTGAGTGTGTATGTGTTTGTATTAATAAAAAGAGAGTGAGAGAGTTATATATATATATATATATATATATATATATATATATATATATATATATATAATATTAGTAAGGTGGAGAGAGAAAAATAAATATTTAAAATAGGGAAAAAATAAGGGAAATTATGTGGGGTATTGGGCAGTCAGGAGAGAACAATATGGAGCTTGGGTTCGGGTTCGGTCGAGCCGGGTCGGGTCAAAATCGGACCGGGTGAAATAATCGAATTAAAATGGGATTTATAATCACGGGAAAATAAATAATATGCGGGGACTCCAATAAATGGGACACAAGCGTCATGCGGGTAGTAGGCTTCATGTGGGCCACGTCCATACTTTGGATCAACTAGGTTGGCTCGATGTCGGGTCCCGAATTAAATTGGAAATTAAATCGGGTTTCACGGTAGATAATTAATCGGCCTAAATTGACCCGAAAGTTGTGCGAAGAAAATGAAGCACAAAATGGAGTGTCTGAGTGGGACACGAAGGTCATTGGTGGAGAGCGTCTCGAGTAGATCATTCATGAGAAGTTGGTTCTGAGAAAACGACTGGTCTGGTGCTCCTAAATTAAAAGCCATGGCAACGTGTAAATGACGATCAAAAATAAAAGTGGGAATAATTATTCAACGATTAATCGGTCTAAGTTGACCCGAACTTGCGCGATACAAAAAGAGCACAAGGGAACGAGTTCAAGTGGGACACGATATATCAACAGGAAGATAATCTTGCCTACTTCAAAACTCGTGAAGAGAGTTTACAGAGATTGGTATCCCTGACGCTCTAGAGGTCGAAGTCACGGGAATGAACATTAATGATCAAAACAATTAAATAATAAAACAATTATCGAAAATAATTCATTAAGAAAAAATAAAAAAATAAACCCTGAAATTCAGGGGGCTTACAACGCCTCTTGCTCTGGACAAAAGGTCAACTCAAGGAAGAGTATCATCTACGCCCAGCACAACATTAAAAGCGAAAGCACGACCAGTCTCTCCAACCACCTCGTTCTCTATCAGTCACCCTCCCTTTCTATACCTCGGATGCCCCCTTGTGTACGGAAGATCTAACGCCAGGATCTTTGAAGGCCTCATAAAAAATCAGCAAGAAATTGGATGGGTGGCACAATGCAACCCTATCTCCGGGTGGAAAAATGATCCTCATTAATCATGTGCTCACATCCATCCCCATATACACCCTCGCTGCATGCTCTACCCCCAAGAACGTGCTGACCTCGATTGAAAACATCTTCAGCAACTTCTTTTGGGGACACAGCGGCGACCACGTTAAGCATTGTTGGACCAGCTGGGAAAGCATGGCTAAACCCACTGAGGAGGGGGGATTGGGGTTCTCGAAACTTTTCTAAATCGTTGATGCTTTCTCGATGAAGCTGTGGTAGAAGATTCGTACGAGGAATAATTTGTGGATGAGATTCCTGAAGGCTAGATACTTCAAGCACATTCATCCGTCACAGGCGACCGCTAACTACAGATCTTCTGCGGCATGGCGGTGCATCATCAAAGGACGTACCATTGCCGAACCAGTTATTCGTCTACGACTTGGGGACGGAGAATCCAGCACCTTCTACGAACGTTGGGCGGGAGACAACCTGCTACACCGCCTCCCAGAGGCTCCGCAGAACAGCAGGATTAAGGAGCTTTGGGATGCGATGAGGGACGAATAGGATTGGGACAAAATTCGAGACTGGGTTGGCGAGGACGCGGTTGACTGCATCCGCCGTAACGAGCTGAAGTTAAGCTTAGATGTTGACAAGCTCCGTTGGTCGGAGTGTCAGGCAGGTGAATTCTCTGTTTGCTCAGCCAGACGGGTTGCCCGCGGCCAGGGAGCGCCTTCGTCGATCAGTGCCGCTTTTTGGCAGACATGCATCCCCAAGAAATGGTCCATACTGATCTGGAGAGTCATCAGGAACAAGCTCCCGACTGACGACGTTTTATACTCCTTTGGATTCAGCTTAGCCTCCGCCTGTAATTGCTGTGTGGCTCGCCAATCGAAAACCGTTGACCACATATTCAGTCAGGTCGATCTACCTGCTCAGGTCTGGAACGCGCTTTCTCAGCGCTACAATCAAGATCAGGCGGGCGGAAGCCTCAACGATCTCTTAGCAGGGTGGGCGTGTCACGACCCGCACCCGCTTTTCGGATATGAGACGTGTCCAAGCCAGCCTATGCCACAGAGTCAGCGGTAGAACGCTGTCAAGCCCGCAAGAAATAACTGCTCAAAATATCACAAATTGATGCTCATTCACATTTCTAATTTATTACAACACTTACAACATTTATATTTAAAGGAAAATACAAGTTTTACAATTAATAAAATTGAGTACAACTGCTATCTATTTCTAGGTTGTCCTCAGCATACCCATGTCTTCCCAATGCTAAGAGTGATCGCGGCTAAACCTGAAAAATGTTGGTTTTCAGTCAGGAATGGAACAAGTACACAAACCGACGATAATGCAAAACACAATAGAATTAACAAGACATGAAAATAGCATATGAGAAATAAAAACTGGAAGAAAACTGATGACATAGCACGATAGAGAAATAAACAAGAAAAAACTAATAAAAGACATCTATCTAGGTGGTGCGAAATATTCGCTTCGACATATGAACGGCTAGGGGGTAAATCAGGCACACTGTACGTGTCGTGTGCAGCAGCTAGCATTCACAAAAGACACGGGGGATAGTTCTGGGTAGTTCACATGTGTACTAAGATATTTCCCCTCCCGACTACTCCGTGTGACGAGCGTGTCAACAAGCAGCAAGATATATGTATAGACATGAAATGAAAAGACTACTATGAATCGGAAAACAATCAGAAAGTGTACTTGCCTGAGGTCCTTAGCTGGTGAAACCAATAATACCATACCACTCAATGAGCCACAATCAGTCAAAACATGCAGAAGTCTCCAGATGCTGAAATAAATAGTACCAATATTTTCAGAATAGTCAAATTAGCTAAGATTGCCTGTCCTTAAGTCCAATTCTGGATACAGGGGCAAAACGGTAATTTCAGACAAAAATGGTGTCCGCCGTTGGACCCGCTTTGCACCGAAAAGCGTGTCAGAGTCAAAGGTCTCTAAAGTCGTCAAACTACATGTCCAAGGATCCGGTTTTCCGATACGAACCCAACCGTATGTTCAAAGTTGGATTTCGGCGGACCGTGCACAAAATCGTCCGTTGAGTCCAGAATGGCCTATTAGTCTAGGACCGAAGTAAGAAATCCAAATTAGCAAGAATAGAAAAGCACGACTAGACTCGATCACGACTCGATAAAAATAGAATTGAATATTTATAATATTTTAGACACTTTGTTTGAAAATACTCTGCTCGTAGACAAAATATGATATTTTGAAAATATAGAAACGATTTTATATTAAACTATAATTTAATTCAGATATAAGTATTACAATAATACTTCCAAAGTTCAATGAGTATTTGAAGCTGACCTAAGAGGATATGAGTTTAAATAAAGCAATATTAAAATAATAGATATTTTAGTAATATATATACAAATCTTTTGGAAATACTCTAACATAAAAGTTCATAAAGGGTTAGATGTATTGGTTATATTAAGCCCATCATAGCTATCTCTAATTTATAATGATAATAATATCAATAATAAACAAAATATCTACAATGCTGATTTTATTTATACATAAACTTATAAAGTATATACTTTTACTCATTTATTCCACCCACTCTAAATAATAGTGTTGTGTTCCCAAAGACATACATTTACTCCAACAATAATAGACTCATACCACCTCTCCTCCCCATGTGCTGCTGTGTTCCCAAAGACAACATCAAAACCGGTGCTGTGTTCCCAAAAGGAAGGGGAGAGAGAGAACACTCTCTAACATTTTTAACTGACCTAGCTCATGAAAGGGGAGAAAGAGTGCGGGAGGGACGCTCACCTTGGGGTCGTAGGCACGTGTGGAGGCTGAACGAAGCTGCAGGTGGCGGCGTCCGTGCCCCTGCGAGGCCAGGCGGGGTGGTTCAGCAGCTCCAGCCCCGGTCCGAAGAACTGGCGGTTCTCCGATGGAGGGGCCCAACCTTGGCAAGGTCGGGATCTGACAGTGGGGTACGGCGAAGATCCAGCCACGAGCTGACAGAGTGCCGGCCATTAGGGCGCGGCGGAGCGTCGGTGCTGGTTCACGAGACGGTCGCCTTGTAGCTCGAGGAGAGGAGGGCCGACTGGGCCTACTCGCGCCCCGTAGTGGCGCTTGACATCGTCTAAAACCTCGCCTTCGCGGTCGTCTCGGCGGTGCTGCGGCTTTTGACGGTGGACGAGGAGCCGGCGGTCCCGGTCAGGGTCTGGGTGGCGGGATACTCGGTCCAGTACGTGGTCCATCTCGCTCTGGTGTGGATGGAGTACAGGAGGAGGAACACTGTGGCGGCGGCGATCTCGTCTCGGAAGCGGTCGACGCGCTGGCTCGGCCCCGACGGCTCGATTGGCGAGGAACAGGGGACCGTCAGCAGCATTTGTAGGAGCGTAAAAAGTGCTTCATAGAAAGAGTCATCCCATTCATAAGTGATCAGTTTTTATGCCAAGCAGAGCGGGTAATCTCTTTTACGCCCAAGACTAGGCTAATCAATTTACGCCTAAGCAGGCTGATCATTTTACGCTTGGGTCTGCACCTGTGATTTTACGCCAAGGACAGAGCAGCCTATTTTACGCTGGACAAAGCTGTCAAATCTCGCATTTAATGCAAACTCTGACATGAAGATATTAATGATGGCATTTACCACAGAATTCAATGGGATTTGTCTTATACAAAGACCATTGTTGTCGTTTATGGGGATCGAGCTACTTTACGCTCACTGTATGGTTTCTTTTACACACGGAGTTTTACATGAGTTCTTACGCTCATAAAACAATGTGTGCGTAAAGTCTATTTGAGCTATTTTACGCTCAAGGTTATTCAATAACCACTTTACGCGGGAAACCTATGACAGAGCTATTTTACGCTCATCTTATTGCTTTACGCCCAGAGGATGTTGGAGCTATTTTTACGCCCTATTCTTTTTGGCCAGTTTGGAACGTGGTTTGCCTACATGGCCTTCATGCCACATATTTCGAAAAACGTGTGTACATGTATCCTATTCTTACTGAAATGATGGGACGCGTGTCAACGTATGCAAAGGATGACTCTGATCATGGATGACAGTTGTTAGCGTAAAGACAGACTTTGATGCTCTTTTACGCACAGAAGCCCCAGTCTATAAATAGACTCATTTTTCTCAAAGACAAAGACACAGAGAGAGAACATAAGAGAATACAGAGATCAGGACTTCGAGATTTTGATTCTCCGGAGCATTCTTCTTCAACTTTTCTTTCAGAACAGAGTGAAGCAAAGCAGGAAAGCATTCGGCCTCGCCATCAGTGCCCAAGTGCGTCGATACCTTTCTGGTGACTTAGTTCTTCCAAGTTGTTCTACTTCAAGCAGTGATCTTCATCATCATCATATGGTCCAAGCAACAAAGTGATCATTTACAGATCAGACTTCCATAGCAATACTTTTCCAGAATCAAATTTGTACTTCTTGTACTTTTTTTCGTTTTATTTTCAAAATCCAACCTTTGTTTGGCAATTTTGTTAAGTGAAACAGCGTTCCCCCCGTGAGGCGGGGTCATACCGAGACGGGGTCTGGCGCTGGGCGGAGCGGACTTTCGACGACGGCGGACGGTCACCGGTGGCCACGGCAAATTTAGGTTAGGTTAGGCTTCTCTTTACTTCTTTGCTGGTTTGGGGATGGTGAAGTGTTAGACACATGATGGATGTAGTGTCCGACACAGGAAGGTGTATGCTGGATGTAATGGATTTGAAGGAAACATATATTGGACACGGGCACAGACACGACGACATGTCTATGGTTATTGTGGTAATGGTAGTGATGATGACACGGTGGTGGTTCTGTAGAGGATAGTCATCGACGAGATGGCCGGAGTTAATGGCGGGGCTGAGTTCTATGATGGTGCGGTGGTGGTTGATGAGGGTGATCCGTGGAGATGATTTTGGTGGTGGTAGTAGTGGTGGCAGTTGGATTTGAGACCTGCATGGGCCACCACAAAAACTTGTCACAACCTACAGGGCACTGGCCTCCCATGGTCACCAGATCGTCGCGGCTGTCGTCACGTGGGTATTATGGAAGAATCGTAACAAGGCCAGGTACGAGGGCAATCAATTCAACGCGAACAGGCTGATTCGTGAAGTGATCAGGCAGTGCCGGAAGATTCAGACCGTCTGTTCGTTTGAACAGACGGGCTTTTGGGAGTCTCTCCTAATTTAGTCCCCCAGTTTCGCTTCTTATTTTGTGGGTATACTTGTATAGGTGTCGGCTTTTGCTGCCTTTAGTATACTTGTACAGGCTTCAGCATTTTGAGCCTTACTGAATAAATGGGGATTTTATTATATATATATATATATATATATTTTTTTTTTATATATATCTATATATTTATATATATATATATATATATATATATATATATATATATATATATATATATATATATATATATATATATATATATATATATATATATATATATATAAGGCAAATAGGGATATATATACATATATGATGGAAACAATTGAAAGTAAAATTAGGGACTAAAACCCACAAGTCCAGAATCTTAATAACTTCATATCAAACTCAGAAAATATGAATTAAATCTCAGAAATTTGAAATATCATAAAACAATTCAAATATATATATAAATCGAAACCCAAAATCCAACTCAATACCCAAAATGCAATATACACAACTAGAACTCACGAAATTTGGCAAACACGAAGGTGTCTATGTGTATGACGTATTCGGGTACTTATGGGGTCGAACCCGTTTTTGTATCGTGTCTACGGAGTGCGTATCTAAAAACCAAATTCGCGTGTTGTGCACGTGCGTTTCGCCCGATTGGACGCCGCACACAACACGAGAAGTCTCGTGCTCGTGCACATAGATAGGTAGGGTCCTGGGGTAGGTCTAGGACATGCTGACACGACACCACGTCGTGTCTACGCGACACAACAACACGCGAACCCCCGTACGGCCTGCGCGCGTGCGTGTGTGCGTGCCCGTGGGCTCGTGTCGGGCCTCGTGGCTCATGATTCGAGCCACGCCGTGACTCAAGATCGATTCCCTGGGTAGTCTAGATATAGGGCTATGTGCTCATGCTCCAGGAATGGGTCCTCGATGTGCCGTGTCCGCATATGAAGGCCGTGTCAGCGACACTTTTCAGCCGCATGCACAGTACGGACTGAACAGTGCACGCAAGATTTCTCTGCGCACGCTTCACAAAACGTCATGAAATTTTATGGGCATATGGGCAAAGGTTGCCCCCATGTTCTCATAAAATTTCACGTGAAACGGAGCTCTGTGCGTCGAGTTACGACGGTCGAACAGCAGGGCATGCATGGGGCCATGCACGGGCCTCGTGCACGTGTGTTCGTGTCCGATTCGGACACTGAAATCGTGTCGATTTTCAATCCGTCTTCACGAAAGTTGTTACAAATAATATTAGCAAGGGATTCATGAAAACTGAATCGAAAAATAATACTTTTTAGTTCTAAGTGGTATTTCGTCGAACACGTGTTCCATAGGACTGACACGTGTTCGTTACGGCTATCAAACGAACTTACAATACTACCAAACTTCATGCACAGCTCTGGGGTACCTATATGGATGCTTAAATACAGAAATTTTAGAAGGAACAATGGTAGGACGAGATTTACCTATTGAGAGTTGGAATCTTAATGAAAGCGAATCCTCGAGCGCTTTGACGACCGGTTTCTCCCAAGCGAACGCCTCCAACTCCTTGCTAGCAATGTTCTAGCAAGTCCTTCTCCTCCCCAAGGTCGCAACGCAATTCATTTGGCGTGAATCGGATGCCATATGAGAAAGTTAGGGTTTTGAAGGAAAAGGGAAACTAGGGTTTTGATCTAGTGAAGGCTATGAGATTTCTTCACAAATGAGGGGGCTGCTGTTATGCTTGGTCGGCCATGGGTAGGGGGGTATTAGGGTTATGGTTAAGTCATGGGCCAAGCACTCTAAGTTGCTACAAAGGCCCAATGACAAAAGGCTTAAAGGCTTATACAAAAATAACTTAAAAACCTTAAATAATTCTAGAAAAATAGGTAAAAATTATAAATTAAATCTAATAAGCAAATAATAAAACTAATCACATTATTAGGCTTATAGACAAGGTTGACTAAGGTTATACCATCTAGGTCCTATCAATGCACAAATCCAAAACACACAACAATCAATTTAATTAACATTTAAATAAATTCAAAATAATGCACAAGGACTAAAATACCCTTAATTAGAAAAAGTGAGTGTGACAGGGACCTAATTAATACTAAGTGTAATGAAGAGATTATGGCTAGTCTAATGCCTATTTAACCCCCATTTCCTCTAAAATGGCAGCCACCATTATTTAGGGTTTCCACCCATTCTCTCCATTCCAAACTCTCCCAAATTTTCTCTCCTTTCCTCCATTGGTTGGGAAAAAGCTTGGGGGAGCTCAAGAAGGATTGGTGGAGGTTCTAGCAAGGATTGGAGAGCTCATTCCTCACCCATCTTCCCCAAATTCGTGGAACTTGGTTTAGGCTCCATTCTACATAGGTATAACCCTCTAAACTTCTATTTCCATGGTCAAAATTTATGCATTCATGTAGGAGACCCTTCCCATGACCAATAGAAAGTAGATTGAGTTCCTAATGGGTGCTATAGTGATGGTTATTTAGAGTTTTGTGTCCATTTGAGAAGGGCTACAAATTTTGACCCCTAGGTGTTTGTTAAAATGTCTAAATGGCCATTTAGGTTATGTTTTTCAGTTTTATTGCTTGGATATAGCTTGGTTATTCAATTGATAGGTGTATATTGATCTCTAGGGTCTTATATATATATATATATATATATATATATATATATATATATATATATATATATATATATATACATATACATATATGTGTGTGTGTGTGTATGTTAATCCCTATATGTATATGTCATTTGATGTGTGATAGGCATTTGTTCACTGTCTTTTGGAGTTCATCAAATACTAACTGTTAAGTGGATAAGTGGGAATGGTATTTGAATATATTGTGAGGGTGAGAGTGTCATATGGAGTGTGTGCATGTATGTTAGTGTATGTATTGTGATAGAGGAGAGGTGCGGCAGCTTTCAGTCTCAGTTTTGAGTACAGCTTGGCAATGGAATGTGGGGTTAGTTTCAGACGAGATAGCACCTGGCCTATGCATTGTGTGAGTACAGTGAGGAGAGCAGTGAGTGAGTGTTTAGTATTCAATAAGGGCTTGGCCTATGGGGTATGAATACTGAGTTGGGGCAATGGCTCGAGTAGCATCTTGGCTATTTGAATTTGGCCATGGGTTTTAGAAAGGGGGTCGGGTTTAGCTTTGCAAGCCCTGCAGAGCATGGCAACAGTGGCCATGTTGCAGCAGGGGTTGGCTACGTTGGCTTATTTCTTTGGGCCATAGGACAATTTAGTTCAGGAGTTGGGTTTTGGTCTTAGGGGTCGAGCAGTGGCAGGTTGGCCTGGCATTGGCAGGCCATGACAGCAGGATGTTGTACTGCACATGTGGGGATTGGCTCCCGATGCAGAGGATCATGTTAGATAGGTTAGGGGCTATTTTGCCTATGTGTGGGTATACATGTGTGATGAGTTGATAGTGTGTGTAGGTGTCCAGTGTAGTGCATGTGTTTAGGTAAGCAAGGTTGCAGCAGCAGTAGGCTGCTCTGGTGAGCAGCAATCAGGACAACAGTGGTAGTAGCTAGTGTAAGGGATATGTGAGTGTAAGAGTGAATGTGAGGTTAGAGCAGATGTTAGATTGTTAGTGAGTTTAGAAGAGTGTTAGAGTATTTCTGTTATAGTGTTTTAGCCATGAAAGGGTTAGTCTTGGGTTTGTTGGCTTGTATTGCACATTAGTTACAGTAGCATCATCAAATGGCATTTGCAGTAGCATCATCAAATGGAATTTGCATTAGCAGCAGCAAATAGCATTGTTGTCGCAGCCCAGGAAGCAATAGCAGAGCATGTAGTAGCAAGAACTGCAGGAGAGGCAGCATTGGCCACTGGCCATGGCATGTATAGGTTAGGATGTTGCCAAGTGGGTTAGTGTATCAGAGTTTTGTGAGATGACAGTTTGGTATATTAGAATGTGGTTTGAGTGAATGGAAGGGGGAATTGGACATGGGTTTGTGTATCATTTGGACATTGGTTAGTATCTGAGATTTAAGGGATATATATATATATATATATATATATATATATATATATATATATATATATATATATATATATATATATATATATATATATATATATATATAAATTTTTTTTTAATCAAACAACATTTCATTGAATGGAAAAAGTGGCTCTTAACGACCAGTACAGGTGCCAGGGTCCCAAACACACAAAAAAAACCTGGTAGGCAAAGTAGAAAATACATGAAGGATAATTTCGAAATTTCGAAAAATATCGAAATTGGTGTGGACGCTCGGCCCTAGGGGGTGGCACACTGCCAGATTGATTTTTTTTTTTTGGAATTCAAAATTTGAAAGAAATTCAAATTTGAAATCCGCTGGGGGGTTTGGGGGATAAGGCCATGCGCACATCCCGAGACTGGATGGCGCGTGGCTCTAGGGGTGGGCACGAGGCCCAATGGGGTAGGCGCAGGGCCCTAGGGGCTGGTGTGGAGCCCGGAGCATAGCGCAGCGGGCGGCATGAGGGGCCTCGGGTGGAGGGGGGCCAGCTGCCGGTGGGGGTGACTGGGGAGATGGGGAGGGGGGACGGGTTGTCGTCGACCGCCGGCTACGGCGGGAACACAAACCCGGAGAAGCAGCGGTTGGAGAGTCGGAGGGCCGGGAGCTGCAGCGAGCCTGACGGTGGGGTCGAGGAGGGCGGGGGACGGAGAGACAGAGGGGGAAAGGGGGCTCCGGCGAGGGCGGAGGAAGACAGCCCGGAGGGGACTCCGGCGGAGGAGGCCGGAGGAGGAAGAAGGAGTACGGGAGCTGGGGCTCGACCGCTGGCCCGCTAGAAGAAGCTCCGGAGCGCGTAACGGTGGGCGGACGGGGGGGCGACGTCGCCGAAGCCGGCAACGAGGACGCCGGGGCGGGGGAGACACTCGGCGCTGACGACGAGGAGGGCACCAAGGCCGGGGAAGAAGGCCAACGCGCGAGTACGACGGAGAAGAGTACCGCGGGTTCGTCGGCCGACGCCGAAGAGGACGGCTGGACGGAGGAGAAGGTAGACGAGGGCCATAGCGCGGACGGCTGTGACGTGGCCACCGCCGTAGAGGGGGGCGACGCGCATCCCCGAGGAGACACGAGACCCGAGGGGGGAGGGGAGAGGCCGCCGACGTCAGAACGGACGTCGGCAGGGGGACGGAGGAGGGAGAGGACCCCCGGGGGGGAGGGGGCGGGGAGGAGGAGGAAAGCCGCTCTGGCGACGCAGGGGGCAGGGGGCCTCGGCGGCGGAGGGGGGGCTGCCGGATGGGGGTGCTGTACTCCGGGAGGCGCGGAGGAGGAGGGGGGAGCCTGCCAGTGCCGATTACGGGGACGACGGTGGCAGCGCCTGGACCGGTGCCGAGGGCGGCGGGGGGAGGAGAAGAGTGGAGGGGACCCCCACGGCGAGAAGAATCCGACGAGCGGGGGGCCTCCCCACAGGGGTGTCCAGACGATCGGCCAGCCGAAAAGCTGAAGGCGGTGGCGGGCAAGGAGGCCACAGCCAGGGGCCGGACCGAGGAGGTCGTCCGCCCGAGACGGCCAGCCGAGCGCTGCGAACTCCGGAGAAAAACGGAGAGAGCGGAGCCCAGGCCTCCCCATATATATATATATATATATATTGTATGTATTTGTGGTTGTGTGGGCGTGTCTTGGCTTGGCATGTTTGATCTTGCAAAGTAATGCAAACACAACCACAACAATTGCAACTACAGGCAGCATTGCAAGGCAAGCAGGTGGCAGCAGCGGCATAGCTGTTGCAGCGGTACGAGCAGCAGGAAATGGCTCTGCAACATACAGCATGCATCCTGCAGCAGCAAGTACTGCTGTGTGCAGTAGATTTGAGGGGTCGGACAAGGATTTGAGAGAGAGGTGAGGAGTGTAATAGATGTATCAGAGGTTTGGGGTTCTGTGAGTACCCTAAATTTTGGGTTGATTTTTTTTTTTCATTTTATTTTAATTTTCTGATTGAGGGTAATTTTGAAATTTTGTGTTTATAATTATTTTAATAATGATATTTAATTCATGATATGATTTTAGGTGATTTTAAATCATTTTAAAACTATTTAAATCAATGACTTGTGGTTTTGACGTTTTGCTAGTGAAATCCTAGAGATTGTTTGACCTAGAGCCTAACCATGTGATTATGATATTTTAATGTCATTTTTGGCCTAAGGATATTTTTGCATTTGACCTCTTTAAATTATTTTGATATTATTTTATTATTTATGATATTATTTTGGGGTTATTTGAGTCGGGTTCGAATTTCAACTCAATTCGACTTGAAACGGGGACCCGGGGGTAGTTTGACTCTAGTGGGACCCACACACTAGTTAGGCATGGCCCACATGATATTAATTTTAGTCCACATGATAGAAATATTTTAGTTAGAGGTTAGACTAATTATTATAGATAAGGTTAGTGTGATTAGAGACTTTAGAATGACTAATTTAGCCCCAACCAATTAGCCCTTTCCTAATACTCATAGAATAGGTTAGTAGGGGCTTTTGGACTTTTCCTAATAGGACAAAACAACCTTTATGGCCAGCCACAATAAGGATAGGGTTGAGCCTCCCATTTGTCATTATCCATCTATTTTTCTCTCTCTTGTTCTTCCCCAAATTTCTAGAGAGCAATCCCTAGCAATTTCTCCACCAAATCCTTCCACTTCTCCACCAAATCCTTCCATTTCGCCATCAAATCTTCTTCTTTCCTTCTCCATTCTAGCCAAGGAGGAAGCTACCCAAGTTTGGGAGGATTCGGAGCTCGTTCGTGTCCTTTTGGAATCTCTACGTGTCGGTGTCGCTCCGGGAAGGCTTTTCTTCGATTCGATCTACCGGGAGGTATAAATCCCTTCTCCTTTTCATTTTCTCATGCATATAGGTCTATTTTAAACCCATAGGAATGATCCCCAGGGTTGTATCTCCATTTGTGTCCATTTTGTGTCCATTTGGAGGTCATAGGAGTGTCCTTTGTGTTGTGGATGTGTTCATGTTACATATATAGATTTATATATATATATATATATATATATATATATATATATTTTTATATATATATATATATATATATATATATATATATATATATATTTATATATATATATATATATATATATATATATATATATATATATATATATATATATATATATATATATATTGTAATGAGAGTGTATCTATATTTATATGTAATAAATGGTTCATGATGATTATATAATCAAGTTTGTGAGTGTGGTTCCTCATATTATTATTGCTATTATTGTTGTGGATAATTAGGATATATATTGTGTATTCTTTTGGCTCAAACTATCTAAATCCGTCATGATTTTTATCCACGTTTTTAATTTCAGCCCTAACTTCGAAATGTCATAACTTCTAGCTCAAAGCTCGGTTTAATCTTCCATTTTTTTTAAAAGAAGTGTATTGAAGTTAGATTTCCAAAAACATGTATTAATAGGCCTAATTCTTTTTGTAACTTTTTGGAGGATTATTTGAGTGTCAACTGTACGAAAAACAAACGCGTTCTCGGTGTTTTCGCGATTCCGGGAGTTTCCGGAAACGAAAACGCGATCCGTTTAAAGTTTCGGAAAGCTAACGCATAGATCTATAACATACTTTAATCATAGAGTTTAGTTCATGCTGAGATGGTACAGTATTCATTATTAGTAGGAGTTACTATTCGACATATGCATTTTGTGCACCCTTGTGTGTAATATAATGTTCTGTTTGATTTTAACCCATGTTAATGTATATACATTATGTAACTAAATAGAGAATGCAAGCATGAGTAAATGTTTAAATAAATGATGTATGAGGTGTAAGTATCCTATCTAATGTAAGCATGTATAAGTATGGCTTGTAATAAATATGTAGGTTCCATAGTATGTAATGTATAGTGCATATAGTAGTACAAGAGAATAAATGAATGATGAATGAATGCAAGCATGAATGTAATGTAATAATAGATGTAATGTATGCAATATACAAGTTAATAAGATGTAATGTTCTATGTTAACACAAATCCTATATTACCTTATGTACCCCCTTACACTATGTTGACACTATCACACTTGACACATTGTTCACTTACACTTTGACACTCTTTGATATGTATACACTATGTATGCCCATTTAACCCTCACTTGCCCCTTTGCCATGTTCACGTACACACACATAGCCTCTTAAATAAGTATTTATGAATATAGTTAACTTAGCTATGTATGTATATTATATATATGTTAGCATATTGTGTTGTAATATATAAGTTTATATAACCATTTGAAATGCCATAATTATAGACCTAATTTTGAATACTAATATATGCATGTTTATATATGTGTAGACATATATAGCTTAAAGTAATAGATTATCTAGTGTATATCCAATGTGAATTCTTGCCTATTTGAGTATTGAATAATTGCATGTTATATAGAGTTGGGTGTATGTTGGCTTGTATAGCCTTGTATTGATGTGTGCTTGCTAGGATAGTCTTGGTTAGGCCTAGTAAGACTTACTGGGTTAGGACATGACCTAATTTGACCTAGTTTGACTAGTGCAGTTGACCAGAGTTGACCAAGGGTTGACTTTGGCCTAGTTTGACCTAGATTCATGTAGAATACATTGTAGTACTTTATATTACCCTTCTGGACATGTTGTGACTTGTGCTGTTCTAATTAGGAGCCAGATACCTCTCCTCGGACAGTATATTTACTTTGGACATTCAGACATCAGGCGAGTACATTCTCTGATCATTTCATATCCTGCTTAGAATTATTATCTGCAGTAGATTACTTTACTTGTACTGTCACGTTGGTCACACGGATTGGTACTATATGGATCTCTACATGCGATGTTATCCCCCTCGGGAGCATCGGGTATATTGTGCTTGTGCGTTTCACTTACATCGTGTACTCCTGTGCTTTCATTTACATGTACACTCCGGTGAACTTTGTACTCTCAGATTCACGGAGCCCCCATGTATACTATCACGTGCACCCTATATGGGCCCCCATGTGATATCTTGTACAATAACATAACCTGTATAGATCCTTGTGTATTGATTGGGGTACGGGGGAGTAGAATTGGGCATGTGAATAATACACCAGTAGTTTCTTATCAGAATCTCATCCTTAGTGTCTTATCAGAATCTCCTATGCCATTTATATGTCCATATTGTACTCTGACTCACTAGTCACTGCTAGTTCTCTATGTATAGTAGATATTTCTATTACAGCTCTTCCTGTTTACATACTGTTTTTCTTCAGTACCTGTATCTTACTTTACTGCATGTTATATATTTTCTAACCTGCTATGATCTGTTGAGATGTACTATGCTCGCTCCAGTCCTGACTGGACCTGTTGATAAATTTTACAGATAGCCTGGAGGTGCCTGCTAGCCTAGAGGAGACATATTAGAGGTCGTTTAGTTAGCTATTTTCAGTTGTCTGGAGTTATATTTATTTATGGATTACTGTATTTGAGTTTTGGAGATGTATTTCTGGGTTTATGTATCTTAGACACTTAGACTTCTATCTCCTGTATCTCTCTGGGATTTCATGTTTTATCTATCTTCTTTATCATGCTCTACCTTAGATGTGATTGAGACTGTATCTGCTATGTCACCCCCATTCGGGGAGTATAAACTGTTTAGTCTTATACTGTTATATGCATTGAGACCTAGGACAGCGTTCTACCGCCGACACTACGGCGTAGGCTGGGCGTTGTTACGTACTCGTACCCTCACGGTTGGTGCGGGTTGTGACAGGTTCATGTGTGTATCAGTTGGGATTGAGGGTTAGGATGTTAGCTTATGGGTTTGAGTTAGTATCCTAACTGTATCATAGATTAGGGGTTATACAGTGATATGTTAGATTAGGATATTATGTGATAATGTTAGTTAGTATCCTAGTGTCTAGGATGTTAGAGTATTACTGTTAGCATGTTAGAATTAGTTAGTATTAGGATATGCTAGTACACTGGTAGGATATTGAATGTATTAGTGAGTTAGGATTTGTTAGAAGTATCAAATATGTTAGTGTGTTAGTATAAGGAGATGTTTCCAGAATTGGGGGTAAGTCTAAAGATATGGCCTATCCATATAGGCATGAGGTTTCCTAAGTTAGTCTAAGTTAGTTACCTATCTAATCTAAGACAATGTAATGTATATGTAGGATACTACGTATATGGCTTAAGTTATGTATACCCTACCCTAGAAATATTGAATCCTAAATTAAGTAAGGTAAAGGGTTACCTATCAAACCTAGGATGTGGTGCCCTAGCTTAGCTAAGGTAATGAGAAGTTAGCCTATAGCCTAAGGTACAGATGTTTACCTATAGCCTAAGGTAGTGGGATATTACCTAAGTATCTAGGTAATGGTTACCTACTAGACTAAGGTTATCTTTGGCCTAAGGATATTGGCTGCCTTTTAGTCTAGGTAATAGAGTATTACCTAAGGACTAGAATAGTATATTACCTAGGATAGATTGGTATATCCTATATACATATGTATATACTTGTATAGGGTAATATTAGGCATATAAATATCTAGGTTAGGGTATTTTAGGTAGGTATGACTTGATATAGGATATTTGACTTAGATATGACCATGGTTGACCAAGGTTGACTATTTTGACTAGAAGTCAACTTTGAGTCAACACTTGACATAGTTTGACCTAGATGGGACTAGGAGTTGACCAGAGTTGACCAGTTGACCAAAAGTCAACTGTAAGTCAACCCTTGACCTAGTGTGACTTTGTTTGACTTAGTTTGACTCAACTTGACCTAAAGTGGCCTAGATTGTATGTCATACACTAGATAGTCATGTTTAACACTCATTTATACACCAATTAACACATGTAACTCACATCTAGGTTCTTGTGACTCAACTTTAAGGTTCGGTTCACATTCATTGCTCTGAACGACAGGCGAGTACATTCTCTGATAGTTTCATTATATTGATATATCCTGTGATGCATGTTATACCAGTTTTCTATCTTGATTCTGACACGATGGACTCACAGATTGGTATTTTGTGGATTTCTTGACTGGAGATACGTGGTTTTATGACTATCACTGTCACGACCCGTACCCAGTGTAGGGGCACGAGAAGTGGGTACGTTCAGCCTGCGCCGTAGTGTCGGTGGTAAACGCTGTTCTAGTTTACTGTCTAACCAACAACTCATGCAATTATATAATGTACTTGTCAAATTTCAACTCCGAACGAAGGACAAGTATAGATATAATAAAATTCAATCACAGTCTAAGCACAATAGGATAACACAGAAGTATATACTAAACTCAAAGCAACAACTTAAATAAATTTCTAAAATAATAATATCTCAAACAATCTCAAATACAACTCAAATCTCTACTTATTATAATACAAGTTCCAACAGAAAAAACTAAACCATAAACTAGCAATCAACTCCAAGCTTTACTGGTCCTCTAAGCTAGCTGTGAATCTCTATGTTACTTGTAATATTTTCAACAGGTCCAGTCAGGACAGGAACGAGCACAATACATCTCACGCAGTTCATATCATGTCAGAAGATAATAAACATGCAATAGGGTACGATATATGAATAACTGAAGGAATGTACATGAAGTAAAAGAGATAACTGTAATAGAAATATCTACTATAAGTAGAGAACTATCAGTGACTAGTGAATCAGAGTACAAGATAGACATGTGAACAGCTGGAGGTGATTCATGAGAGGTTGAACATGGCTACACTACTTTGGAATTATTTGCATGACTATTTCTACTCTCCCATCCCCAATCAATACACAAGGATCCAGACATGTTATGTTAAGATTCATGATCTCACTGCCTTATAGATGAGCACACGTGAAATTGATTCATGGGGGCTCTGTGAACATGAGAGTACATGAATCACAAGAGTATACATGAATAGTGAAGCATGAAGATACATGATGTAAGTAAAACACACATGACATGAAGTACCTGATGCTCCCGAGGGGGATAACATCTCATGAAAAGATCCATATAGTACCAATCCATGTTACCAACGTGACAGCATCAAGTAAAGTAATCTAGAGCAGGAATATAAGTTCTAGCAAGTATGAAACGTTCAGAGAATGTACTTGCCTGATACCCTAAACAGCTTATATGAAAAGATGACCAACTGGAGTCACAGAGTTCTAGTTATAGCAACACAGATTATAAAGAGTTCAATTTATATGGTAGTTGAAATGATAATTCAATCTACATGAGTCTAAGTCAATCCAGGTCAAAGTCAACTCTTGGTCAACTCTGGTCAACTATAAAGTCAAACTAGGTCAACTCTAGTCAACTGTGGTTAAACTAGCTAGGGTTGGGTCAACAATGGTCAACTAGTCTAGGTTAGTCAATTCTAGGTCTAAACAAACTAAGTATATGCAAATCAAGTATCCAAGATAGCTACTAACTCATAGCCTAAGTCACTTGCTAAACCAACCACAAAACTAAACCATAAGCTAACAAAGCATACAAACTTAGTCATATAATATATATATATTATTCACATTCACATATTCATATACATAGATATATATATATAAAAGTTATATATATAGGCACACACACACACACACACACACACACACACACACACACACACACACACACACACACACACACACACACACATATATATATATATATATATATATATATATATATATATATATATATATATATATATATATAGAGAGAGAGAGAGAGAGAGAGAGAGAAAGAGGTAAAAGAGTAAGTGAGTATGTATGTGTTTGGCATGTGTGTAAAAAGATATGTGTTAATGTTATCAGATTTAATGATAGGTAGGTGTATGTGACATAGGATACATGGTGTCAAAGGGTGTATGAATGCATGTGTGTAAAAGGTTATAGGTTAACTCAGTTTATAGAAATGTATACATATATACTTACATTGCATACATGCATATCATATATGCATAATTGCATTCATTCATGCACCTATACATACATACATAGATGCATAAATACTTATTTGAATACATTATATACTTGCATATATTATATTCATATATGCATACTCTACATTATATTACATTCATTCCTGCATACATGCATACATATAATATATGCATACAAACTCATATATTTAACTCAAAATATATGTGAATACATACATTACCTTAACACATATATATATCATTCATTCATATCCCATATACATGCATACTTCAGTTCATGCATTATATCCATTCACATATCATTAAGTTGCATACTTTTACTTATTTTCATTACATACATGTCATTCATGCATATTACATACTTACATGCATCTATACATTATATACATTGTATACAACATGTAAAAATAGAATAGGGAAAAAGGGGGGAAAAACTGAAATGGAAAGGAAAGGAAGGAAAAATATAAGAAAAAGAAAAAACAGTGGACATATACATGCTTGCATCATATATTCTACATTACCATACATGCTATCATTATATATTGTATTACATTATATATACATTATGCATTCATATCTATCATTACATATATACCTTGCATTCATATCTAGCATTCATTATATATTTTCATGCATACATTGTATATCATTCTTTCATTCATGCATTTATGCATTGCTTATATACATTACATTGATTGCATTCCTACATGCTTGCATTCAATCATATATATACATATTTGTAAAGAGGATATATATCATATATATATTATTTTATTTATCTGACATATCATGTATTACATACTCTATATTCATTTAATATCCATACTACATAGGCTCATAGGTTACACAAAATGCCTATGTCGTATAGTCACTCTTCTACTTAAAAGCAATAATGTACCAATTGGGCCTTCACTAAATTCTAGTATTAAAGTATGTTGTAGCCCTTCGTGTTAGCTTTTCGAAACTTCAAACGGATCGCATTTTCGTGTCCGGAAGCTCCCAAAATCACAAAAATACCGAAACGTGTTCTTTTTTCGTACAGCTGACACTCAAATAGTTTTACAGAAAGTTCCAGAAAGAATTTGACTTATTAAAATATATATTTGGAAAGCTAACTTCGATACGGTTCTTTTAAAAAATGGAAGATTAATCGGAGTTCTAAGCTAGAAGTTATGATATTTCTAAGTTGCTTTGGTTAATAAAAACGTGGATGAATATTATGACGAATTTGAGTTATTTTGGACAAAAGAAACACATGTAGGCCAAGATACATGGATACCAATATAGGTATCCAAATGAAACTCATTCTAACCATCCTAACTAAGATCAATCCACTCTCTAACCATTTAGAACTGAATTTAAATATCTATTTAAACTATTATCATACATACATATACATGGGATATCCTAATTTGGGATCTATCAAGTAGGACACAAGACACATATCTAAAATCCTCAAGAGAGCTCCAAATGGCCTCAAATTTGAATCTAAATGGGGTACATGCATGGGGTAGATCCTGTAATGCCCCGCTCCGCATCGGTGCATTATGATGAGTCGTTGACTCGAAGAGTTGCGTTGACCCGATGAGGTATCGATGCGAATCGATGCAAGTATTGCGTTGGCCAAAGGTAAGCTTTGAGTCGGTTGGAATCTATGAATCGAATCGATGCAAAGGATAAGTCCCATTGAGCAAGTGCTGATTTTAGTTGATCTGGTGTGCAGGCTATGCTTTTACGCTGGACGATAAGAGGTCGGCATTTTGCCTTATGCAATGAAGTGTCCGCAAAACCAAATCGGGGCCTTGCAACAGATTGTGGCATGGGCGCGATAGGCCAAATCAACCGAGTAGAGCAAAGGAATGGCTAAGTCTGGGAGTTAGCTATGCGATCGAGTTATGGAAGCGAGATGCTTCAATCGACGAGGTGACAAGGCGTATCGGCTTAAGGTGGGCGGGTTCTTGACTCTCTCTCCCTATTCCTTCACGTCTAATAAAATATGTTATGGTATGCGTAATATGCTATCGAGTTAGCGAGCGTGGCTCGGTGGGTAAGTGTCTGAATATGTGTCGAACACTAAGATAGAACATTGAAACAATCAAACAATTGAAGCGACGTGCATCAAGTGCACGAGTCGCGATAGGGCATGATGGTAGAACATTGAAAGACAACATCAAAATGTGCATCATGTGCACGGCTCCGAGAACATTGAACTCTAGGCGTAGAACATTGATTATGATGCTGAGCGTGCCTTTGTGCACTTATGCTACGAAAAGTCTAAGTAAATACGGAGGTAGGCTATGCGAGTAACATTATGATCGAGACGCGTTGAATAAAAGTACGAGACGACTAAGCCGTTGGGCATCGTGCATCAATATGGATGTGTTGGGGCATAACGCCGACGGAGCTCCCCATGCGAATGGTGGATTATGTTTATGGCACGGGAAACCGTTTATGGCACGGGGAACCGTTTATGTGCGAGACTATGTTTATGGAATACGAGATCGGTTGGTATGCTATGGATTGTATGATATGGTACGTATTGCATGGTCAATGGACTCGGATAGCCCGTGCACGGGTACGGCTTCCCTCGAACGGTTACGCCGGGGCGCCGGGACCGTTCGGCCTAGGAGAGAATTATGTGTGGTATTTATGGTGCACAACATTCAGACGGATTGCGACCGTCCAATGCTGTGATAAACTATAATATCCGTAAGTTTGGGATCCTTCGGATACTGGGCTAGCAACCCATATCGAAGCGATTGTTGGCTTACACATATGAGATGCCAAGTCCATTACGGTACGAAACACCGTGACCTTCATATAGATAGGGCCGGTGCGCTGAGATGAGAGCTGGGTGCAGGCGCAGGGCCTGCCACCCATTATACATATGTTTATGTTTATGTTTACGATTGGTCGGTTTCGTGATTCGTATGTTTGTTTATGTTAAGTTCTAACCACTGCAGGCTAAGGAAATGGGACGGGATGAGCACAAAATACTATGTTTACGTTCATATTATGGCTAACTGTATCTGCTGCAGGAATACGACATGGGACACATTTATGATAACGTGCTATGTTTAAGTATTGCCATGAAATCGATCCTAAGGCTAAATAGAAAGATCACCAAATCAAGATGTATGCTCACTAAATGATTAAGTGTTTGGTTTGGGTGCGAGCGGGTCTTGATCAGTACGAAGCGAGGACGAAAGCACTAAACCCCCACTAATTTATGTGCAGGTTCAGGTTATGATCGGCTCGGGGTGGAGCTTGGCTTGGACGTACCGAGGCATGGAGTCCTTGGCGTTCAAGAGGAGCTTCCGCATATGCGTTCGGACTTGCGACATGGAGATGTTCGGCCGAAGACTACTTGGTGGCTATAAAGAGACATAATGCATGGAACAATGTAATCCTTTGTGAGCTCGAGAGATCATGAGCGTTGTAGCCAATTGGCATTTTATGTTGGGCTATTCAGAGCCTTTGTAACCTTCAGTTCAATATGAATAAAAGTGATTCTTATGTTTTACCTTGTTTCCTTTCGCTGCTTATGTTATCGATTTGAGATATTTCTATGTGAACCTGTTATCTTGCCTTGCACGAGCGCAACTCCAGGCTCGTGCGACATCACGCCCCAGCGAGGACGATGATTCGGGTAAAATCTAGCGAGGACGAGCGATTTCCCGGATCGGGGCGTGACAAGTTGGTATCAGAGCGGTTCCATCCTTTGGACCGTGCATGAATCTCTTTGACCCTCAGTTGCTTCGCTATCGAATTCAGTTGACTCTAAGTTGTTTTCGCAACCGCATGGCTCATGGATTTGCTCGACGCTATATTGGATGTTCCATACAATAAGTCTATATTAAGTGAGTACGTTTGCCACAAGTATGTCGTGACTATCACGTTATCTCCGGGTGCCATCGGAGAGTGTTGGTTGCACGAAATGCAACGAGTTATGGGATGTTGGTTGCACGAAGTGCAACGAGTTATGGAATGATGGTCGCACGTAGTGCAACGAATATGGTGATGTTAGTTGCATGAAGTGCAATGATATATGTGTTATCGGTCGCATGAAGTGCGAGGAGTTATGTGTTATCGGTCGCACGAAGTGCGAGGAGTTATGTGTTGTCGGCCGTACGAAGTGCGGGAAGATATGTGTTGTTGGTTGTACGAAGTGCAACGGGTCGATACGTGAGGCAATGCGTATTATGTGGCTATACGAACGGTTATGCGTTGTTGGTTGCACGGAGTGCAGCAAGTCGTGGATCGTTCGTTGCATCGGTACAACGAGTCGATATGGTATGATGCGTGATATATGGCTATGCGGATGGATAGCGATATGTTGTGCAAGATTGAGTAAAGACCTTAAGTATCGAGACTAAGTTGTTGCACGAGCTGCAACGAGCGGGATTCGAAGATCGCGGATGCGATTATACGAGTTGAGTTGGTCGCTAAGTTGAGTTGTGTAGGCAAACATTTATGTTGGTCGTATGTCACGTTGAGCTTCGAATAAGCAAATGTTGCGGGTATGATCGAAATGATCACCATGGTACGGTTAGATCGAATGTATGTCAAACTTGAGCTAACGTTAGAGCTGGGATCGGAAGGATCGCCATACGGGACGGTTAAGTTGAGATAGAAGTCGGACCTATGCGAAGTGTGATGTTGAGTAATGACTCAATTCCGAGTGGTATATGCAATACCAACTATGCGAGCAAGTATGGTGAAGTATTGTGTCGATAACGATAGGCTCGATCCTGAGTGGTATATGGAATACCACTTGGCGATAGCTATGTTAAGCCGTTTGGTGACTTGCGATAGACTTCGTCGAGACGATTATGTTGTTACGATATGTTTGTCCTCAACGGACGGAGTAGTACCGAGACTCGAGTGGGAATGACTTGAAAGAAGTTGATGTAAGTGTGCTACGATGAATTGAGTCAAACGATTATGTGTGAAGTCGTACTTATGGAGGATACGTCGGACGAGGATTCGTTAAGTATAAGTTGAACGATAGGCCGAGCATATGCGAATGAATATTACGTTGAGGAAATAGTCGACCCGGTCAAACTTATGTTGAGTTAGTACAGATACTTCTTCGGAAACGAATTGAGTAAGTACGGAGAAATTGTGCGAACGAATTTGGGTTAACGCGATGAATCGGTAGCACGATTGGAAGTGCGAGTTAGGGATATGAGAATGGATATGTGAAATTGAAATTTGTGTCGCGATGATGTTAAGTAGTTACAACCGAATGGATCTTGATAAGTGCGAGACTTGATTTGTATTCGAGTTCGGATAATGGCAATGATTGCAACGAGTTTGAGCTTATGAGAAAGGAAGATGTTCAAGTTATGCATATCGACGATGGTATTGAGGCGTATCAAAGACGATATGCAATAACTCGGGGATACTCTGATCGAATGGACGAGAATTATGTTGAGCATTGTTGTTGGACGAATAAGACGCAAGTTAAGTTGAAGGTAGTTGGATGATGACGGTAGGAATGCTTTGAGACATTGAGAGTAGATGTATGTTACTCGAAAGAAAATGAGAGTGTTTGGATTTCTTCGTGGATTACCACTATGTTGACATTCTTGTCTTGAGCGAGCACAACACCAGCCTCGCACATACGTCACGTCAAAATTAGAACGATCATTCTGCGTGAGCACTGGTATGGTGATTCATCCAGTGGGGATGATCGAACTTGCAAGACGTGGCAATTTGGATATGGATTTGTGGTTTGATGCGAAGGTGGAATTGGGGATTGTGCGATATTGTCAACGGTAATGCAGGAGTGATTCGAGTAGCAACGGCGCATCAGTTGTACGGGAGTAGAGAAATTGTGGATTGGTAAAGTATGTCGGATTGGGTAAAGTCCCATAGGAATTATCGGGAATTAATTTGGCTCCGCGATAGGTATAGCATGGTTCGTGTTAACTGTCCCTCGTTGATGATCTTCAATTATCGAGCGTAGTTTCGGGGCAGATGACCCTAGAAGACTTGACCGCCAAATCAAGTGAATGTTGAAGTCCCATAGGATGAACCTAAAGAAGTCGCGTAAGAAGGATAAGGAATGAGGTAGTGCATGTCGAGGATAAGTCTAAGCGAGTGAGTATCGTGTCTCGAAAGTTAGCGAGTACTAGAATCGATATGGTCAGAAAAGTTATGTTGGATCGAGTGGATGTTGAGGAATGTGCTTGGCGTAGTAACGCGGTAAGGCGATTGCAAGGGTTCTGCAATGCGCAAGAGCAACGAATAGTAGAACGACCCTAAGAGTGTGTCGTAGATCGGTTGAGTAACGGTTAGGCCATGTGTATTGAGCGTGCTATCTTTGTTACGAAACGAACTAGTCGGGATTGATTCGAAATTGAGTAAGGGATTCGTACTTGGCCGAGAATCGGAGATAGGCATATCGTAAGAGACCTTGGGTCGGAAAGATTGTTGTCTTTGAGCATCGTAGACTCAAGTTGACCTCTGTGTCGGTGGAGTGCGAGCATGATGTCTGGATAAGTTACCTAGCGGGGGTAGCCCCAGACGCAACGTATGGATAGAGCGAGAGAATGTGGATCACATATGGATAGTTGCGTGCGAGACTTAGTACGGATTGTAGACAAGGGAGTTTGTGACATGTTGACATAGTCCATGTCGTTAAGGCTAAATGTTATAAAGGATTGGATGACAGACTTGAGTTATGCGAGAGATAGGAAACGGTTGGGCGAGTAGGCATTACGGAGAATTGTTGCGATCGGATGCACAACGGCTTGCTGCAATACATGCGTTAGATGGCCGTCGAGAAACTTATGAGATCGAAGTTACGAGTTTGAATTAAGTTATGTGCAAGATGTTAAAAGATGATCGCATGATATGGGATGA
Organism: Iris pallida; assembly: GCA_029216955.1. Classification (NCBI taxonomy): domain Eukaryota; kingdom Viridiplantae; phylum Streptophyta; class Magnoliopsida; order Asparagales; family Iridaceae; genus Iris; species Iris pallida. The sequence continues at coordinate 597,214 of JANAVB010004999.1, read as the reverse complement.
TGCATACGAGGAGTATTTTGGGAATAGGCGCTAAGATTTGGCTAAGTCGAGTATGGACCGATGGTGCTTGAGGATTAAGTTGAGCTTGTTAGTTTGTCCCGGTATCCTATAACTGAGCTTGGCTGAAATGCATATATTGGTGGGACGCCTAAAATATGTGTATGATCCAAACTAAGTTGTATGATTCAACGATAGTAGCACGAGATCGTGAAGCGATCTATACGAGGCACTTGGATTAAGTGTCGGTTTCGGTTCGAGGATGAACCTAATTTTGAGTGGTATATTATGTAATGCCCCGCTCCGCATCGGTATATTATGATGAGTCGTTGACTCGAAGAGTTGCGTTGACCCGATGAGGTATCGATGCGAATCGATGCAAGTGTTACGTTGGCCAAAGGTAAGCTTTGAGTCGGTTGGAATCTATGAATCGAGTCGATACAAAGGATAAGTCCCGTTGAGCAAGTGCTGATTTTAGTTGATCTGGTGTGCAGGCTATGCTTTTACGCTGGACGATAAGAGGTCGGCATTTTGCCTTATGCAATGAAGTGTCCGAGAAACCAAATCGGGGCCTTGCAACAGATTATGGCATGGGCGCGATAGGCCAAATCAACCGAGTAGAGCAAAGGAATGGCTAAGTCTGGGAGTTAGCTATGCGATCGAGTTATGGAAGCGAGACGCTTCAATCGACGAGGCGACAAGGCGTATCGGCTTAAGGTGGGCGGGTTCTTGACTCTCTCTCCCTATTCCTTCACGTTTAATAAAATATGTTATGGTATGCGTAATATGCTATCGAGTTAGCGAGCGTGGCTCGGCGGGTAAGTGTCTGAATATGTGTCGAACACTAAGATAGAACATTGAAACAATCAAACAATTGAAGCGACGTGCATCAAGTGCACGAGTCGCGATAGGGCATGATGGTAGAACATTGAAAGACAACATCGAGATGTGCATCATGTGCACGGCTCCGAGAATATTAAACTCTAGGCGTAGAACATTGATTATGATGCTGAGCGTGCCTTTGTGCACTTATGCTATGAAAAGTCTAAGTAAATACGGAGGTAGGCTATGCGAGTAACATTATGATCGAGACGCGTTGAATAAAAGTACGAGACGACTAAGTCGTTGGGCGTCGTGCATCAATATGGATGTGTTAGGGCATAACGCCGACGGAGCTCCCCATGCGAATGGTGGATTATGTTTATGGCACGGGAAACCGTTTATGGCACGGGGAACCGTTTATGTGCGAGACTATGTTTATGGAATACGAGATCGGTTGGTATGCTATGGATTGTATGATATGGTACGTATTACATGGTCAATGGACTCGGATAGCCCGTGTACGGGTACGGCTTCCCTCGAACGGTTACGCCGGGGCGCCGGGACCGTTCGGCCTAGGAGGGAATTATGTGTGGTATTTATGGTGCACAACATTCGGACGGATTGCGACCGTCCAGTGCTGTGATAAGCTATGATATCCGTAAGTTTGGGATCCTTCGGATACTGGACTAGCAACCCGTATCGAAGCGATTGTAGGCTTACACATATGAGATGCCAAGTCCATTACGGTACGAAACACCGTGACCTTCATATAGATAGGGCCGGTGGGCTGAGATGAGAGCTGGATGCAGGCGCAGGGCCTGCCACCCATTATGCATATGTTTATGTTTATGTTTACGATTGGTCGGTTTCGTGATTCGTATGTTTGCTTATGTTAAGTTCTAACCACTACAGGCTAAGGAAATGGGACGGGATGAGCACAAAACACTATGTTTACGTTCATATTATGGCTAACTGTATCTGCTGCAGGAACACGACATGGGACACATTTATGATAACGTGCTATGTTTAAGTATTGCCATGAAATTGATCCTAAGGCTAAATAGAAAGATCACCAAATCAAGATGTATGCTCACTAAATGATTAAGTGTTTGGTTTGGGTGCGAGCGGGTCTTGATCAGTGCGAAGCGATGACGAAAGCACTAAACCCCTACTAGTTTATGTGCAGTTTCAGGTTATGATCGGCTCGGGGCGGGGCTTGGCTTGGACGTGCCGAGGCATGGAGTCCTTGGCGTTCAAGAGGAGCTTCCGCATATGCGTTCGGACTTGCGACATGGAGATGTTCGGCCGAAGACTACTTGGTGGCTATAAAGAGGCATAATGCATGGAACAATGTAATCCTTTGTGAGCTAGAGAGATCATGAGCGTTGTAGCCAATTGGCATTTTATGTTGGGCTATTCAGAGCCTTTGTAACCTTCAGTTCAATATGAATAAAAGTGATTCTTATGTTTTACCTTGTTTCCTTCCGCTGCTTATGTTATCGATTTGAGATAGTTCTATGTGAACCTGTTATCTTGCCTTGCACGAGCGCAACTCCAGGCTCGTGCGGCATCACGCCCCAGCGAGGACAATGATTCGGGTAAAATCTAGCGAGGACGAGCGATTTCCCGGATCGGGGCGTGACAGATCCTATGGATTCAAAACTAACTAATATGCATAGGAAATCAATTTAGAGGGTTGGTTTTACCTATTGGGAGTGGAATCCCAATGATACTCCCAAGGACACGACTCTGACACGAAGACCTTCCAAAAAGGACACTCCTTCTTGCACTTTGCTTCAAATCTTTGCTAGCACCCTTCCTTGGTAGTATGAGAAGGTTGGATGGAAGTTTTGGTGGAGGGATGTAAGGATTTGGAGTTCAAATCAAGGTGGAAAGCTCTCTAATTTGGGGAAGAACACTTTGTGAAGGAAAAGAGGCAAGATGGAATGAAATGAAAGGAAGGGAGGCTAACCTACCTATAGTGGCTGCCCTTAGATGAATTAGGGTTAGGTTTATAAAACCCCTAAATTTTTACTATTTTTTTATATATATTAAATTTGTACGAATTTAAAATTTTGTATTGTACGTCGCGTAGTCGTATTGTACGTCGCGCACAAAATTTTATTTTTCGTAATTGCTCGACGAGTGCGAATATGTGCGAGCGTACATAATTTAGAAAAATATTTTGTTCTATTTTTTTATATAGTTTCAAATAATAGATATAATAATTAGTTTTGCTATCATTTCTAAGCTTGTTATTTTTACGTCATTTTTAAATTTTATTAATAATAAATAATATTTTGTATACTAGAAAAGCATAATTATATAAAGAATATTTATGCTTTGATATATATTTCATAAATATTTTATTAAAGTTTATTTCTAAATAATAATGTATTTTTGAAATTATTATTATAGTATTTTTAGAAAACATATTTTGAAATTATTGTAGCAATTTAAATCTTGACTTGATTTATGGATATGTATTAAATAGTAAATATCTATATTAGGAATTTGATTCATCTTAATTGATTTTAAAATAAAAGATAGGATTTAATTAGATTTAAATTGGATTTTGATTTGGATTGGATTTATTTAATTAATTTAAATTAAATAGATTGAATTATCTAATTGGGTTTTAAATCTATTCCTAATCCTATCCAATTGGGTATTCCCACATCCTATAAATAGGCAGGTACTCTTCCAATATTTTCTCCACAATATTTCTCCAAATTTCACAACCAAACATGCGTGCATCGTGTCCGTGTTCTCCGTCCATAATCTTATTCCAATTTTATATTTACATTTATTATTTTTTCGTGTCGACAATTCCGACACAATATTCAAATCTGACCTATCCCAGCGCCGTCCCGCTGTCATCACCCGCTCAACCCCAATCCAGTGACAACCACCATCCCACCATCCCCAATAAGACCCAAAAACCCCGACCAACCCCGACGATCCCTGTCCCCACGGCTCCATCACCCTCCGCCTGGACCACATCTTCCCGGAATCCACCACAGCTACCTCCCCCAAAAACCATCATCACCACCTTCGCCAGACCTGCCGCACTACGGCCACAACCACCACGAACCCCGCCACTGCCACCACCGCTACCAAACCCACTGTAGAACAACCAGCCCACCTCGACCCCATTCCGGCGGTCGTCCACACCCAACGCCGCCCGTACACCACCATCACCACCGCACAGAGAAATAAAAGAGGGAAAAAACCCCTTACCTGTACGAACGCCGCCTCGTGCAGCCAGCACTCCGGCGATCCATCGCCGCCCCGACCTGCGACTGCGCCGCCGTGGGCTTCCGCCGCAGAGGACCAGCTCGGTGCCCCTTCCTCCGCGCCCCGTGCGCGATCGTCGGAAGACAGCATGGTCGACGACCCCTTCCGCTCACCCCGACTTCCTCTCTCCGTCGTGCCCGGCCATGTCCCCGCGCCCATCCTCCTCCTCCTAAGCCCTAGTCGGCCGGAGCCACACCACCTCGCTGCCAATGTGCGGATCTCTCCTCGCCGAGCCATCCTCCTTCCCGTTCTCTTTCCTCTCCGTCGGACCACCATCACTCGCTCCGCCTCCCGCTCTTCCCCACCTCGGCACCGCCGCCGCGCAAGGAAACCCCCGTCGGCGAGCGCGCCACTCCGCCGCAGCCTCACCGCGCCCATCGGAACCCCCGCTCCTTCCCCCGCCGCGCCCGTCCACCAAACCCGCCTGAGCCACACCCGACCGATCAGCCACCGCGCCGCCGAACCCGATCGTCGGTCTTCTCTCCCTCTTCCCTCTCGCTCCCCAGCCTCTCTCTCGAAAATTTTTCCTTCTCTCGTCACTCTTCTCTCCCTTCCCCAATTGGAAGAGAACAGCAGCAGTCAGTGGACTGCTGCGCTATTCTTTTCTTTATTTTTTTGTTTGTTTTTATTTTAGTAATTATTATTAATATCATTATTATTATTATTATTATTATTATTATTATTATTATTATCATTAATATTATTATTATTATTATTATCATTTTTATTCTGTTGTTATATTTTTGTGTTTCCTTAGTTGAGTTATTTTAATATTATTATTATTATTAATGTTATTTTTTATGAAATTTTTATTGTTTATTTTTTATTATAGTGTTGTTTTTCGAAAAATAGTTATATATAGGATTCACATGGTATATAATAATAATGATGATTATTATCATTTTTAGTGATATTATTATTAGTAAAATTAACACTAGTTTCAAAGTATTATTATATATGCGAAATCCTTTACAAGGTTATTTTATATGCCTTGACCTAAACGAGTTATAAATATTTACGATATTTATTTAAGATATTTTTGTATATAAGTGTAGCTATTATCTATAAGCATATTTTTGGGATTCAATCTAGATGGATTTATTTCACTATTTTTAAATATTGTCTACATTATTGTCCTAATAAAAAGACTATAAAACTTTTGAATATTATAAATAGTTTTCGAAACTCGTATATATATATATATTATTATCAAGTTTTCTTTGATTATCCTCCTATCTATGACAAATTCTCTTTATCTTATTCCCTCACAAGTTCTGCACAACCCCTGTCAACCCTAACAAATTCGACTGTTCTGGACCCAATGGAACTTTCTGTACCACCATCAGAGGTCACCTTGTGTAGTGGTTACATCAAAGTCGCCGTTCATGCCACCTTGATCGTCGCAGCACACCAGGCGTCCTACCAGGGAAGACACCTTGTCATTTGCTGTTTATTTATTTTAGCTCATATTTCATGCATTGTTCATTATTTTCTTTATGCAAAATAAACTGTGATACATGGCTTAACTTGTTAGAACTTACTGTTCATCTATATTTCCTGCTATGTATTATTTTTCTTAGACATTAAACCTAGATTTAAGGGACCACCTTTGTGTGTTGTATTCATGGCCTTGACACGTTATACCACGAAGTTGTGTGTCACATGTAGAACACGAAAGTGCATGATTGGCTGGCCACCAGTACGTACAAGCCGTGCGATAGGAATAACCGCTAATAGAGGTTGCATGCTAGTTTGACTTAGCGGTTATAGAGGTTATTGTTGTGGATACAACATAGTAGGCATTGGACGGGGAGGACAATTCCTTAGCATATGGGCTTCGATGCACTTTTTCTTGTGACCCGGACTCTCCGCTGGAGATACGGGGTTGATGACCCATGATTACTGACGGCCACTGACGATTCTGCGGAACGTCATGCTCTTACTGATGGGGCCTCTGGTGCCCAATGGGGGACTATGCCGATCTTATTTAGCCATGGCCCATGCGTAGGAAGGATTGTTCTTAACTACATTTCACTTAGAACGGTAGGCTACCTTTATCCGTTAGGTATGGGTACTTTTGGTTTGGGTACTTGTATCTGACCGTGGCTTAGAACAATAACTTGTCGCGGATTAGTTCGTCACATCTTGTCCTTGTTTGGTTGTAGGTGTGACTTACTACTTCGATGAGAAGGTATTGAACCTTGTTGGGGTCCAGATACCATATTGGATTCATAGCATGGAAAGATACGTCACCGTGAATTAGTTTACCATCTCCTGTCCTTGTTTGGTTGGGGGGATGGTACGCTCGTTCAATAGGTGTGTATTGGACCATGTTATAAATTCAATTGACTTATTTATTTGAGCAATATTTATTCAGTTTATATGGCATGATATTATGTGTCTCGTTACGTCCTTCTGAGGACCTGGTTATCTCGTCAGGTGTGTGCTATTGTCTTTCACAGGTATTCTAGCTCTAGTCGTGATCATCTCCATTTCTTCGAGGATGATTGCACTTGGATCGTCTTTGCTTCACTTGCCAAATTCATTTCTTTTCTCATGTATTTTTCTTTACTTATTGGTAGTGGATTTGTCTCCGCCCAACGTATTGTATCAAGACAATTCATTACCATTATATAATATCTCTTATTCTTTTATTTTGTGTGGATGAGATTAGTTATGGTTCTACTGCATTCTACAGCTTATGTATTCATATGAGGTTTCCATATATTGGAGTATACTTTGTATGAGTACAGCTGGCATGTCTACGTTCCTAGTCCTACGTATTTTGGGACTGGAGCGTTACAAGGTTTTAGATGTAGATGAGTGGCTATGGCTTGTCCACCCAATTTCAAGTCCTCCTATTGGTTCAATTAGTCCTAAGGCTTTCTTTTTTACAAATATCCTAAGAAGAAAATATCCTACTTATAAATATCTAGATATTACTAACCTTGGCACTTAGTAGGAATGTTCTAACCATGATTCTAACCTCAAGACTAATCTAGATTAGATTAAACTTCTAGGTTAAGGCTTAACTAAAGGATTAGCACAATATTTAATTAATATAAATTATAATTTTACAAAATTATCAAAATGACCAAATACCCCTAGGCTAAAAGTTGTAATTAGTCATCCTAATCACATGACTAGGCTCCCTTGGTCATGGTTAGTCTCTAGGCTTAGCAAAACTAGGGTTTAACTAGTTAACCATCAAAATCATAATTCAACATTTTAAATAGTTTTAAGTTGATTAAAAATCACCAAAAATCACAACATGAGTTAAATCTTATTATTGATTAATCAAAATTATAAAAGTTTCAAATTACCCTTATTTTAGAAAAGTGGGTGTTACAAGTCTACCCTCCTTAGAAGAATTTCGTCCTCGAAATTAAGATGGTCGTACTTCTTCTAGAGTCTCGTCCCCTACAATCATGGTCTCAGAACTTACCTAAATCATACAATTTAAAAGAATGGCATACATGGTCATGGCATACGGTGGCAGTTGAAAGTCTCATATAGGTATACTAGTCATGCTAAACCAAAACGGTCATAGGGTATCAAAACATACAAGCAATCTGGGGTGCTAAACTGAAAAAGTTACAGAAATAACAAATCATCAAGACTGTAAAGCAATCTACCATTCTATATGAAAACTGGTAATTATCAAAAATAAAATAAAGATAACTAGTAATTATCTATAAAGGGGTACTATTCAAAGAAAAATCAAAATCAAAAGTTTAAAGAACGAAAGTCAATAGTATTGAAATCCAATCACAATATATATTAAGAAAATTTAGTCTCGATACGATCTAAGTTGATCAATTCTGGAAAATCAAGATTTGGGCAATATGGAGGACAAGGTCATCGAAGTCTGAGCATGAGCATACAAGGATGGAGATTCAGGTTACAATTAAATTTAATTCAATTGAGTACGACCCAAGATATTAATATGATAAGAAAAGATGATCAAAGTCGATTGGACGTGATTAAGGGAGCTAGGATTCAATGATATTAAAAACTTTTAAAGGGTGATTCAAAGATATGGAATAAGTCAAATTTCTCATTTTAAAAGGAAAAAAAAGAGAAAAGATTTCATAGAAAAGTCAAGTTAATCATCTCTCTCTGATACTATCAAGTTTATCATTTGCCAATCATATTTTTATCTCACAAGTCCCAATATAAAAATCAACCTTTGTATGACTACCATCAAAATTATATCCTTCCGTCATAAAGATTTGACCTTGCCATGATCACCATAGACTAAATTTCTAAGTTCCGAAACATTATTCATGAAGCATACCCTTCTTACTAGGAATCAAAACTGACCACTTAATCATCATAAATCTAAATTCTTCCACCTTGTCCTGAATTGGATCCGAAGCCTCTAAATCAAGTTTTATGTAATCCTTGAACTTATTCAATTTACTCTCCTTGTATTATTTAAATCTAAACCCACTAGGCCTTACAAAACTTATTCTTCATTATAAATTCAACCATCATATTTCCTTCAACGTACACCTTCAATATTATTCTCCTGAAATTTAAAATTTTCACAAAATCTCTATATTTTATATAACTCAAAATCCTTGTGTTCTTTCTGTTTCTAGCCATTTCTTACAATATCTTATTCAATTTCGTATCATCATTGCATATAGTTAAAATCTCTTCTCTATTACTAAATTCCTAAATTTAACATCATAGCCTTAAAGTGTAATATCTCAAGAATCAATAACCAAAATTTATCAAAGTTCTCAAAACTAAGTTGACCTCGAATATCCTCATCAGTTATGAAATACATCTATGAATTATTCATACCCAAAAGATTTCTCTAAGTATGATTGTTCCTAACTTGATAATATAACTCTCTTGATTTCATCATCAAATTCAGTCGCATCTCTATCCCAAACCTATATCAAGGTCCATCATATTATACCCCTAGCAAGATTATCACAAGATAACAAATCAAGTCTTTTCCGAGTTAGATGATTTACGTTACTTTCTCGACCTTTCGAACGTGAAAAGATATGGAGAATCAAGAGTTTCAAAGTATAGCTGACAGAATTAGATACGAGACAGGTGATTGATGTAATCAGGGAAGTTTTATTTTATTTTTTTTAAAAATAGTAATACAAAAAATAATGGCAAGAAAGAAATAATGATAAAATCTGTTCTTCATCAACTGTTAAAAAGAAATAAACCCATTTAAGATAAAATCTGATACCATACACGTCTTCCTGAAATTATGTTGTCAGAAATTCGCCATGCCAGTAAACATAGCTGCAATAAATAATATAGTCCATAAGGAAGGTATACACCCTATAGTCATGTTATCTAGAATTCTTACCACGCCATCCGGTATGGCTGCAAGAAAATCTAGATTTCATAACTAGGATAAGTATATCTAAATCAGGCTCTACGTCCTTGTCATGCTAGCAAATATGACTGCGATAAATTCTAAACTCCATAAATAAAGTAGACTTTTACCTTTCTCACTGTCCTTATCAAGTATGTTATGATGTTATACCTTAATTCCAAAAAGATGTATGTATGTATATATATATATATATATATATATATATATATATATATATATATATATATATATATATATATAAACTCAAATTCAACAACTAACATCAAGATTCAAAATTCAACAATAATCCATCAAAAATCAAATTCAATAACAGGAAGTAAGGGTGAATCAAATCAAGGAAAAAAGAGATTTTAAATCGAAGTTAAAATAAGATTCTCAAGGGTCGTCCCAGGAATCTCTCAAGAAATTCTAACAGTGATTGAGTATCCTCTCATTCTAACACCTATTCCTTATCTCTAATCGCAGGTGCACAGCAGTACAACTAATCGTCGTACTACCACGACTTCACACAAATGCGAATCTCGACATGTATGGGCCACCACTAAAAATGTGTCATGACCCGCACCCAGTGTAGGGACACGAAAAGTGGGTACGTCCAGCCTACGCCGCAGTATCGACGGTAGAACACTATTCTAGGTTACTATCTAATCAACAACTCACGCAATTATATAATGTACTTGTCAAATCTCAACTCCGAACGGAGGACAAGTATAGATATAATGAAATTCAATCACAGTCTAAGCACGATAGGATAACACAGAAGTCTATACTAAACTCAAAGCAACAACTTAAATAAACTTCTAAAATAATAATATCTCAAAAATCTCAAATACAACTCAAATCTCCACTTATTATAATACAAGTTCCAACAGAGAAAACTAAACCATAAACTAGCAATCTACTCCAAGCTCTACTGGTCCTCTAGACTAGCTGTGAATCTTTATATTACCTATAATATTTTTAACAGGTCCAGTCAGGACAAGAACGAGCACAATATATCTTACGCAGTTCATATCATGTCAGAAGATAATAAACATGCAATAGAGTACGATATATGAATAATTGAAGGAATGTACATGAAGTAAAAGAGATAACTGTAATAGAAATATCTACTATAAGTAGAGAACTATCAGTGACTAGTGAATCAGAGTACAAGATAGACATGTGAACAGCTAGAGATGATTTATGAGAGGTTGAACATGGCTACACTACTTTGGAATTATTTACATGACTATTTCTACTCCCCCATCCCCAATCAATACACAAGGATTCAGACATGTTATGTTAAGATTCATGATCTCACTGTCTCATAAACGAGCACACGTAAAATTGATTCATGGGGGCTCTGTGAACATGAGAGTACATGAATCACAAGAGTATACATGAATAGTGAAGCATGAAGATACATGATGTAAGTGAAACACACATGACATAAAGTACCTGATGCTCCCAAGGGGGATAACATCTCATGAAAAGATCTATATAATACCAATCCGTATTACCAACGTGACAGCATCAAGTAAAGTAATCTATAGCAGGAATATAAGTTCTGGCAAGTATGAAACGGTCAAAGAATGTACTCGCCTGATACCCTGAATAGCTGATATGAAAAGATGGTCAGCTGAAATCACAGAGTCCTAGTTATAGCAACACAGGTTATAAAGAGTTCAATTTATATGGTAATTGAAATGATAATTCAATCTACATGAGTCTAAGTCAATCTAGGTCAAAGTCAGCTCTTGGTCAACTCTGGTCAACTATAAAGTCAAACTAGGTCAACTCCAGTCAACTGTGGTCAAACTAGATAGGGTTGGGTCAACAATGGTCAACTAGTCTAGGTTAGTCAATTCTAGATCTAAACAAACTAAGTATATGCAAATCAAGTATCCAAGATAGCTACTAACTCATAGCCTAAGTCACTTGCTAAACCAAGCACAAAACTAAACCATAAGCTAACAAAGCACACAAACTTAGTCATATAATGTATATATATTATTCACATTCACATATTCATATACATAGATATATATAAGAAAGCTATATATATAGGCACATACATACATACATACATACATATATATATATATATATATATATATATATATATATATAGAGAGAGAGAGAGAGAGAGAGGTAAAAGAGTAAGTGAGTATGTGTGTGTTTGGCATGTGTGTGAAAGGATATGTGTTAATATTCTCAGATTTAGTGATAGGTAGGTGTATGTGACATGGAATACATGGTGTCAAAGGGTGTATGAATGCATGTGTGTAAAAGGTTATAGGTTAACTCAGTTTATAAAAATGCATACATACATACTTACATTGTATACATGCATACATACATATCATATATGCATACTTGCATTCATTCATGTACCTATACATACATATATAGATGCATACATACATATTTGAATACATTATATACTTGTATATGTTATATTTATATATGCATACTCTACATTATATTACATTCATTCCTGCATACATGCATACATATAATATATGCATACAAACTCATATGTTTAACTCAAAATATATGTGAATACATACATTATATTACCTTAACACACACATATATATATATATATCATTCATTCATATCCCATATACATGCATACTTCAGTTCATGCATTATATCCATTCACATATCATTAAGTTACATGCATATACTTATTTTTATTACATACATGTCATTCATGCATATTACATACTTACATGCATCTATACATTATATACATTGTATACAACATGTAAAAATAGAAGAGGGAAAAGGGAGGGGGAACAGAAATGGAAAGGAAAGAAAGGAAAAATGTAAGGAAAAGGAAAAACAGTGGATATATACATGCTTGCATCATATATTCTGCATTATCATACATGATATCATTATATATTACATTACATTATTTATACATTATACATTCATATCTATCATTACATGTATACCTTGCATTCATATCTAGCATTCATTATATACTTTCATACATACATTGTATATCATTCTTTCATTCATCTATTTATGTTTTGCTTACATACATTACATTGATTACATTCCTACATGCTTGCATTCAACCATATATATACATATTTATAAAAAGGATATATATCATATATATATCATTTCATTCATCTGACATATCATGCATTACTTACTCTATATTCATTTAATATCCATACTACATAGGCTCATAGGTTACACAAAATGCCTATGTCGTATAGTCATTTTTCTACTTAAAACCAATATTGTACCAATTGGGCCTTCGCTAAATTCTAGGATTAAATTATGTTGTAGTCCTTCATGTTAGCTTTCCGAAACTTGAAACGGATCGCATTTTCGTGTCTGGAAGCACCCAGAATCGCGAAAATACTGAAACGTGTTCATTTTTCGTACAGCTGACACTCAAATAGTTTTACAGAAAGTTCTAGAAAGAATTTGGCTTATTACAATATATATTTGGAAAGCTAACTTCGATACGGTTCTTCCAAAAGAAACGAAAGATTAATCGGAGTTCTAAGCTAGAAGTTAGGACATTTCTAAGTTGCTTTGGTTAATAAAAATGTGGATGAATATTATGACGAATTTGAGTTGTTTTGGACAAAAGAAACACATGTAGGCCAAGATACTTGGATACCAACATAGTTATCCAAATGAAACTCATTCTAACCATCATAACTAAGATCAATCCACTCTCTAACCATTTTAAAACTGAATTTAAATATCTATTTAAACTATTATCATACATACATACACATGGGGTATCCTAATTTGGGATCTATCAAGTAGGACACAAGACACATATCTAAAATCCTCAAGAGAGCTCCAAATGGCCTCAAATTTGAATCTAAATGGGGTACATGCATGGGGGTGGATCCTATTGACTCAAAACTAACTAATATGCATAGAAAATTAATTTAGAGGGTTGGTTTTACCTATTGGGAGTGGAATCCCAATGATACTTCCAAAGGACACGACTCCGACATGAAGACCTTCCAAAAAGGACACTCCTTCTTGCACTTTGCTCCAAATCTTTTCTAGCACCCTCCCTAGGTAGTATGAGAAGGTTGGATAGAAGTTTTGGTGGAGGGATGTAAGGATTTAGAGATCAAATCAAGGAGGGAAGCTCTCTAATTTGGGGAAGAACACTTTGTGAAGGAAAAATGGCAAGATGGAATGAAATAAAAGGAAGGGAGGCTAACCTACCTATAGTGGTTGCCCTTAGATGAATTAGGGTTATGTTTTAGATGTAGATGAGTGGCTATGGCTTGTCCACCCAATTTCAAGTCCTCCTATTGGTTCAATTAGTCCTAAGACTTTCTTTTTCACAAATATCCTAAGAAGAAAATATCCTACTTATAAATATCTAGATATTACTAACCTTGGCACTTAGTAGGAATGTTCTAACCATGTTTCTAACCTCAAGACTAATCTAGATTAGGTTAAACTTCTAGGTTAAGGCTTAACTAAAGGATTAGCAAAATATTTAATTAATATAAATTATAATTTCATAAAATTGTCAAAATGACCAAAACACCCCTAGGCTAAAAGTTGTAATTAGTCATCCTAATCACATGACTAGGCTCCATTGGTCATGGTTAGTCTCTAAGCTTAGCAAAACTAGGGTTTAACTAGTTAACTATCAAAATCACAATTCAACATTTTAAATAGTTTTAAATTGATTAAAAATCACAACATGAGTTAAATCTTATTATTGATTAATCAAAATTATAAAAGTTCAAAATTATCCTTATTTTAGAAAAGTGAGTGTTATAATCACGAATAATGTAAATCATGACTAATCATCTATCACGAATAATGAAATGCGTGTCGAAGAACCTGGATTCCATGTGTACTAGTCAGGCGGGAAAATACCTAGGAGACATGTGAACATACCCTTTCTATCCCGTTGATCTTGCGTGAATAATAGCAGCCACACACGTAGGTGTATGGTTTGCTGGATATCTCCCTCTAACCGTTCACATGACAAATTGGTATTTTAAATCACTGGTCAAACACAAATCCTCTAAGTTGTCTATTATATACCTTGCATGACAGGTTTACCATTATTACATATCTGTCTGTTCTTATATGTTCTTTATACACTTGTCTTTTCATTATATATTACCTCTATAACTTGATTATCAAGAATTTTATTATTATTTCATACTCATAGCGCTTGTCAATTATTTTGAACTGTTAGAGGTGATGTGCTCGTTCCATCCTGACTGGATATGTTGACAAAATTTTACAGATGATATAGATGACTGTCCTACCTGAGCATACGAGGGTGGCACTCAGGAGTTTGAGGAGGATCATGCTTAGTAGATATTGTCCTAGATATAGTTCAGAACTATTAGTTTTCATGTTGTATCAGATTGTTCCGATTGTTAGTAGAGACTTATTTATATTCAGGATTTATATTTATTTGTGTTGGACATCTACTGTGTGTTGTGATAACTCTTCTATTTATTTTTAGTTTCTTCCTTTTATCTGATTCTATATCGTGCTCTATCTTTTTTAGACTTGTGATTGAGAGATATAGTTGAGATATTATATTATACCTCCGTACGGAGATGACAGGTTTATATTTCTTTGTTGATTAGATGTTAGAAGTTATAGACGATCTATACAGCATTCTACCATCGACACTGCGACGTAGGCTGGACGTACCCACGTTCTCGTGCCCCTAATCAGGATGCGGGTCGTGACACATTTTTGTGGTGGCCCATGCAAGTCAGAATCGCAACTAGTATGATTTTGTAGCGGTGCTCGACTTAGAGTGCTGCTACGAGCCTGCTGTTACGATATATGTTATAGGCTATATTGAGAGTTACTCAATCACATATTATGAAAATTTCCGATCTTTCGATTATCATGACAACTCTTCTTGCATTTCAAATTTGATTATCCTTCTTTGATAATATCTTATCTTGTGCAATATTGATCTCTTTGCTTCAATCTATCCTCAGGATGACGATGACTCGAGCTTAGGCAGCTGGATCTAGTACTGCCTCGGAGAGGTCCGGTCCATCGAGTCCTACTGCCCCGGAGGAGGGAGAGGTCCAGACGGCTGTCTCTGTTGCCCCTACTGCTTCTGCCATCCAGGTGGGAGTAGCAGCAGCAGTACCAGGTGGCCTTCCACCTCAAGTTCAGAGGCCTAGTATCATCGTACCAGAGACTCTTACACCTCCACATGTACTGCCGACAGATGCTTTCAGATGTTTGCTCTTCTCCAGCAGATGATAGAGTCGCAGCGAGCACAGGCAGAGGCATCGCAGCGTCAGACAGAGGTCTTGAGGCAGAGCATGGAGAATGCTCATTAGTTAGCACTAGCAGCAGTCGAGAAGGTGGCTACTGTTCCGCTACAGGGTGCTCCTGCCCAGGAGCAGCAGCAGACGAGGCCTGGCTCTGTGTTAGATTTCAAGAATATGGTCTCCCAGGAGTTCAAAAGGATTGAGGGCATCCTTTATGCTGATGACTGGCTAGAGGACGTTGAGTGAAGCTTAGAGCTAGCAGAGCTTCCGAGGAGGCTGTGGGTGTCAGCTGCGGCGAGTCAGTTCTTTGATATCGCCTTGACATGGTACCGCACGGATCCTTGTGCGTCAGTCAGAGGGTTGACCTGGAAGAACTTCCGGAGGCTATTCAAGGAGAAGTTCTATTCTGATGTAGCTTTTAGCGCGCTGGAGGGCCAGTTTACAGGACTGGTACAGGGGAACTCGTCTGTGGACGAGTATGCGACGGAGTTCTTTCGCCTGAGCCAATTCTCTCCAGGGATGGTTCAGGATGAGGGAGAGAAGGCCCACAAGTTCAGGAGGGGTCTAATCCATGCAGTTTGCCCTAGCACATCTGGGCATCACGATGCAACTTTCGAGCAGATTCTGATGGATGCTCAGATAGCAGAGGAGGACTACGATCTTAGGCCCAAGAGGGCCGGTGACGTCATGGGTGGTACTAGCAGTAGTGCAGGACCAGCTAAGCATTCCCACGTTCAGAAGGAGTACCATCAGCGAGCTGAAGCTCAGGTTCAGCAGCAGAGGCAGGGAGATCGGGCTTCTTCTTACAACTATTATAAGAAGCCTGGTCATTCATAGGATAGCTGCAGGAAGAGACTAAAGATATGTCTATTTTGTGGGTCGGATGCGCACCAGATAAGGGATTGACTAAAGTACCCCCATTTGGCAGAGCGCAAGGTCAGAGAGGTGGAGATAGGCCACCTGTGGCACCGTATCATGTCCAACACCAGAAGGGCAGTGCTTTTGCGTTGACAGTCGAGGAGATCGATGCTGCAGGTGATGGGATAGCAAGTTTGTCTTCATGTTCATGTTTCGTCCTTCCATCTTGTTGTATGTTTCAATAGTACCTTTTGACTTGTGCTTGTGCTATGATAGATAGTATAGTGACCCTGATCAAGACTGTGATTTCACAACCAGTAGGACCATAATTTGCATGTATTAGATATAATTTTCTTGACCATGATTATTGGGGATTTAACCTAGAAGAAGTACGACCATCTTAATTTCGAGGACGAAATTTTCTAAGGGGGGATTTGTCACTACCACTTTTCTAGGACAAGGATATTTCTGTCATTTCACAAATTGAGAATATATTTTCTTTTAATATGATGATTGTATTTATTAGTGCTCAAGTTATTCATTAGTCATGGTAGAGACCATTTAGGTTGACTTGACCAACTATATGATAGAATAGACTCTACACATTGTTAGGTTGAATACAAGACTTGATTAGGGCCAAACCACTTAGCCCACTTAGGGACCTACTTAATACTAAGTGTAATAAAGAGATTAGGAAGAGCTCAAGAAGGATTGGTTGAGGCTCTAGCAAGGATTGAAGAGCTCATTTCTGACCCATATTCTCCAAATTCGTGGAACTTGGTGTAGGCTCCATTCTACATAGGTATAACCCTCTCCATTTCCATGGTTAAAATTCATGCATTCATGTAGGAGATCCTTCCCATGACCAATATGAAGTAGATTGAGTTCCTAATGGGTGCTATAGTGATGGTTATTTAGAGTTTTATGTCCACTTGAGAAGGGCTATGAATTTTGACCCCTAGGTGTTTGTTAAAATGTCTAAATGGCCATTTAGGTTCTATTTTTTTTTCAATTTTATTGCTTGGATATAGCTTGGTTATTCAATTGGTAGGTGTATATTGATCTCTAGGGTATTAGGAGTGTATATATATATATATATATATATATATATATATATATATATATATATATATATATATATATATATATATATATATATATATATATATATAAAATATATATATATATATATATATATATATATATATATATATATATATATATATATATATATATGTGTGTGTGTGTGTGTGTGTGTGTGTGTGTGTGTGTATATATATATATTATATAAATATATATATATATACACACACACACACACACACACACACACACACATATATATATATATATATATATATATATATATATATATATATATATATATATATATATATATATATATATATATATATATATATATATGTTAATCCCTATATGTATATGTCATTTGATGTGTGATAGGCATTTGTTCACTATCTTTTTGGAGTTCATCAAATACTAACTGTTAAGTGGATAAGTGGAAATGGTATTTGAATATGTTGTGAGGGTGAGAGTGTCATAAGGAGTGTGTGCATGTATGTTAGTGTATGTGTTGTGATAGAGGAGGGGTGCAGCAGCTTTCAGTCTCAGTTTTGAGTACAGCTTGGCAATGGAATGTGGGGTCAGTTTCAGACAAGATAGCACCTGGCCTATGCATTGTGTGAGTACATTGAGGAGAGCAGTGAGTGAGTGTTTAATATTCAGTGAGGGCTTGGCCTGTGGGGTGTGAATACTGAGTTGGGGCAGTAGCTCGAGTAGTATCTTGGCTATTTGAATTTGGCCATGGGTTTTAGAAAGGGGTCGGGTTTAGCTTTGCAAGCCTTGCAAAGCATGGCAACAGTGGCCATGTTGCAGCAGGGGTTGGCTACATTAGCTCATTTCTTTGGGCCATAGGACAATTTAGTTCAGGAGTTAGGTTTTGGTCTTAGGGGTCGAGCAGTGGCAGGTTGGCCTGGCCTTAGCAGGCCAAGACAGCAGGATGTTGCACTGCACATGTGGGGATTGGCTCCCGGTGCAGGGGATCCTGTTAGATAGGTTAGGGGCTATTTTGCCTATGTATGGGTATACATGTGTGATGAGTTGATAGTGTGTGTAGGTGTCCAGTATAGTACAGGTGTTTAGATAAGCTAGGTTGCACCAGCAGTAGGTTGCTCTGGTGAGCAGCAATCAGGACAGCAGTGGTAGTAGCTAGTGTAAGGGATATGTGAGTGTAAGAGTGAATATGAGGTTAGAGCAAATGTTAGATTGTTAGTGAGTTTAGAAGAGTGTTAGAGTATTTCTGTGATAGGGTTTTAGCTATGGAAGGGTTAGTCTTGGGTTTGTTGGCTTGCATTGCACATTAGTTGCAGTAGCAGCAGCAAATGGCATTTGCAGTAGCATCAACAAATAGCATTTGCAGTAGCATCAACAAATGGCATTTGCAGTAGCAGCAGCAAATAGCATTGCAGCCGCAGCCCAGGAAGCAATAGCAGAGCATGTAGCAGCAAGAACTGCAGGAGAGGCAGCATTGGCCATTGGCCATGGCATGTATAGGTTGGGATGTTGCCAAGTGTGTTAGTGTATCAGAGTTTTATGAGATGACAGTTTGGTATATTAGAATATGGTTTGAGTGAATGAAAGGGGGGAATTGGACATGGGTTTGTGTATCATTTGGACATTAGTTTGTATCTGAGATTTGAGGGATATATATATATATATATATATATATATATATATATATATATATATATATATATATATATATTGTATGTATTTGTGGGTGTGTGGGTGTGTCTTGGCTTGGCTTGCTTGATCTTGCAAAGCAATGCAAACACAGCCACAACAATTGCAACTGTAGGCAGCATTGCAAGGCAAGCAGGTGGCAGCAGCAGCTGCATAGCTGTTACAGCGGTAGGAGCAGCAGGGAATGGCTCTGCAACATGCAGCCTGCAGCAGCAAGTACTGCTATATGCAGTGGATTTGAGGGGTCGGGCAAGGATTTGAGAGAGAGGTGAGGAGTGTAATAGATGTATCAGAGGTTTGGGGTTCATGTGTGTATCAGTTGGAATTGAGGGTTAGGATGTTAGTTTATGGGTTAGAGTTAGTATCCTAACTGTATCAGAGATTAGGGGTTATACAGTGATATGTTAGATTAGGATATTATGTGATATTGTTAGTTAGTATCCTAGTGTCTAGGATGTTAGAGTATTACTGTTAGCATGTTAGAATTAGTTAGTATTAGGATATGCTAGTACACTGGTAGGATATTGAATGTATTAGTGAGTTCGGATTTGTTAGAAGTATCATATATGTTAGTGTGTTAGTATAAGGAGATGTTTCCAGAATTAGGGGTTAGTCTAAGGATATGGCCTATCCATATAAGCATGAGGTTTCCTAAGTTAGTCTAAGTTAGTTACCTATCTAATCTAAGGCAAGGTAATGTATATGTAGGATACTACGTATATCGCTTAAGTTATGTATACCCTACCCTAGAAATATTGAATCCTAAATTAAACAAGGTAAAGGGTTACCTGTCAAACCTAGGATGTGGTGACCTAGCTTAGCTAAGGTAATGAGAAGTTAGCCTATAGCCTAAGGTATTGTAGCACCCAGTTTCTAAAATGAGGATAATTTTAAACTTTTGTATTTTTAATTATTTAATAATGTTATTTAAATCATGATATAATTTATGGTAATTTTTAATTAATTTAAAACTATTTAAAAACCATAGATTGTGATTTTGATGTTTGGCTAGTGTAACCCTAGAGACTGCATGACCTAGAGACTAAACTTGACCACGAGAACCTAACCATGTGATTAGGATGACTAACTGTAACTTTTTAGCCTAGGGGTATTTTGGTCATTTTGACAATTTTACGAAATTATAAATTATATTAATTAAATATGTGCTAGTTAATTATTTGAGACTTGATCTAGAAGTTTAGCCTAATCTAGATTAGTCATGAGGATTAGATGATGATTAGAACTTTCCTACTAGATGCCAAGATTACAAATATCTAGATATTATGATTGGTAAGATATTTTGTATAGATATTAGTAAGAAAAACCTAGTTTACATGTAAGCCTTTGATTTAGACTTTAATTGCATGGAAGAACCTTAGCCACACATCTAGACATTGCCAAAACCCTAATTCCTATTGAGATGACCAGCCACAACCTAGAAAATCCCCTACAAGTATCATCATGTAGTGTTCTTGCCTCTTTTTAAATACCTACAAAGAGCCCTAACATAGTTCTTCCCCAAACCTTCACCAATTCTTCATTTCTCCTCCAAATTGGACCAAACGAATTGTGTTGGACTCCCCTACAGTAGTAGAGGCTAGAGGAGGCTTGCTAGCAAGGATTTGAAAAGCTTTGGGCAATAGGAGTTCAAAGGAGGATTCTCATTTTAACCCTTTGCATTGAGGATTTACCCTCAATAGGTAAAACCTATCAAACCCTAATGAATTCCTGATTTTTCTTCAAAGTTGCATTCATTTAGGTATATCCTAGCTGTCTCTCAAGTTTGGTAGGAATTCGTGTCCATTTTGTGTCCGTATCGAAAATGTATCGGTGTTTTTGAATATGTGTTCGATGAAATGCCACTTAGAAATAAAAGTTAATAATTTTCAAAAGTAATTACATAGGTTTGTAGCTAATTAGGTGTATATTGCGTTTCAAGTTGACTGAGTTGAATTTTGTGTCGATTTGGTGTCCAAAATTAGACTGGACACGCTGTACGACACAGCCGCACGGGTGCCCTGCTACCCGTGTCCTAATTCTCTCTAGACACGGTGTAACTCCTCTTCCCGAAATTTTGTGATATATTTTTTTATTTTTTATTTGATTAGTTTACATTTAATTTTTCTATGATCATAGGAGTTGTGACCAAGCCCACAGGTGATTTATGACCATCTTGTGGTCACATGATCTCTAGATAGGGTTTATAAGCATGCTATGTCTATATTATATTTTCCTATAATTTTTAGACATTTTTAGATATTTATTTATTAAAGATATATTTATTTTATTTACTTTCATTAATTACTATAAGGTTATTTGGGACTATTTTGAGACAAGTTATTTTTATTTAGGTTCTAGGAGGTTAGAAATATTTTCTAGAATATTTTAGAATTTTTTTGGATTTTTTTAGAATTTTTTGGAAATTTTTAGATAATTAAAACCTATAGAAATTATATTTTATAGGCTTTGGGAATTTACTGTGAGGTCACACGATGATATTTTGTGTTAAAATATTTTATTTAGATTCTAGACATTTAGAAATATTTTCTAGAATTTTCTAGGGTTTTTCTGGATTTTTCTGCAATTTGTTTTGATTTATTTGGACTTAAAATAATTTTTAAATGATTTTCTAATTAA
Source organism: Iris pallida (assembly GCA_029216955.1). Taxonomy (NCBI): domain Eukaryota; kingdom Viridiplantae; phylum Streptophyta; class Magnoliopsida; order Asparagales; family Iridaceae; genus Iris; species Iris pallida. The sequence goes on along the minus strand of JANAVB010004999.1, from coordinate 575,218 downwards.
AATAATTAATTACCCAGAAATTCATCCAGGGGGGCCCACCTGTCGGCGCCCAGGCTGAACCGCCTCTCTCTCTCCTATATATATATATATATATATATATATATATATATATATATATATATATATATATTATATTCGAAACCCTAATTAAATTTTAGCCGCCTTTTTGAGAGAGAGTTCTAGTAGAGATCTCGACTTCCCGAGACGATCGCCGTCAACTCCGACGTGATTTTAGTGTGCCGTTTTTTTATTGGATTCATATCGAGGTAAGTTTTCTGAATATATAATTTATTTTCATATATATTATTCCTAAATTTTTGGAAAATTCGTAGAGTGTCGGTTGTCCGAAACTTGACACGTTTCGGTGTTTTTGAGATTCCGGGAGAACCAGAAATCAAAATCACGAACCGTTTGAAGTTTCGGAAATCTAACATAGAGCTGTACGATATATTTTTTCCAGAAATTAATTCATTCAACTAGTATTTTAGTTATTCTGTTGCACTCAAAATTGATCGGTTGATCACCGTTTTGGTCACGATTAGCCATAACGGCGATATCTTTTGACCAAAGCATGATTTTGTGGCATGGTTGATTCCAGCACACTCGTGGCGTTGAAATATACCAAGGTGCACTTTCAAAATATAGAGTTCACAGCGTTTGACTAGATAGTCAACGGTACGTCTCGATTTGCGTGCCATAGTTTCCAAAATTGGAAAACACGACTTTGGTGGCCAAACTTGTATGTTTAGTTTATATTCAGATTATTATTAGGTTAAATTAGGTTTTTAAGTGAATTATTGCAAAATTAATTATTATTAGATTAGTAACCCAACTAGCCACTATTCCATAAATTTAGAACTAGAACATTAGAATTGATTTATAGTTTTCGTGTACGGTTCATGGTGTGATATGTGTTATAGGTTGACAGCTCCTAGATCGACATCCTCTCATCCTCTACTTGTGACTATGGTTTTTGCAATGTCACGACCCGCACCCACTGTGAGGGTACGAGAACGTAACAACGCCCAGCCTACGCCGCAGTGTCGGCGGTAGAGCGTTGTCCTAGGTCAACATACATCTAACAATATACATCTAAACAGTTTATACTTCCCGAATGGGGGTGACAAAGCAATAGTAAACTCAATCACAACTAAGGAAGATATAGCACGATATGAAATAGAACTCAAGGAATAAAATAGATAAAAACAGTAGTCTAAGATAATCCCAGCAATATCCAACAGTACAAGGTCTCAGAAGAAAGAATATATACAACTCATAACTCCAATAAAGTCTAACTAAGATATGTCTCAAGACTGCATAAAGTAAGATAAGCCTAACTAGTCTAGTCTAGGCAATCGGGGTGATCTCCTCAGCTAGAGCTGGGTCCTCCTGAGGGTCCAGCTCGCAGGTGTCATCTAAGGCTGCCCCGTAGTAGGTGTCCAGGCAAGCCTCCTCCTCGTCCACTGTAATATTTTCAACAGGTCCAGTCAGGACAGGAGCGAGTACAGTACATCTCAACAGATCATAGCAGGTTAGAAAATATAATCATGCAGTAAAGTAAGATACAGTACTGAAAGAAGTGCAGTATAAAAACAGAGAGAGAACTGTAATAGAAATATCTACTATACATAGAGAGCTAGCAGTGACTAGTGAGTCAGAGTACAACATGAACATGTAAATGGCATAGGAGATTCTGATAAGACACTATGGAAGAGATTCTGATAAGATACTACTTGGGTATTATTCACATGTCCATTTCTACTCCCCCGTACCCCCAATCAATACATAAGGATCCAGCCAGGTTATGTTATGATGCTATGTAACAGACCCCAAAGGTGATAGACCCCGAAGGTGATAGACCCCGAAGGTGATACATAGTAGTCCCATAAATGGGATAAGGATTCTAGGAAGACTCTACGATCATAAGAGTATATGTCGTAAGTGATCAAATAACCAATAAAGCATATGATACGCCATGTAAGTGAAACGCATAGAACATGTAGTACCTGATGCTCCCTAAGGATAACATCTCAAGAAAAGGATCCATATAGTACCAATCCGTGTGACCATCGTGACAGTACAAGTAAAGTAGTCTACTGCAGGAAATAATTCTAAACAGGATATAAAATGATCAGAGAATGTACTCGCCTGTATCTGAGTATCTGATATGAATCGTACTGTCCAAGGAGGGGTGTCTGGCTCCTAATCAGAACAGCACAAGTCACAACAAGTCCAGAATAGTAAAATGGAGTCCTACTATGCATTCTACATGATTCTAGGTTAATCTAGGCCAAAGTCAACTCTTGGTCAACTCTGGTCAACCCTAGAAGTCAAACTAGGTCAACCAAGTCTAATTAAGTCTAAACTAGTCTACCCTAGACTACACTAGTCTATATTAGTCTAAACAAGTAAATTCCTGTATTTAAACCTATCACTCTATATATATATATATATATATATATATATATATATATATATATATATATATATATATATATATATATATATATATATATATATATATTTAAGTCTAAGCATACCACAATATATTCATCACACTACACAAAATATGCACATTCATTACTCTACACATTATACACATCCTAAATGACCCTAGGCTAAGTATTAAACTAGCACAGAAATATATATATATATATATATACATTCATACATATAGGAACATATATGTCTCAAAGCCTATACTAGCTTACATTTATATAAATACATATATTTAGACTGTACATGAGGCAGGAATATAGGGAAGATAGGAATAAATGTGTGTGTGTGTGATAGGGCAGTACAAGAGAGGGCTATGTGCAACAGTACTTGTGTGTGTGTAGCTGTACCAACAGTGTGCAGGAAATGACAGTGAATGAGGAGAAGGTTTGTGTACAGGGTGATGTGGTGTGTGTGTATACAATGCAGGGAAGAAAAATAGTGGAGTGACAGTGTGCAACTTCTGTGGGTGTGTGTGTGTGCTGTGTTTGCAGGCAGTAAAAATCAGTAAAAGAAGAGGGAAGCATGTGTGTGTATCCCAGTGTTCACAGGAAGACATTGGCAGGAAATCAAATCAATGAAGAAGAGGAAAGTGGGTGTGAGTGTACCCAGGAAAAACAGTAAGGGAAAAAGGAAGGGGCAATCAATCTTCATTTGATACCTGCTACTAACCACTCTAGTATTCTCAGATTTAAAAACAGGAAGCTCAGTTAAAAGAAACAGTGTATCATATATCAAAACCAACTCATGTATATCTACTGAACCCCAAAACAGTCTACAACTGGGTTAAACAAACTCAATCTCAGGTTTAGAATAAGGAAAACATACTCAAAATCAGTTAAAGGAACTATTCTCAGTTTTATTTTAACTATCAACAAATCAATTTGTTCTAACTGAACAGGAAATAAATCAAACAATCTAAAACAGCTCACTCTTAACAATTATTGAATCATGGGAAAAACACCCAACCAAGTTCAAGAGAAGGCCAAGGAACATTTGAAATCAGTGATAGCAGTTCACTAATGACTAGTAATAGCAGTTAACAGTGCCAAGGAAGATTTGGGATATGAGTTATCAGTTCTTTTTTTCGAAGTCATCCAAATATCCAACATTCCAAATTCACAACCAAAACCCCATAATCAAAAGTAAAAACTGAGCTAACTAGATTATAAGTAGAAGAATAGGTTTGAGTCTTAAACATGCATTAAGCAGTGATAATATGTCAGTTTAAACAGGCAAGGTTCAAAGTTAGAAAACTGGAAGTAACAGAAATCATGTATCAGTGTGTTGGTGAACCCAAACTCCTGCTAGAGACCAAACACATTCCAAATCACTAACTACTATGCAAAACCTAATCTACCACATATCATTAAACATATTAGGATCCATATTAACAAGTTAAAACATGAATTAAACCAAAAGAAATCGAATCGAAACAGAAATCAAATACCAGTGCACAGAACACACAGGCCTGTCCCATGCACACGAGATTTCGTATCCGACACGAAACCAACTGACACGAGGCTTGGGGAGTGTCATGACAGACACTGCCCCTTGCTCAGTGTTAAAAATCAGGCACTCTAGTGCCCTGTGGTGCCCGTACGAGCACGCTGGTAGCAGGGGAGCTACTGTGCTCGTGCACGCGCGCCTGAACCCGTGTGTGCGTGTCCAATATCGACACGACATGACACGAAAACCACTCCAGTGTCCCAAAAACGTGTAAGCGACAACAAACAATGATTCCTATTCAAACACAAAATCAAAATCAATACAAAATGCTCATTGAGGCATTTTGTCGAACACCTATGACTAGTGATTGATACGTGTCCAGAATGGACACGAATCCTCCGACACTTGACACGAATCCTATCCAGACCTTAGGGGGACCCTTAGGGCTTCCTATTGGTGAAGACAAAATGAAAATCCATGAAGAAAAGAGAAAGTTACCTTTTGGTGAACAATGGGTGAAAAAATCCCCAAATGGAAAGATTTCCACAACCACCCAAATCTCACAAATTGTTGTTTCCCTGCAAATAACCAATACCAACAGCAAGAGCATTGATTTTAGGTCCTAATGGAATTGGTTTGGGAAAGAAAGGATTTAAATTGGATTTTTAATAAATTTTGAAAGATGGAACTCACCTCTTTCCTTAGAACTTTTGGATGAACCCTAAAAGAGGCTAGCCCTAAAATCTAGGAGGGACTTTATAGTGGGGGAATCCCTAGGTTAAACCTAGGTGGCCAGCCATGTTGGGTTTGGGTGGGGTTTGAGCTGGGTTAGCTAGTCCTATCAAGTTTAGTCACAAAATGACTTGTGAAACCACAAGCCATTTATCAAAACACTTGATTCCTAAATTCCTAATTAAATTTTTAATGAATTAATAACTACTAACTTAAGTCATACTAGGTTAGACTAGAGTCACTTGACCTAACCAAGCCCAACTAACTAGGGTTAGCTCCTAGGTTGGTCTACAAGAGTCAAAACTAGTCAAAAATCAAACTAGTCCAAATAAATCCAAAATAATTCCTAAAAATTCCCATAAATTCTAATTAATACTAATAATTTTAAATTACCCCAAAAATGAAAAATTTACCCTCAAACTAGAAATGTGGTAGTGACAAATCTACCCTCCTTAAAATAATTTCGTCTTCGAAATTAAAGGCGAAACTAAACTGCTGAGAAGGAAAGAAAAGTATACCTCACGGTCCAAAAAGATAGGGGTACCGCTCGCACATCTCATCCTCCCGCTCCCAGGTAGACTCTCCTGGAGAATGATGCCTCCATGCGACGCGTACCAAGGGTATCACCTGGTTCCTCAGGACCTTCTCCCGTCGATCCAACACCTCCACTGGCTGCTCTGGATAGCTGAGAGAAGGACCCACCTCAATCTCCGAATGATCGAGCACATGGCTAGGGTCAGCCACGTATCGTCTCAACTGTGATACATGAAATATGTTGTGGATCCCCACAAGTGCAGGCGGCAAGTCTAGCCTGTAAGCCACGTCACCGACTCTCCCACTGATAACGAAAGGGCCGATGAAGCACGGGCTAAGCTTTCCGCCTCCACCAAAACGTATCGTATCGCGAGTCGGAGATATCCTCAAGAAAACCTGGTCTCCGACCTAATCACAAGCAAGGTCTCAATTAAAATAAATAACAAATATGATCAAAATCACAAACAAACAACCTAAATCTAATCCTACTCTACTCCGTACCTCAAACTCCAAGGGTCTTCAGTGGCTTTCGGTCCAATGCCGTTGTCTGTCCTACGCCACGCGAAGTCTGTCCCTGATGAGCTTCACCTTCTCGGCCGCATCCATAATCATCTCTGGCCCCAGCAAAGCTCGCTCACCAACATCATCCCAGGATAAGGGTGTACGGCACCTACGCCCGTACAGAGCCTCGAAAGGTGACATCTCGATGCTGGCCTGGAAACTATTATTATAGGCAAACTCCACCAAATAAAGATGATCCTCCCAGGAACCTCCAAAGTCCAGGACGCACGTCCGCAGCATATCCTCAAGGGTCTGAATAGTCCGCTCTGACTGTCCGTCCGTCTGGGGGTGGTATGCAGTACTAAACTTGAGCTGAGTGCCCAAGCTGGTCTGCAGACTCCTCCAGAAATGGGAAGTAAAATGGCTATCCCGATCTGAGACGATGCTGATCGGAACTCCATGGATTCTGTCTATCTGCCGCATATACATCTCCTCCAGCCTCTCTGTAGACGTACCCACCTTGAATGGCAAGAAGTGGGCTGATTTGGTCAACCTGTCAACGATGACCCAAATCGCGTCTTTCCCTCCAGGAGTATGCGGCAATCCTGAAACGAAGTCCATCGTGATGTTCTCCCATTTCCACTCGGGAATGGGCAGCGGCTGCAATAATCTACCGGGCCTCTGTCTCTCTGCCTTGACCTGCTGACAGACCAAGCACCTAGCTACGAAGTGGGACACCTCCCGTTTCATTCCTGACCACCATACATGCTCCCGCAGATCTCGGTACATCTTGTTGGCACCCGGGTGTATAGAGTACTGAGATCTGTGGGCCTCCTGCATAATCTGCTCTCTGATACTCTGCAAAGCCACATCCTCGAACTGGGCCGCCTTGATCCTGTCCACCAAGTCTGACTGAATCTGCATCCCCCATAGCTGCATCTGCACTCCCGGCACGATCACCTCAATTCCAAGGCTCTCCAAGTCGGCAAGCAAATGCCGATCCATGGTCAAACACATGGCTGTCGGATACCTACTCAAGGCATCGGCAACCACGTTGGCCTTCCCTGGATGATACTGCAGTGCAATGTCGAAGTCCTTCATCAACTCCAACCATCTGCGCTGTCTCATGTTCAACTCCTTCTGAGTGAACACATACTTAAGGCTCTTGTGATCTGTGAAGATCTCCATCCTCTCACCATATAGATAATGCTTCCACAGCTTCAAAGCAAAAATCACTGCTGCCAGCTCCAGGTCGTGGGTGGGGTAGTTCTTCTCATGGGGACATAACTGCCTGGAAGCATATGCAATCACCTTCCCGTGCTGCTGCAACACACAACCCAGCCCCTTCCCTGAAGCATCACTATAAATAGTGAAACCACCTGATCCCGAAGGCAACGTCAGAATCGGAGCTGTCGTCAGCCGCTTCTTCAACTCATCAAAAGCTGCTTGACACTCCTCTGACCAAACATACTCAGTATCCTTCCGGGTCAACCGTGTCAACGGCTCTGCAACCTGGGAGAAATCCTGCATAAATCTCCGGTAATATCCTGCCAGCCCCAGGAAGCTCCTGATCTCCGCAACTGAAGTCGGCGCTGCCCATGCCTCAACTGCTACAATCTTCTTGGGGTCAACTGAGATTCCATCTCCAGTCACCACGTGCCCCAAGAAATCCACCCGGTCCAACAAGAACTCACACTTGGAGAGCTTCCCGTAAAGCTGCTCCTTCCTGAGAATCTCCAGCACTATCCTCAAATGCTCCTCGTGCTCCCCCTCAGTCTTGGAATATACCAAAATATCATCTATGAACACTACCACAAACTGATCCAGATACTGATAGAATACCTTGTTCATAAGGTTCATAAACACAGCAGGTGCATTGGTTAGCCCAAACGGCATAACCAAAAACTCGAACTATCCATACCGCATCCTAAAAGCGGTCTTGGGAATATCCTCCCTCTTCACCTTCACCTGGTGATATCTCGACCTCAGATCAATCTTAGAAAATACCCGAGCTCCGCTCAACTGGTCAAATAGATCGTCGATCCGCGGCAGTGGGTATTTGTTCTTGATCGTGAGGTTGTTGAGTGCCCTATAGTCAATACACATGCGTACTGACCCATCTTTCTTCGGCACAAACAACACTGGTGCACCCCATAGCGACGAACTCGAGCGGATGAAGCCCTTGTCCTGTAGCTCATCCACTTGCTTCTTCAGCTCCACCAGCTCGCTGTTGTTCACCCGATAGACATGCTGAGATATAGGTTCCGCTCCTGGAACCAAGTCTATCGAGAACTCTATGTCCCTGTCTGGTGGCAGTCCCGGCAACTCCTCCGGGAAAACATCCATATACTCTACTATCAAGGGGTGTGGAATCGTCTGCTCCTCGACCGAGACTCCACAGAAGACTCCGCTGCTCTGCTCTGTCTGACGTCTGGAGTACTCGAACTCTGGCTCCCCCGGCACTCTGAAGAGAACTCTACCCCCTCTGCAATCAATGCTAGCGTGGTGCCTGCTCAACCAATCCATGCCTAGTACTATATCGTAGTTCGGCAATGGCATTACGAGCAGGCTCACCTCCAACTCACGGCCTCCCAAAACTACTCTTCGACCCTTACAAACATCACTCACAAGGATAATACCACCCCCGATCGTGATCTTGTAAGTCCTAGGCAACGATTCAGCTATGATACCGTGTCTAATTGCAAAAGATACTGATATGAAGCTATGCGAAGCACCAGAATCGAATAAGACAAAAGCTGGACTGGAGTCAAGAAGAATCGAACCTGCAATCAGCTCTCCAGTCACCTCTGCCTCTCCAGCTGCCATGGCAAAAGCTCGCCCCTGCTGGCCTCCCCTGGCCTGCTGCTGGTGCTGGACAAACCTCTGCTGCTGCGTCGGCAGGGCTGGTCCCCGCTGCTGGCCCACTGGAGCTCTAGCTCCACCTCCCGGAGCTGCTCGTGCTATGCGACAATCCCTCATCTGGTGGTCTGCTGAACCACACAATAGGCACAGGCCTAACCTCTTCCGGCACTCATTGAAGACGTGCCCAGGCTTCTTGCAGTAGGCACAAGTGGCTCCCTGTCTCTGACCCTGCTGATGCTGTCTCGGCTGCTGCTGCTGAACTGGCCTCTGCTGGATCGGCTGCGGCTGAAACTGCCTCAGCAGCTGATACTGAAAGTGGGGCCTCTTGGCCTAGCCTCCGCTGCTGCTGCCTCCAACTGGGTTTCTCCCTCTCTTGAGCCTAAGCTCAAGATCATCCTCAGCTAACAGGGCCCCCGTCAAGATCTCCTCAAATGTAGCATCTCTGCTGCCATTGGTCAGGGACTTGACCTCCTTGACCAGACCCTTCCGGAACCTCTGGGCCTTCGCCGTCTCGCTCAAGCCCTCCACGAACCTGCCAAGACGACCAAACTCTCCAGCATACTCCTCTACTGAGAGGCTCCCCTGGACCAAGCTCTCAAACTGCGACTCTAAGGCTCTGACTGCTGAATCTGGGAAGAACTTTTTCTTGAAGAAGCCCCTGAACTGCTCCCAAGTCTGCCCCGGTACCCCCATCCTGGGGTCTGACTGATACCAGGTGCGAGCAAGATCTCGCATCCGGCTAGCTGCGGCCTCGATCTGAAGGTCTGCTGGAATCCTGGCCAAGCAGAAGATCTCCTCCATATGCTCGATCCACTCGTCGGCATACAGGATCCCCTCTGTCCCCATGAAGTTCCTGGGGCTCATCTTCTGAAACTGCTCGATCCCCGGTGTCCTCGGCTGCTGCACCACTGGTCGAGCTGCGGCTGTCGTAACGGCCAACTCCATGCCTCTGTCCTGCCGAGCCTGCTGTCGGTCCATGAACTGCTGGAAATACGCGAACATCTGAGCTGCGTCCACGTGTCCTGGAGGCGGTAGCGGCAGGAAAGGATCCTCTGGAATGACCGGGTCCTGCCTCCCAGTCAGTGGGTGCATACCCCCTGCTGCGACTGCCGAGGTCTCAACACGAGCTGAGGTGGCAGGAGCTGCAGTCCCCTGGCCTCGCCGTACTGGCTGAGAGGTAGCAGTCCCCTCTATAGCATCCTCATGGGTGGCATGCTGCAATCGAGTCTCTACCATCCTGAAGATAGACAAACAAGAGTATCAATTTCTGAGAAAGAAGCGAAATAACAAAGGCGGACAATTATAATTCAAAGGATCAGCTGACAAAAGGATTTAGATGGCAATAAAAGGAATTTTCCTAAAGTGATTGAGTATCTTAAAATTAATGTCCTATATCCTATAGCAGGCTGCAGTGTTACCCTAGTTCGAGTACCACTACACTTCTAGTCTAGACCTGCATGGGCCACCACTAAAAACGTGTCACGACCCGCACCCACTGTGAGGGTACGAGAACGTAACAACGCCCAGCCTACGCCGCAGTATCGGCGGTAGAGCGCTGTCCTAGGTCAACATACATCTAACAATATACATCTAAACAGTTTATACTCCCCGAATGGGGGTGACAAAGCAATAGTAAACTCAATCACAACTAAGGAAGATATAGCACGATATGAAATAGAACTCAAGGAATAAAATAGATAAAAGCAGTAGTCTAAGATAATCCCAGCAATATCCAACAGTACAAGGTCTTAGAAGAAAGAATATATACAACTCATAACTCCAATAAAGTCTAACTAAGATATGTCTCAAGACTGCATAAAGTAAGATAAGCCTAACTAGTCTAGTCTAGGCAATCGGGGTGATCTCCTCAGCTAGAGCTGGGTCCTCCTGAGGGTCCAGCTCGCAGGTGTCATCTAAGGCTGCCCCGTAGTAGGTATCCAGGCAAGCCTCCTCCTCGTCCTCTATAATATTTTTAACAGGTCCAGTCAGGACAGGAGCGAGTACAGTACATCTCAACAGATCATAGCAGGTTAGAAAATATAATCATGCAGTAAAGTAAGATACAGGTACTGAAAGAAGTGCAGTATAAAAACAGAAAGAGAACTGTAATAGAAATATCTACTATACATAGAGAGCTAGCAGTGACTAGTGAGTCAGAGTACAACATGAACATGTAAATGGCATAGAAAATTCTGATAAGACACTATGGAAGAGATTCTGATAAGATACTACTTGGGTATTATTCACATGTCCATTTCTACTCCCCCGTACCCCCAATCAATACACAAGGATCCAGCCAGGTTATGTTATGATGCTATGTAACAGACCTCGAAGGTGATAGACCCCGAAGGTGATAGACCCCGAAGGTGATACATAGTAGTCCCATAAATGGGATAAGGATTCTAGGAAGACTCTACGATCATAAGAGTATATGTCGTAAGTGATCAAAGAACCAATGAAGCATATGATACGCCATGTAAGTGAAACGCACAGAACATGTAGTACCTGATGCTCCCTAAGGATAACATCTCAAGAAAAGGATCCATATAGTACCAATCCGTGTGACCATCGTGACAGTACAAGTAAAGTAGTCTACTGCAGGAAATAATTCTAAACAGGATATGAAATGATCAGAGAATGTACTCGCCTGTATCTGAGTGTCTGATATGAATCGTACTGTCCAAGGAGGGGTGTCTGGCTCCTAATCAGAACAGCACAAGTCACAACAAGTCCAGAATAGTAAAATGGAGTCCTACTATGCATTCTACATGATTCTAGGTCAATCTAGGCCAAAGTCAACTCTTGGTCAACTCTGGTCAACCCTAGAAGTCAAACTAGGTCAACCAAGTCTAATTAAGTCTAAACTAGTCTACCCTAGACTACACTAGTCTATATTAGTCTAAACAAGTAAATTCCTGTATTTAAATCTATCACTCTATATATATATATATATATATATATATATATATATATATATATATATATATATATATATATATATATATTTAAGTCTAAGCATACCACAATATATTCATCACACTACACAAAATATGCACATTCATTACTCTACACATTATACACATCCTAAATGACCCTAGGCTAAGTATTAAACTAGCATAGAAATATATATATATATACATTCATACATATAGGAACATATATGTCTCAAAGCCTATACTAGCTTACATTTATATAAATACATATATTTAGACTGTACATGAGGCAGAAATATAGGGAAGATAGGAATAAATGTGTGTGTGTGATAGGGCAGTACAAGAAAGGGCTATGTGCAACAGTACTTGTGTGTGTGTGTGTAGCTGTACCAACAGTGTGCAGGAAATGACAGTGAATGAGGAGAAGGTTTGTGTACAGGGTGATGTGGTGTCTGTGTATACAATGCAGGGAAGAAAAACAGTGGAGTGACAGTGTGCAACTTCTGTGGGTGTGTGTGTGCTGTGTTTGCAGGCAGTAAAAATCAGTAAAAGAATAGGGAAGCATGTGTGTGTATCCCAGTGTTCACAGGAAGACATTGGCAGAAAATCAAATCAATGAAGAAGAGGACAGTGGGTGTGAGTGTACCCAGGAAAAACAGTAAGGGGAAAAAGGAAGGGGGCAATCAATCTTCATTTGATACCTGCTACTAACCACTCTAGTATTCTCAGATTTAAAAACAGGAAGCTCAGTTAAAAGAAACAGTGTATCATATATCAAAACCAACTCATGTATATCTACTGAACCCCAAAATAGTCTACAACTGGGTTAAACAAACTCAATCTCAGGTTTAGAATAAGGAAAACATACTCAAAATCAGTTAAAGGAACTATTCTCAGTTTTATTTTAACTATCAACAAATCAATTTGTTCTAACTGAACAGGAAATAAATCAAACAATTTAAAACAGCTCACTCTTAACAATTATTGAATCATGGGAAAAACACCCAAACAAGTTCAAGAGAAGGCCAAGGAACATTTGAAATCAGTGATAGCAGTTCACTAATGATTGGTAATAGCAGTTAACAGTGCCAAGGAAGATTTGGGATATGAGTTATCAGTTTTCTCTTTTTCGAAGTCATCCAAATATCCAACATTCCAAATTCACAACCAAAACCCCATAATCAAAAGTAAAAACTGAGCTAACTAGATTATAAGTAGAAGAATAGGTTTGAGTCTTAAACATGCATTAAGCAGTGATAATATGTCAGTTTAAACAGGCAAGGTTCAAAGTTAGAAAACTGGAAGTAACAGAAATCATGTATCAGTGTGTTGGTGAACCCAAACTCCTGCTAGAGACCAAACACATTCCAAATCACTAACTACTATGCAAAACCTAATCTACCACATATCATTAAACATATTAGGATCCATATTAACAAGTTAAAACATGAATTAAACCAAAAGAAATTGAATCGAAATAGAAATCAAACACCAGTGCACAGAATACACAGGCCTGTCCCATGCACACGAGATTTCGTGTCCGACATGACACCAACTGACACGAGGCTTGGGGAGTGTTATGACAGACACTGTCCCTTGCTCAGTGTCAAAAATCAGGCACTCTAGTGCCCTGTGGTGCCCGCACGAGCACGCTGGTAGCAGGGGAGCTACTGTGCTCGTGCACGCGCGCCTGAACCCGTGTGTGCGTGTCCAATATCGACACGACACGACACGAAAACCACTCCAGTGTCCCAAAAATGTGTAAGCGACAACAAACAATGATTCCTATTTAAACACAAAATCAAAATCAATACAAAATGCTCATTGAGGCATTTTGTCGAACACCTATGACTAGTGATTGATACGTGTCCAGAATGGACACGAATCCTCCGACACTTGACACGAATCCTATCCAGACCTTAGGGGGACCCTTAGGGCTTCCTATTGGTGAAGACAAAATGAAAATCCATGGAGAAAAGAGAAAGTTACCTATTGGTGAACAATGGGTGAAAAAATCCCCAAATGGAAAGATTTCTACGACCACCCAAATCTCACAAATTATTGTTTTCCTGCAAATAACCAATACCAACAGCAAGAGCATTGATTTTAGGTCCTAATGGAATTGGTTTGGGAAAGAAAGGATTTAAATTGGATTTTTAATGAATTTTGGAAGATGGAACTCACATCTTTCCTTAGAACTTTTGGATGAACCCTAAAAGAGGCTAGCCCTAAAATCTAGGAGGAACTTTATAGTGGGGGAATCCCTAGGTTAAACCTAGGTGGCCGACCATATTGGGTTTGGGTGGGGTTTGAGCTGGGTTAGCTAGTCCTATCAAGTTTAGTCACAAAATGACTTGTGAAACCATAAGCCATTTATCAAAACACTTGATTCCTAAATTCCTAATTAAATTTCTAATAAATCAATAACTACTAACTTAAGTCATACTAGGTTAGACTAGAGTCACTTGACCTAACCAAGCCCAACTAACTAGGGTTAGCTCCTAGGTTGGTCTACAAGAGTCAAAACTAGTCAAAAATCAAACTAGTCCAAATAAATCCAAAATAATTCCTCAAAATTCCCATAAATTCTAATTAATACTAATAATTTTAAATTACCCCAAAAATGACAAATTTATCCTCAAACTAGAAATGTGGTAGTGACATGCAAGGACCACAGGCAAGATACCTTGCCTACCTCTACAGTTTAATTTTATGCTTATAGTTCTTCCTGTGATTATTTGGTTATCATTTGGTTACTCTAGTTCTATGGATTTATATGTTATTATCAGTTCTCTAGTTGACTTGATTTATATATGTTCTTCATACCATGTTTACTAGTTCTTTGACTTGCCTGTATATCATCTTCATGACTTGATGGTGTAGATATGCCAGGCTTGTTCACCTTATGAGTTCATATTAGAGTTGTCCTTACCTGGGTTTTGACTGAGTTGTACCATGTCATTACTTATACCTCGACTGTTTCGTGTCATAGAACGAATACGTGTAATTAAACTGCTAAATCCTTGTTATTGTTCCCTTGGCACCAGAGAGTCCACTCGGGACAAGGGTGTTTGCCTTGATCTATTTACATTTGTGAGTCCACAATCGGGACGAGGATGTCGATTATTTGTACCAGAGAGTCCACATTCGGGACGAGGGTGTTGACTTGACTTGCACCAGAGAGTCCACTCGGGACGAAGGTGTTTACATTAGAGAGTTCACACTCGGGACGAGGATGTAGTACTTGCACCAGAGAGTCCATACTCGGGACGAGGGTGCCT